>BSBM01000258.1:12640000-13237500 GCA_027924585.1 Larix kaempferi | reverse complement strand
AAAGCCTTCAATGATTTCAAGTTCCTCTCCACCATCCACATTGACCTTGTATGTACAGGTCCACACATTTCAATCTGCTCAAATAGGTATATGAGGTAGTGTTCTTGTGCATTGAAAAACGTTGGAGGTAGAAAATTTTGCATTTCACACATTAGCCGAGGGATTTATCTCTTCCAATACTTTATATAATCTTGATGGATTTCTTTCAATGACAACCATCTACAGATTATGACGCAAGAAAATAACATGTTTCAACAAAACATAATATATATTACAATAGAATTAAAACACATGTCATTAAGTACAAGAACAAATTGGAAAAACATTTTTCATATAAATTAGTCACCTCTATAACTTACCTCATGTATTTTCCAATATTATATATAACTTGTTTGACATTGTTGTCAAAGTTGTCTATAGAGATAGCGGTAGAACATACTGTAATAATAAAAAAGAAACGTTATTTGCTTCAAAATAGACAAAAATAAAACAAAAATCCAAAAAGGTAAATATGCCTAATATATAAATATGAATAAAAAAATTGTTACCTTAATGAATGTATGCTAGTCATGGGTTTTAACCCCACCAAATTCACCTTTCCTGGTTAAGATATTATTTATGTTTGAAGAAAAACCCGTGGGAAATTTAATACTTTGAATTACCTCTTTTACATCATTGCTTCGTTGCTCTGTCAATCACCATGGAAGGTTATTTAAGTCTCCATCGCTATTTGATTGAATCACACTTCGCATTGCATGATTGGATTCCTCAATGTCAGTACAAATTTTGACAATTTTTTCTTTATCCCTCATGCCATCTATGATTCGCCATAATTTTTTTGTCACATTCTTCCCAATATGCACCGTATCAAACAAATGAGCAATTTTTAGCTGCTCATAGTAGGGAAACCTCATGAATTGATTGGGGTAACATTTCATTCCTCGTGGAATCCCATTATTTCTACCTTCACGAAGACGAAATTGATGAAGCATAAAACAAATGACAACAATAATTATCAAACACAATAAATAAATTTAATACTTAAAATATAATTTCAAAATCAAAACAATATTACATATACAATACATAAACAAATTGCATACCTTGACGATTTCTATTATACTCCAACCTCCATAGGTGAGGTGTTATTCTTCGTGGTTTTAATCCAGTCTCTTCTTTCCCATTGAAAATATGTTTTTCAGTAGTACGAAACCTATGGTACTTCGACAGGAAGTGCATATACTCATCAAACACCATCTTTCCTAAATATTTTGAATAACGATACTTTATCTTAGGACCACAAATTGGACATGGAAATTTACCCTTTGTTTGAAGACCTGCAACATATGGATCAATGTCAATTATACGATGGTTTATTAAAAAAACATGCATGATATCTTCAAAATAATTAAGACGTATTAAAGTGTAAGGAAACGTTAACACATACCACAAATATGTGTTAGTCCGAGGGCATCATGAATTTTCCATACAAGCATTCCATGGAATTGAAATCTCTTTTTCCAATTGCTTTACAAATGCCATACATAGTTATACAGTTCCATAACTATATTAGCTCATCGATAAGAGGCTCAATATATACATTCATATCTTTAACTTGGTACTTTCCTAATTGTTTGAAATTACACATAATTACTACCATGATATGTATATATAAGTAAATAAATAAATAAACTATAGTATGCAAAAAACAAGACAAATGAAAATGTCACATTCAAAAAATTAATATAGACAAATACTTAGAACAATCATTGTCAAAATTATGTGCTCCCTCTTTATTGACATCTAAGGAGGAATGTTATTGTTAATAAAAAATAGGCCACACCGAGTAAATAGATCTAATCTCTTTGAATGGATTAACACCGTCAGCTGCTAATGAAAGCTTAATATTATGAGGTTCATCTTTAAAATATGGCCATTTTTCCTCAGTTTCCCTAAATGCATATCCATCTATAGGCATTCGAACAACACCATATTCACTTCTATTATGCGCATGGTAATCCATAAACTGTGCTATGATTTTGCACCTAAACAGTCGCTACGAATGTGGAATTATGGGAATATGACGAAGAACCTTTCAAGGAACCATTTTTGTTACTTGATCGGTTCGATATCTACTAATATGACATTCTGGGCATTCAGTTTTCGACGCATGTTGTCCATAATATATAATATGGTCATTAGGACATGCATCTATACTTTGATACTCCATTCCAATGTATTTTATAACGACAACTAAATCTTGATATGTGTGAGGTAAAATATTTGACGATGGTAACAAAAAATCACCTAACAATCTACATCATAAAAATTAACTAGTTAATGAAAAGAATATTAATCGTAAATATTACATTCTTATTTAGCACATTAATTAACGTTAAAAAAAGGAAAAAAGTTCAACCTTTATGTATATCTGATGAAACATATTACATACCTTAATATCTATGTCATACAAGTGTTTGACAAATGATTCATAACCTTTAAGTTCATCAGAATCAATGTAGCGAAGAGAAGATTTGCTATTGACCCTTTATAAAGCCGTTTATTTGCATTTTCCATCAAAGGTTCATCATAAATACCCTCACTGTCCCCATCCTCATCTAGCTGACCGAAAAATTCTTGGATCATTTGATTTGTCCCATCATCTTCAACTATGTTATGGTCATCATCTACTTCCATGGGATCATTAACTTGATATTCAGTATTTGCTTCATGTTCCTCAGCTTGTACAACATCATTTCTACTACTACTTGGGGCATTCTGCAAAAAGTTAGAGGGAAACTCTAACTTTATAATTACAAGCAATCATGCAAAATTAGTGCATGTATAAAAAATACTAAAACAATATAAAATTTTACAAAAACAATCAATATTAAGAAATATAATGAATATATATATAGCTATTACCATGGGATGATATTCCTTCAATCCCCCATCCATGTGACCATAATTCCTACAATGTTTTCTAGCTGTTGTTATTAAAATTCTCACGGGACATATCATAAAACAACTATTGCAAGGGAAAAAACATCTACCGTCACCCTTTTCACCCTGTTCATCTCTTTCACCACCTCTAATATTTTCTGACATTCTTCCCACAAAAAGTATAGTGATGATTATAAAAAAAATCCACTTTTGCTTGACAATAAGAGCTTATATCCTTTCCGAACCATCATTCATATAGAAAAAATTTCGTAACCACTATAAATGGGAGCGTATTTAAAAATTTTAAACCATTGATATTCTGACAAAAGTTGACCAAGTCAAAGTTGACCAAGTCAAAGTTGACTTCCTTAAACCGTGGCAAACCATTTGGAAAGTAAACAACTACTTTTGTGTTCATCACTCTTGCGATGGAATGGGTTATGAAGTCGCAACAACGATGAACTCTTATGTCGTCTCTATTGCGACAGTATGATATTCATAGTCGCAACACCAACAACAAAGGATAATCCGTCGCAATACCGACAATATCAAGGAGGTCAAAAAATAAATAAATAAATTACGTTTTCTCTAGAATTTTCCTTCATCCGTCGGAACCCTATAATCAGAATTTGGTCCTAATGTATTAGTGATAGTGGGTCAAGATATTTTTGAAAAATCCCTATACACCATAAAATATTACTTGTTATAAGTCTCTAGATAGTTTTCGCTGTTAGAGCTCTAGCAAAAGAAAAACTATTTTTAATACCCATCTTCCTAATTCCTTGGGATTTGATATTTTTCCCATGATACCCAAGGGAAAGTATTTTTATCCATCCCGTGTTTCCAAAGAAACCTAAAATTGGACTTCCTTATCTAATCCAATATTCCATTTGGGACAAAGGTTAAAGATACCCAAAAGACTATAATTGCCTCAACTACCTATAATTTCCCTAAAGATACATGCATGATTTAAGGAATTATAATACAAGTTAGAAATAGTGTGGTATTGTTTCTATAATGATACATGTGCTAGAGGCATGTGATCCAGATACATATGAATACACACATGGTCGACCTGAATGGGAAAACATTATGGTTGAAGAGTATCATTCCTTTATAAAGAATAAAACATGGGATCTAGTTCCCTCAATGGAAGGAAAGAACATAGTGAAATGTCGATGGGTCTACAAAACCATATTCACATCACATGGCATTGTTGAAAGAATGTTGACCAGATGATGTGTCAAATGGTCAACAAGTAAAGACAACCCGCACAAAGTGCTTAAAGCATCCATTCATATGTTTGGGATGGTTATCTTTCACAAGATTGAGGCTATGTTGCCTTAATTAGTTGCCTCTCTTGAACATAGAATCTCGAGTGTTGGATAAATCCTAAGGTTTAAATCTACTGGTTTACAAACATATAGGGGGATATTGCCTAAAAGAAACTAAAATTATAGACAGAATTAAAACTATTGCTAATTAATTAGGAAACTAAATAAATCTGAAATTTAGCAGCTACTAAAAGAATCTATGATAATTTTCTGAATCT
Source organism: Larix kaempferi (assembly GCA_027924585.1). Lineage (NCBI taxonomy): Eukaryota > Viridiplantae > Streptophyta > Pinopsida > Pinales > Pinaceae > Larix > Larix kaempferi. The sequence goes on along the minus strand of BSBM01000258.1, from coordinate 13,233,005 downwards.
AACTATATACTTAACACCTATCCCAGCCAGGAGCACTTTAAAAAAAAAAAAAAAATTATTTTAGTTCCGAGTAAAAGTTGAATGTACATGTGAATAAATATGAAAACGAAGTTAAGATTTAAACAAAGTACATTAAAATATTAACCATATAATTCAAATAAATGACAAACACATCATTACAAGAAATACATGATCATTGAAATAGAATTAAACATAGCATGTGTTCAAAGATAATGAAATTCAAAACATAATCATAAAATATTTATGCACATACTACACACACACACACACACAGTCTTCATAAAGTTACAATACTTATGTGTCGGTATTGCAACTTGATGAAGATTTTCTGTGAATCAATTCAACAACATAAATAGTATTGACAATACTACTACCAACTCCTATTAAAATTTCTTCATAATTTTCTTTGAACCCACTTCAAACCAACTGGACTTGACCTTTTATAATCTCAATACACAACTAGCAAACCAAATGTATAGGTCGAGTCATTAACTAGTTACAACTAACACTTTGAAAACACTAGTCGGATATAATATAAGTGTTTAAAGAGTCCATGATGACAAAACTAACTGTCTTCATCCAAAGATAATATGTAAAAGAATTGCCACTTGTCATCAAATATGGGGAATCTAGCTGAGGATGATCAATCATTGAATTTGCTCCATCATAAAGCCAAATACCAGCTGTAGAGGATTACTCCTATATTCGTTCAAGTCTCCATAATGCAAACAAGAATATGATACACACATGGAAAGATCTGGAAACAAGTATCTTCATATCAAAACCAAAAATGGCACCTTCCATAACCACAATCTAAATCAGGACATATCCTTTTAAATGCCATTTATAATTTATCAACTATAAAATAAATAAACAAGGTATCACAAGAACACCTTCGATTTTGTAGGTGTTCTAATACTAGCAACTGACTTAAAAGAATAGGACATTAAAATAATGAAAAGTTTACCTGTGTCATGACCGACGTATAAAACCATGTAGATATAAAATAACACAAGGGAAACCAAAATAGACAAAAAAACAAGCTTTTAATAAACCCCGAGCATCAACCCCTGTGTGCGGCCTCAACTGACACCTGCACAGGGGTATTTCTTCTCTCCTCTATCAATTTAGATTTAAGTTTGATTACCTTGGCTTTGTTGAGTCTATTCAAATTGAGCAGCTTCTTATTTTTCATGGCCAATGCATTTTTATGAACCTTATATCTATCCTTTTTAATCGTCATAGCTTCCCACTTTTCAACATTGATGGCTAGATCAGTCTTTAGAATGGCAATCTCATCCTTCATAATGTTGTTAATTAGTTCAGACTCTTTAAGCTCAAGTTCTAACCATGAGATTTTTTGAACTTGAATATATTCTAAAGGTTTCTTTGAGGGTTCATCATTCTTATATTGGGTACTTGTCTCACTCTATATTTGGTTCACTTCCTGATTTGATTGGGTATAATGGTGGTCCTCCCTAGTGTTCCTATCTTGAGTGATAGAATTCGAATCATACATGAACCGAGAATCGAATTTATCATCCATTTCAAGCTCTTCTTGTGCATTGAACGATCCACGAACGATCATGCCTTAGATTCATTGAGATCAATGACTGGTGGATCGACATTTTATAGATTTATCTTTGATAAGAGCACAACAACCATACTCTTGGTCATCCTATGGGTAGCTACATGAGTCGACAGTTTTCTATTCTAGTCATTAGATTCAACCTTAACCCTCTTGACCCCAGCTTTAGGATTTGTGAACATCTCTCCTAACAAATTTTTTCCCTTTTCTTCAGATGGTTGGGGGTTAAAATTCGAATTAGAGAGAACATGATGCATTTGATTTTCATTATCGAAACCATGGATATTTTCCACGAATTGTTGTCCATCTAGATTAACAGAATCATAAACCCTATCGTTCTTTGAAATTGACCCAATGTCAAATCCCTGAGTCTGAGAATGTAAAATATTTGCAGGATTAGATTTAGCGTGATCCACATACTTGATATTAGCACTTGACTCGTGATTAGGGCTTGCCTATGGAGGGGCCTTATTATTTTTGCTAGTTTTGGGTAAACCTACAGGCCAAGTTTGAGTAACCCCAAATCCATTTTGATCCAAAAATTCTTCCCAAACCCTACCTAGCTAATGAAGCCGATGTTGGACCAATATTTTAATTAACCCGTGATGAAATAAATTTCTCTCAAGATCCCTCGTAGTTCTTTGTACTATGGAAGCCATTTTTTTAGGCTATTCAAAAGATAGTATGGCATGTTTATAGGCTAACCTTTGAATAATAACAAAAACCTTATATGATAGTAATGGATCAAGGAGTAATGACCATCACAAGTGACATACCTGATTATAATCTTGAGAATATGGTGCCAAGGTTTGTTAATTATCTGAGCAAGAAAACCATACTTTGTATCATCTTCATGAGGGATCTTTACGAGAAATTGCTTCCAAGAATGACCTTGAATGTGATTCCCCTTGAACCATTTTTTCCCTTCCTGATCGAGGTCATTGGCCTAAGCCACGAAATATTTTGATAATTGAAGTTCAAGGTCTCCAATCTGGGCCTTTTCACCATTGAATTACAATGTGAATTTCTTGGTGACTTTTATGTTATGACCATCAAATTTTCTCAAAAATGAATCCCAACATATCTCTTCAAACTTCCTGGACAACTCTGTGTCAACTTCAAGCATCTCGACCCCACACACATTTGAACAATTAACGGGAGCCGTGGAGAGGAAATACATAGTTAGATTGGGAATGGAACAAGAAAATGGAAACGTTCCTAACTCGAGACTGTAAAAGTTAAGCCAAAAAATCTCCTTGAACATATCAAACCCCATGATGCCAAGATACTAAGAACCCTCGAGAAGGTTTACTGGGAAATAATTGCAATCCAGGATTAATAGTACTAAGGATCACTTTATTTTATGAGAACATTAAATCGAGAGTCATGATAACATCAAATAGATATGACAAATGTCAAAGGTAGCATATGGAGCTGGAAATTCGAATATCAAAACCAACTTAAAAAATTATGGATGTATGGTTATAAATTCAATGGTCCATCATTAGATAGAGCAAATAAAATCAATATGAATTGCGACGTTTATAAGACCAAAAGTTATTTCAATTCATAACGTCATTTAGATCAAATATTAAGCGTTATCATGAATCATAATAATATAAAATGGCCCTGACAAATGTTGAAAACCAAGTACATAGGTGGCAATCAAGTGTTTAATTGATGATTCGTGAAGTATATGCATAAGATGGACCTGTTCCATAGTTTATCTTTGAACCGAATAAGTTTGATAGTCATGTTTCATAATATCAATAAATGGAAAGTGCTTGAGGCACTTAAAATATAAGATAGAGTGGTTTAATTAAAACATTATTATAATGATAACTCAGAGGTGTAGAATTTAATTGACCAAAATTAACCTATACACCACTCTGTATAATAAAATGATTTAAATTACCTCATTCATGCTCAAATTGGATGTATCCCAACACCATTAATGTATGAAATTAGGAGCTACTAAAAGTATCATACATAAATAGCTTTGGTTAGATCAACCATAAGAACAATAAATTAATTTCACAGTATTTTATGTGAAATTTTCTATAACATTTATTTTTTATCTAAACCAAACATAAAATGAGAGTTTTATGTGAAATTTTCTATAACATTTATTTTTTATCTAAACCAAACATAAAATGAGAGTTTTAGCAGCTGCAAAATTTTCAATTTAAAATTAACGACTAATCAATAGTTTATATTTGTCCTTAAATGAATCAATTCTTTAAACAAATCACTAAACAAAAATGCTCATTCATGTCAGCATAGTATCATCTTACTGCAAGCAACTCATAATTCAGAGTACCTTCATAATCATAGATTCTGAAGGCACTCTTATAATTTAGCATAATGTATATCTTGCCAAGTAAGAGTATAAAATATGTTCAAATAAAAGATCGAGAGCCTTGTTAACTTATGATGCATTTTAATCTTAAATCAAAATATATACCTGAAACCCTTAAGAATTGAAGGGGTGGTTGTTGGCAGCCAACAAAGACATAAGGATCTTTTGGTTGCAAAAATTTTTTCTCAACAAGAAGGCATCAACTACACTGAAATATTTTCCCCTTTTGCAAAGATGAACTCAGTTCAACTGATTCTTTCACTTACTACTCGACTTGGATGGGGTACATCAAATGGATGTCAAAAGTTCCTTTCTTCATAGAGATATTAATGAAGAAATCTATATGGAGCAACCTCCTAGTTTTAAGAAGGATTTCATTCTTATTTGTCGACTGAGGAAATCCTTGTATGATTTGAAATAGGCCCTAGGGATTCATATGAGAGTATTTATCATTTATTCCTCAATATTGGTTTCAAACATTGTGAATTTGATCTAGCATTTATGTTTTACATGTAAATGGTGAAACTTTAATTGTTGCACTCTATGTAGATTATTTAGTCATTACTCACAATAATATAAATCTGATATTGGGTTTGAAAAAACAATTGGTTGGTACCTTTGAAATGACTGACCTTAGTCTTTTACATTTCTTTTTGGGAATTCAAGTATTGCTACAAATGAGTGATGGTATATTTATTTCTAAACCTAAACATGTAATGGATCTTTTACAAAGACTCAAGATGAACAATTGTAAAGCCTCCACTGCACCATTTTAGTCAAGAGTAAAGTTGACAAAGGATTGTGATACATCACGAGTCAACGCAACTCTCTATAGATAGTTAGTTGGAAGCCTCATTTATTTAACTCACAGTTGATCTGATATTTCATTTTTTGTTAGTGTGGTTTCTCGTTTTATGTAGGATCCTTGAGAAAGCCACTGGAAGGCCATAAAGCAAAATTTTTATTAATTCAATGGCACCTATCAACTTGGTGTAAAATATTGCACTCATTCCACCAAACCACCAGTTGGTTACACTAACTCGAATTGGGAAAGGGATGATGATGACAGGAAGACAACATCTAGATATGTGTTTTGTCTTGGTTCAGGACCCTTGGTTTGGTTGTGCAAAAAGAAAAGGGTGGTCTCTTTTTTGACCATAGAAGTAGAATATCATGGGGAGGTGAATGCTGGCACAACGATTGTCTGGATACAACAACTCTTGGGAGAGCTCAATTTTTCAACAATACAACCATTGTTATCTTTTGTGATATCCAAAGTGAAACACATGTTGCTGGTAATCCTGTTGCACACATTAATGTAAAGCATTTGGAGATTCATGCACACTACTTAAGACAGTTGATTCAAGACTATGTTGTCAAGCTTATCTATTGTAGAAATGATGATCAACTTGTTGATATTTTTACAAATCCTTTACCAAAAGCTAAGTTTGTGAAACTTCACGCTATGATTGGGTTTCAAGAAGATAAAATTATGGGGGAGAGGGGGGGGGGGTGTATTGTAATCCGATCCCCTGAATATCTAGAGAGTTGTGTTGATAGAGGGGTTTTGGAACAACATGTCTTGCTAGTTAATCACAGCTTTGGATCTTCTGAAGACATACAATTGACAAGTGATTAAAAATTAGAATAGTTGACTAAATGGGAAATTAGTTGGTAAACTAATGGGCCAACTAGGATCTCGACTAGTTAGACCAATTGACCAGCTAGATGGACTGACTAGCTAGTCAGGTAGTTAGAACAAAATCGTCGACTATGTCACAAACAAGGAATATTTCAAGGAGGTCGTTATGTGCTATGGACCAAGTATATGGACACATTATTCCTCACTTTAAGGGATATAGTTACCCCTTGGAGCTATAAAAACGATGATCCTATGGATCATGTAATATATATGAGAAAGAAGTGAACATGATGTGAAAGAAATGCATTTTTATGTAATGTCACTATGTACTTGTGTGTTGAAACGATGTCTTTAGACAGCATCTCTTCTTGGAATTTCTTAAATTGATCATTTATGTTTTCTTATAATTCTATAGTTTTCTCCAACAAGGGGTATCTGGGAAAGGATTAGGGATTTTCCATCCCATAGTACTAGCAAAAGAGGGATTTAGATAAGGCATCCATCCATATTGTGTAGGAAAGGAAAGTGGATTTAGTTCAAAAATAATTAAATGGGGATACAAATTGGATGGGAAAGGAAACAAGGATGGTTGTGCACTAGGATCACCTAAATATAAATGTATATTTTGTGCAATTATGCAAACTCTTTAGATTTTTCATGGAAATGTATTGAAAATTGAATCATTTTCCTTTTTCCACCACTCCAAACTCTCCTAGACCTATTGGCCTATCCTCTTCTATGACCACATGATCCAAAACTCCAAAATCTCATCTTGGACCAAATATAAATGCAAAAATATATTTCAACAGAAACATAATCTTACTCAAGAAATAAGGTATTAAATGAGATATGTTGTTGTAAAACAGACATCAATTTATGCATTAATTTATATCCTTTTATGACTACTAAAGGTAGAAAGGTAAGTGACAGATGTTGCCAAGTAAGGGAGAAGTGGGATAGGGCATGGAACAAATGGTTCTAGATAATTTTGGGCAGCATGCATGGGGTAAAAAATATCTACAACATAACATAAGGATTCAAACAATGTATTCATAGTAGAACTATTAGTTAAATACAATAGAGCCAGTGCATGGATGAATGATTAATTAAAAATAGACCTTGTGTATGCTGATAATAAAAATAATAAGTAAATAAATTGAATTTCCCTGCTACATAACAAGGAGCATAACCATAATTCTAGATATGAATGAAAAATGTATCAACATAGAATATACAAAGTATGGCTTTTGAAGGGATTTTGAAGGGCTTGAAGGTCTTAAGCATCTAAAGAGAAACAAAACTATAGTAGGTGAAGGGTTCCTAACTTTCCCAGCCTCTGTGCTTACCTATAGCCAACTATCTTTCATCTCAAGCCTGTAATTTCCTCTTCATTGTTCTTATTTTGGTTAATTTTTATATTGCTAATGGTTAGCCATTATGAATATTGCATGATGAATGCAAAACATCAATGTGAGATTGTTGGAAAAAATGTTGGATTCAATAGCAATGAGAGGATTTTGGAAAGGATTGCTAACATTACTTCTGTAGGAGGGGTGTAGGAATCTTCCACTTCCCATTATGATTGTACTAATGAATAGTGCATGAGCAATGTAAAGCATCAATGGGAGAGTGTTGAAAAAAATGTAGAGTCAATAGCAATGAAAGAATTAGGGAAATGATTGATAACATTATTTCTGCAAGAGAAGTGTAGGACTTACACTTCCCATGATGATTGTACTTAGCCCATGCTCTCATAATACATGAGAATACTTCCCACCAACCCATTTCATGCATTTAATGATTAGTTTGATAATTCAAAGGTGGATGCCTTATTTCAAGATAAATAGTAGAAAACACATGAGCTCTAAGGATGACACTTGGCAATATAATATTTACTTTCCCATATGCGGTCTTTACTTTTCCCCTCTAGTGGAATCATAGCCCTTTCTGTGCTCTCGACAACCATCTTGGACCATTAATACTAAAATAATTTGGGTTCACCATGGTAAGTGTATGACATGGCCCATATAAGTATATTTACATCATATATGCCTTGCCATTCAATAATTGGGCCTTGTCCTTAATCTCAACACTAGGAATCCATACTAGCATATTTTCGACATTTACAAGTGGAGACATTTATTTGAAGTTCACATGGCTTGACTCCAATCATTATAAAATAACATATACAATTTACATATAATCTAATGCATTATAGCCTAGGGGTCAACACTAGCATTTTATAGGAATGATAGTGTAAAAGCAACAAAACCATGCTAGCCATGCAAAATGACAAACTCAAAATCTTAATGAGAAGGGGAGAATGTGGCATCGGGTCGATCTATATAATAAATAGGCCAATGTAAATAAATAACAAGATACCCAAGTCGATACGTAAAATGATGAAGTCAAGCCATATGTCTCAAACCTTCAGGAGCAAGTTGGAGTAATATATAAACCAATAGGACGATTGCAAGATACCAAACAATGGGAGACTGTAATGTCCCCATTTTGACCCCCTTTGCATTAAATCGTAAATGATGTAAATATTGTTATTTAATCATGGTGAGGAGCTTAAGACCAAGGCCCCACCATTGATTTAGCGTTTTATGTATCGGCAATTAAAGAAATAGATGCCTATGGTTCTTGTGCTAGACAGGCACAATGTAAATAAGACATCATGTAAATACGAATTTTAATGAAAAACCCACAACTGGCTATGCTATGCAACAAAGAGATGGGGGCATGATTCTACAAGGAATAGGGAGGGAAATTATTCAAACCCTTGATCCAATGGTGTTAATCCATGTGCCAATGAGAAAACCCATAAACCACCAACTACCCATTTTGGGTTATGCACCCAATCATTTAATTCTTCCAAGAGTTGGTTGAGGCAGTTAATGCCTTGGGAATGAAGAGGTATGGCAGCCAATTTCATGTATGGGCAAGCCATCAACCTGGGAAATCATGTTTTTTCTCCTTGGGCAAGAAAACACCCACGAAATGGTGCCCAAAGCCATTCTGAACAGTCAGTCTTTCCTCTCTCACGCAGTCTGAGCTACTAGGTCTTTCCTCATCACGTTTTTACCAATTTTCCTGCATTTTTCCATGCCTGGGAGTCGTTTTTGCATTGTACAGCAGCTGGGAGAGAAGGGAGTAACTTTTTGGGGGTTATAGAGGTCGTTTTTGCCTCAAAAATATCCACGGAAGTTTTTCTGAAAATGGATTTGGCTTCCCAGGGTTGTTCCCCATCTTCCAGTTTCATTTTTGGGCTTTCCCACGTTTCTCTGAATTGGTGAAAACCCCATCTTTGGGCATCTCAACGTAAAAATGTTTCTTCATGCCCAATAAGTGTGGGCTCTGCTGTTATGTGCATCCCTGTTTTGATTTGAACCTGTGAGCAAGAAACTTGGAGTGGTAGTGGACAGAATTGGCTTGATAAACCTAGTGGAGGGAGTAACCTCTCAAGAAGATCAAGAGGGCTTTGGCTACTCTTCTATGCACACCCTGAGAGCACTAGATGGGGAAGGTATGGCTTGAGGGACTGTACAGCAGTGAAAAGAATACTTCCTTGTGTTGGGTGTGTAGGTATTGTGGGTGCCAAGCTAGATAGATCTTGTAAGGTTATCCCTGGCTCTGTGCTTGAACTCACTAGCTTAGCAATTCTTCCTTTCCATTTCCTAGCAGCTTGATAAACCCAATTGTAGATTGGCTTGGCTCATCTTGGTGTATGCTTGGCTATGTGTGAGTCTGCTATTCCCTGGTTCCTTGTAGAGATCATGCCTAGCTCGGGGGTGGCAGTTGTATCAATAGGTTGATCGGCACAACTGGCCTATGGTTGGGTGGAACGTTGCAGTTGCATAGCCAGTTGCTTGGGACTACTTTGTTAAGATAAGTATTCTCTTGTGTTAAATTTGCTATTATTATTTGATGAATATCTTGAATGTATGATGGATGTGTTATTGATATTATTTCCGCTATGTTTTTTCTTATAATCATACATTCCATATGACTTTTATATTATGTGAATGCTTAGTTAAAACTTTATGGGGTTAGATGCCCGGTTTAGTATCACGATCCTCTCTATCATGCTGGTATGGTAGGAGGGGATGTTACAGAGACATAACAATATGCTACTCAACCAAACAACAAGGGGGATGGCCAGTCATCCAAATAAATTCAAATGATAACCAATTATAGGGTGAAGACAAGCTATTAAACAATGACGAGGTTGAGAAAACAATCACCCAAACAAAATAATGGTCAAGCCCTCATAGGTTCAAGCAACAAGTGAGTGCATGATATGGGTGAAACAACTCAATTATGTAAGACTCGGTAGGGGTGAATGAGGATATGAACATGGGTCGATCTCAACTCCCCATGGCTCTAATATTCAAACTCAACAGAAACCTGGCTAAAAAAATGAAGCATGAATCCAAATTAGATGAACAATGGGTTTGGAAATGAAATCAATGCTATACACTTGAAATAATAATAGGGTCAAACCCTAGCAATGAGCTTGATTCCTGTGAGAATATCACCACAAACAAGGCTGAGATAACTCAAGGAAATGATTTTGAAATGTGTGACATGGGTATTACATGCAAGATGATGGGATTGAGGACAAGGGTAATTTCAAGAACAACTTCACTAAATAAATGCACTAGATCAACACAAAATCAACTAGCCAACAATAATCCAAACAGAAGAATTGAAAATCTACCTTTGTAGGAAAAGCATAGAAGCTCAATCAAGTACTCTCCACAACCACTGAGAACCAACTCAAATTATTCTCAAGAACCAATTCCACCAATGGTGTTACTCAAGAAACTAGGGTAGTGATTTATACAAGACAAAATTATTGTAGAAGGGTGAGGAAGATGAGCCTCTAACAGAAAAGAAAGGCTAAAATCCAGTGAATGAAGGAGCAAAATAAGCAAGTTGTCAATGGAGGGTAGAGTGGATCATTGAAAAGCAAGGGAAGCTTAGCATAGATGAATGGATATTAAAGGAAGAGAGTCAAGGAAAATTAATTCCATCCAACTATGTCAAATACAAAGGTGAAGGAGTGATAAAAGAGATCAAGGTGTCAAGCAAACAATTGGTCAGGTAGAATAAATTTCCGATTACAAGGTATTCCATAATCATGACAAATATTTCGTGTAAATTCCAAGTTTGTGCAGGTTGTGGGGTGAAGATGATACCACATGAAAAATCTTGTTGAGAACCAACCATATATCAAAACACCAAACAACACCAAATGTCAACACAACAACAAGAGTTGTCAAGTCCATAACCATGCTTGCCACATAATATTACCATATGGTGTATGCTACTATGTCATTGTTATTTGTTAGCATCGCTCATACCATAAACCAAATAAATATCATGATGCATATGAGATAACTATGTTAAGTGCTTGCTCATGAACCAAGCATACCTTGACGAATTTTTTATTTTCCACATCAAAGTAAACTTAGAAAAACCATTATGAAGCATTCCTCAAAAGAGCACAAGTAAACCATTAGAAACATAGAATGATAAGTAGAACTAACAACCCCAACAAGGGATCATGTGAAAATATTGGCATCAAAACATAACCCTACAATACAAATAAAAACATGTGACCAAATAATTGCTCACGCTATGAATTATGCAACCATACTCATGAAATGAATTGCTAACCATTCAACAATTCATCAACTACCACATGACCCTCCATGCTCTTCGCATTGATAAACATCCTTATAACTCCCAAAAACTACTTAGGGATGGGGGCCTTTGTTTGAATGCCAAAGTGTCAAGAATATTTAAGGAAGTTCATATCAAAGTAGGGAAGGCCATCAAAATGTGAATTGTTCTAGGAAAGGTTAAGCAATGGTAAAATCAAAGTGCTTTTGCAAACTATTTTTGTTGGTCAAATTTTGGGTCAACATACTCCTTAGGGAATGCTCTTGATTCCTTTTATAATCCAATGAATTTCTTGATCTCTACTATGTTCCACCCATGGAGACCTTGTTTCTCCCTCAATTAGGTTCTAATAACTACTTCTAGGAGTATACTCCCTAGGAAATAGCCAACAAGGGCATGTTTTAGTGAATTAAACATTGTGGCATACTCATACTCATTAATATAAGTATCATGCATTCTCCCATATTGTTGTAATATACATGATTACATGGATTTACTAGTAGTGCATCAACCATAAATATAATCATACATTATACGCATAATCATACATACATTAGAGAGTGTTAGAGTAATGGGGACCCAAGGAAAAAGTTTCTCTATTTATCAGAACATGCCAATCATGTACAGAAGCATCTCTAAACTCATTGGATCACCAACCTATTATATATTTGATACATGCATTTAATAATTTTGTCACAGTTTCATAATTTTTCAGTCGATTATCCTAACTGACATGACTAATCCGGCTGACCACATGCTAATCGATCGGGAGGACCTAGTCAGCGGTCGACTAGGATCCTCCAACATCTCCCCCACCCTAAAAAATTTCTTCATCTCAAAGAGACTTGGGGAGATGTAAAATTTGGAAAAAAAAACTTACAAAATTAATGCTTATTACTTATGTTGTGACATGGATGTTTCACCCAGGGGTGTACAATCAACACAAGCTTCGATGATTGCTTGGGCAGAGAGAGTGAGATAGTCTTGGAAGTCATCCCATTCCGATAAGACAATTTTGATATTTTTTGTCAAGGTGGTCATCTGTGCAAGTTGGATAATCTTGATCTGTATAGGTTCATTCAATATCTTATGCATGTCATGGCCAAATGCTTGTATCTGAAGCTCTATAGAACTCATGAGGTGGTAAATGCATCGAGTGAGGCGAATGAATTCCTCCTGAGCTTGCTTCCCTTATTGAATCCATTTATACTAGTTTTGACAAAGCTGGTCTTGTCGTTGTTGCTCCATGCAAATTTGTTGTTCAAGATATTTAGCTACTTCTAGATTGGTCAACTACTATTGCTTATGGATTTCCAATATAGTATTCTGTTGTTTTTGGATTTCTATGCAGACTCTACCATAGTAAGAGTACCATTTGTTTAAGATGACAGACACATTGGTTGTGTGTTGTTCATATTCTTTTAACTTAGAATCATATTCTGTAAATGCTTTGAAGTAATACGCAAGTAGGAAGATTGTTTCATCTTGTTGTTTCTCGAGTAATTGTTCCTAAGCTTTGTGATATTTTTCCATGACAAATTCAAATAAAGTTTTGATTTTTTCGAGTGGATTCTCTGTTATAGGTTCTGGCATTAGTCCTATACTTTGTTGTACTTTTTCAGTGCATAAATTCCATGTTTATTTATGTTCGTCCTTAATTGTTTTAAGTTTTTTGGAGTCATTTTTCCATCTTTTATTGCATTCCGCAATGGGTACCTTAATAAAATTGTCGATCTCTTTTTATGAGATTGATGATGGAGACATTGTGACTTTTTTGTTTCATGCCCTTCTGTTGGTCGGACTGTGAAGGAGATTGTTGTATCCTTCTTATTATTCTTGGTGTTCTTGGATGGTTTCTTGGGGTATTTAGTGGATCTTGGGGCTATCTGGGGGGCAGTAGAATTTCTACAGTCGATGTGGTTGGGGTAATGTACATTGTAGTTGTTGAGGACAAAGGAGTAATTGGTAATGACGAGGTTTCTGAAGATGCCAGTGAGAGTGAGGACGATGGTGGAGACGACATCGATGAGAGTGGCGATGACAATAGTGCATCAGCGAACAAGGTTAAAGGTGACCTAGTGACAAGGAAAGTCACTAGTAAGGGCATCGGGGCAGTTGATGTTGTGGTAAATTGCACGGTCGACTAAGGTATAGGTGGCTAGGAAGGAAATGGTACTAGGGGATCCAAAATGAGTGGTTGTGGAAGAGGTATCTGAGTGATGAGGGCATTAAATTCTCGTACAGACGAAGCGAGAGCAGAGGAGGATAGCAGAGAACTTGCAGTGTCTAGAGAAGAAATTGTTGAACACAATAGTGGCGTAGTAATATTAGTTGAATCGATTGTTGTTGATATTTGTAATGATGTGACAAGGGTGCTTGAGTGAAGTTTAGGAGGGGCCATACTCAAATTAATGGTTGAGGCTAGACTTATAGACATTGCTAGTCGTGAAGCATGTGGTTTCATGACCGAATTTATGTAGGGTAATTTTACTTTGGTTGGGATTGCACATTTGTGATTAATGGTTCTGATAGTTGGACTATATAAGGTGTGGAAGCTAGCTTACTAGAAGGACTTGTATATAGGTGGTGGATATATTGGGCTACAAACTGACAGAATTCAAGTGTATTTTAAAATGTTCAAGGTCGGGAGGGGGTACCTCTTGGTGGTATTCATCTTCAAATGGATCTGGGGATGGTATTGGTGATTCGTATGAGAGATCGAATGGATCCTTTGATGATTTGGAAGTTAGAGGTTTCTTTTGAAATGGGGTTGACATGTCAGATGGGGCTGTTGTGTTCGTTTCTAACAACAACTTCTTTTGTTGGAAATCCTTCTGAATATGTTGACCGATAGTCATATTGTTACTTATAGCTTCTACCAAGAAATTTTGGGCTTGCTCCTGGAGTTCTTCAATATTGTCTTCGATGGGCTTGAACAATAGTTTTCTTTTTTTGGTCGTTTTCCTGGTTTCTTTTCCTTTGAGGTCGCATTGATACACAAAGATTGTGTGAGTGACTTTGGTAACATTTTCTTTGATTTGAGGTTCTTCAAATTTGATCTCTTCCCCATCTTTGATGAGCGGTTCCTCCCCCTCTGCGTCAAATGCGTCGTCTGCAAAATCAACAACTAGTTCTTTGCTTGGGGTGGCAAATGACACAAGTCTTAAGGGATTAATAGGTTTGTCTATTGCATAGAATGTTATAATATATAACGCCACTTCTATTTTTTCTTCTCGTTCACCTTTTGTTAGAGGCTCAAAAGGGTCACTGGGTTGTGCTAAGGTAAAGTCGAGATGTGTTATAGAGTGTTCGACTTCTTTTCCAAGTCGACGAATAGCTCAAGAATATTAGCATAAAAATCCAGTTCTTGTGCGTCTCTTCTTGCACCCTAATTGTACCATACCATTGTGTATTCGAGGAGGAGCTCAATGTGTACTTCAAGAGGTAGGCACTGACGAACATATTGTGGTACTCTCCACCTTTTACATATGTTTTTGATATCTTGTAACTAGTGTTCAAAGCAAGTATTTTCCTTGTTTGTTTTGAAGGACGACCCTTTTCCAACAAATGCCTGGAAATTCCACATAAGGGGTTGATAAGTACTAGAAAATTCTACTTTGTCTAATAAGTTAATTTTTCACCATTACTATCCAGATTAGTAGTGACGGAAACCTAATGGCATGCGCAGTGTCCTGGCATTTCACATAGTTTTCTTTGACTAACTGAGCTAGATGGTTAGCCCAATTGAAAATCTTTGCATCGATTGCAACTTGTTTTACTGCTTCCAGCATGTCCAACATCAATTCAGATGGCCAAACTAAAATGGTTAAGCATAATGAGATTATAACGACATCCCACTTATAATTTTCATATTGAACTTTCCTGATCGTTAACCCTGTTGGCAGGAGGTTTGGTAGATTGCTATCACAACATCTCCAATGCTGCAACAAGGCAAAAGATGGCACGAATGGCGAGAAGATGACGCGAATGGTGATGACCAGAAGATTAGTTATATATTTTGGGTCAATTGTACCGCGGAATGCGGGTTTTTGGTCATTTGGACCACATATTGTGTAATGTTGAGTTAGTTATACCGCAGAATGCAGGTTTTTGGTTGGTTTTGTACCAAGTTAGTTAGATGTTGGGTCACTTGTCCAAATGTCGGTTAGGGAGTTGTTAGTAAGTGGAAAAGCATTGCAATGGAGGAAGCCTATATATAGATAAGAGTTGTAGGTATGAGGAGGAGAAGAGAATGGGGAGAAAAAGCACATGTTTGGGTTGTTTCTGCGCATCTGTGAGATATTGCCGAGAACTGATCTTTGAAGAAATGTTGTATCTAAGGTTTTGCAGTGATAATATGATATGATGAAACTGTTCTGGTGCAATTCCTGGGTTCTTCCTGTTTGTTATGGTAATGCAATGTCACACTTCATGAATAATGCTATGTTTCCTTGATGCAATGTTGCTTTACTGTTACTACTGCTGTGATAATGAATGTTGTGATCAAATAATGTGTTATGAATACATGTCAAATGTTTGACATTCCTGTTTAGTGTTGCAATAGAGTTAGTTCATATAGCTGCAACCCTCCTCCTTCCTTGGCGGAAACATGGTTCCATATGCTCTTCTTGGACGCCTTGGGTGAGACCTCATCTTCTCTGCAGGTGTTGCTGGGCGGGATAAAAAATGTCCGGGCTAGTGCCCAGGAAGACTGCGGCATGTGTCGACAGTGAAGTGGAACCCCTGTCGACTGGAGTCTCGTTGGTCAACAAATGGTTCCATTGCCGGGACCGTGTGACAAGTGAAAGGAGGACATGTTGTGGCACCTGACGAAGCCGAAGATACAGAGCTGGTTTGATCAGAAGTTGCAGGAGTTTGCTGAAGAAGAAAGCCGGAACACGCGACTGATAGTAGATCACTAGGTGGGAAGATATATTCATGATGGTCCGCATGAATGGTTTTCCTGTGAATTCCCAGTCATCCTGTATGAATGGTTGTCAAAGATGACCTTCCAGAAGAGGAATTTCCAGGGTGGTGAGCCGATGGCTTGGACCCCGGAATCGGTTCAGGAGCTGTGGGAAGTCGATAATAAGCCATTGCGGGCTGTCGAAGTTTGGCTTGATAGCATCTTGGAGGGATATATCACTGAGTTTGAGATTGACATGCAGAAATCCTATAGTGAAGCTGAAAGATATTTCTTCCGCGGACCAAGGGGAAGGTTTTTGTTGTCGCTCCAACTGTCGATTAAGATGCTAATCTGTGAAAAGGGTATATTGAAGACGCATCTTGATCAACAGACAGCTTGGTGAGCAGAGGCCATGGGTACCGCGATTTCCAGGGAATGGTACATGGAATGGTAAGGGGTAGATGGGTGCAGACCATGAGGAGACTGTGAGCGAAGCCGAGGAAGAAAGTGGTCTTACAAGAGGAGGAGCGAGGTTCGACAGGAGAAGAGACAAAGGATAGGAGAAGGTCTTGCTGCGATCAAACCGCAAAACCGCGAAGGAAGACCACACAAGATGAAGTGACCTCACAGTCCTGACAGGGAAGACCAGGTTATGCCCAGGATAGAGGCAGGACCAAACCCTGGCACCAATGTACCCACACCTCCACTCACTGTCTCACAAACATCAAGAAATACCACTTCGACACCGCCAAGTTTGTCAATTCCACAGAAGTTAATTGGTAGTAGCACAACGAAAGGAGGAAGGAATCCCAAAATGGCGGGCGATGATGCTAAGTTACCTTTGTTCCACAGAAGTGCGATAGACAACCCAGAACAATATTGGTTTTTGTGTGAAGCGCTCTGGACCATGAAACAGATCATTGATGCTGATGCTAAGAAAGGACAGTTAGCCACGACTCTGCAAGGTCGTGCATTAGATTGGTTCATGAAGTTTGTTCTAGTCCCTACAGGAGCCCCAGAGAAGTCACTAGATGAGATTCAGGATGGGTTGATTGCTGAATTTAGATGGCCCAAGTCCGAAGCTCAATACATCACAGAATTGAAGGAAATTAAGCAGTATCCCAATGAGACAGTATGGGATTTCGACCAACAATTCAAGACGCTGAGGGCAAAGGTTAGTTTCAATATGAGCATTGTCCAACATAAAGAGTGGTTCATTGCGGCACTACTACCCCACATTCAGCTTCCGTTGATGCAACAAAACATCTCGATGCCCAGTGAAGCTCTAGAGATTGCAATGCGATTAGAGGCATTACCAATTGGAGATAATGTAGCCGGGATGTCGCAAATACAGACACAGCTCGCTAACTTGACTATATAGTTGCAAGATTTGAAGAAGAGCAAGGAACAACACGATGAAGTATCGTGTATGCGATGCCGAGGAGAAGGGCATACGAAGGACAATTGCCTGGATTTCTGCAATTATTTGGTGTCAGGTGCGCCAAACCCGTTGAATGGTGGCATCATGCTGTGGTGTCACATTTTCCAGGTGTATGGGCACAGTCACGACAATTGCCCTTATATGCAAAAAATGGTCACAACCCCGAGAAATATTTATTGCACATTTTGCAAGTCGGTGGGTAACGATGACAAAGATTTCCGTGCATATGGGTTGCTACAAGAAAGAATGTGTGATGCATTCTATGTCAAGGACGATTAGCGTGCCGTAAAACAACCACAACTACAACCGCAGGTAGTCCAGCCACTACCTCAACCGCAGATGCAGTTTGTACCGCAGCAACAACCGCAACAGTTCATGCCGCAATACGCTCCAATGCAAATGACTCCGTAATAGCCACAGTACGTCCAGCAACCGCAGTATGCACCGCAGGGACAAGGCATGCAACAGAATCCTATGCAGCCGCAGTACCAACAGCAGGGCGGATTCCGAGGTGGATACCAGGGCGGATGCAGTGGAGGATTTGGTTGAGGAGGAGGATGAGGTGGTCATGGACCTGTCCAATGCTATCACTGTGCGGTGTGGGGGCATTATCAACGAGACTATCCACTACTAAAGAATCAGTGTACGTTATGTTATGTTAATGATCATACAGTTGAGAATTGTCCACAGTTGATTGCATGATGGCAAGCTGGGAACGCTCCACAGCTACAGAATCAGTCCCAGCCGCAGCAACCAATCCAGAACCAAGTACAGCAACCAGTACAGAACCATCCCCCATGACCGAATCAAAATGAAAATCCAAATGTGAACCTACAGGGGAATCTGCAGTAGACTCAGATGTAGTGTGCAAATATTGTGACAATTTCTATAGAACCATGACCGCAAGATGCTTCGGTGGCTGTCGTAACTCGTGGAGGAAAAATGACTGGGGAGGATAGCTCGCGACCGATGATTCAGTTGGAAGGCTAGAAGACGGTACCATTTGACATCGATGTTGAACGGGAGGCATTCCTTCAAGCGCGTCGCACCCTGGAGAAAGACCGTGGTAAAGTTATTGTTTGCGATATGCCACCTATCTTTGACATGGCATCGGAGGGCGGTCCATCGACACCATCGAGAACATTGCAAAGGTTTTTGGAGAGTTGTAAGTTATTGGCCCAGGATCTGGACGCCCTAGTTGAGATTGAGGGATGGTTGCAGCAATTTCCGAAAGGATGGCAGGAGTCGGCAGTAAACTCTTTACAGCGACGGAAGATTGGCAAGGAGATGAGAATGAACATCCAAATTGGTGACTATGATGTCAATTCAGCTATTCTTGATCTTGGTTCGGATGTTAACATCTTAACCAAGCAGGCATGGCAAAAAATGGAGAGTCCCCCATTGAGCTAGTCTCCTGTGCAGCTCCGGTTAGCTAACCATGCGAAAGTAACACCCATTGGGTGAGTTCCGCGGCTAACGGTCGATATTGAGGGCATGAAGACTTATGATGACTTCGATGTCATTGAAGTGGTTGAGGGAGGAAGCCCCTATCCTGCGCTATTTGGAATTGGATGGGTTAACGATAGTGGAGCTGTAATCAACTTCAAGAAACGCATGATGACCTTTGAGAATCGTGATTTCAAAGTCACAGCCCCGTTGGATCCGACTGAAGGATGCTGATACATTGAGCCTGTAAAAGATGACGATCCCACTGGATGGGACCATGCATTTAATATTTTTGAAGACTATATTCATCCTACTGCCAATGGTGAGCTAGGATGGCGCAGTGAGAGCTCTGCGTCTTCCAACTCTGATGATGCATTAGAACATTGGCAGAACCGCTTGCACGAAGTGTCACTCTGAAAATGTGGCTTAGTTACGCAATCTTTATGTCGTGTTGCGACTAAAACAGTCACACTCCCAGTCTATGAGGGGTTGCCTGGCTTAAACAACTTTTTGACGAAATTTGAAGAACGAGTCTCAGAACCACAGCGAATGCTGGCATTGGAGGAAGCACTGAAGGCTGCTCCGGCACACTGGTGGGTGACACACAAGAAATCCATTGATGGTTGGTCATAGTGTCGAAGGTTGATGATGGTTCGGTTCGGCAATACTGAGGTTTATGACACTGGTAAGTATGATGGCCAAAATAATCCCAGTGATCATGTGATGGAATGCCAACGATTATGGGTAGCGCGACTTAGAGATGAGTGGGTCCATGCTTTTATCCATACCTTAGATGAGATGTCGCACTCATGGTATACTGCAGCCGAGTTGCACAGAGAAATTACAACATGGGGGGAGTTGACGGTTTGTTTCACTCATACGTTCACTTTTGCGGATGCCAACCCTGACGTCAATAACGCCTTACAGCTCATCCACGATGTGGTACTTCAGGTTGTTCCGACAGCCTACCCTGTCGATCCGCACACACACTGTCAGATGCAGTCTCTCATGGAATGCTTCAACATCACCGGTGGGCCAGAGGATGAGGATGATCCCCAGAATGTCAACATTCCCAAGTCTGAACGAAGTCACGATGTGGTACCACCTACTGCGCCAAGTAATCCATTCAGTCAACCATTGAAGCTTCGTAAGCTTAATATCGGCACAGAGGCCACTCCTAAGTTTGCAAATGTTGGGGACTATTGGGATGATGAGATGATGAGTAAGGTCACTGATTTAATCCATGATTTTCAAGACTTGTTTCCTACGAAGTTTTTCGATATGAAGGGGATCCTCGGTGATTTAGAGGAGATGAGGATTCCTTTAAAACCAGATGCTAAGCCAGTCCGACAATGACCTTATCGACTGAATCCGCGACATAAGGAAAAGGTCAAGGCGGAACTTGATCGCATGTTGGATGATGGTATTATTGAACCAATGAAAGAGTCTGAATGGATCAGTCCTATGGTGGTGCAAGACAAGAAAACCGATGAGGTGCGCATTTGTGTTGACATGCGGAAGTTAAATGATTCCTGCTTGCACGACCCTTTTTCGACCCTGTTTACTGACGAAGTACTTGAAGGGGTGGGCGGCTAGGAGATGTACTCATTCACCGATGGGTTCTCGAGCTACCATCAGATTCGCATTGCCAAAGAAGATCGCCATAAGACAACTTTCATTACTGAATGGGGCTACTTTCAGTACACTGTAATGCCGTTTGGTTTGAAGAATGCACCTGCGATATTTTCCCGGGTCGTTGTTGCTGCATTTAAAGACTTTATTCAGAAGTTTTTGAAAGTATACATGGATGATTGGACAGTTTATGGGTTGATCCGTGATCATCTAGCCAATTTGCGGTTAATGCTTGAGCGCTGCCGACAGCACCAGACATCGCTATACTTGAAGAAATGTATTTTTTGCGCACCATTTGGGATATTGTTGGGTCATATTGTGTGTAAGCAAGGGTTGTTGGTTGATCCGGCTAAGATTGCACTCATCTTGAGTTTGCAACCACCGACCACTGTTAAGCAGTTACGAACGACTCTGGGGCATACGGGGTATTATCGCAAGTTCATCAAGGGATATGCAGCAATCACCGCCCCTATGGAGAAATTGCTGAAGAAAGAGGCGCTATTTCAATGGACTCTGGAATGTCAAGATAGTTTCGACACACTGAAGATGAAGATGGATTCGGCACCAATACTGGTATTTCCAGATTGGAATAAGGAGTTCCATGTACATGTCGATGCCTCATCAATCGCATTGGGAGTAGTATTGGCTCAGCCCGGCGAAGGAGATATTGATCACCCCATTGCTTTCGCTAGTCGGAAGTTGTCGTCCGCTGAACGCAACTACACCACCATTGAATGGGAGGGTCTAGCAATGGTCTATGCACTGCAGAAGTTCAGGCACTATTTGTTGGGTGGGCACTTTAAAATGTTCACTGACCATTCCGCGTTGCAATACCTAGTCAATAAGCCTATGTTGGGGGGGAAGATATGCCGCTAGCTACTTCTTTTTCAGGAGTTCAATTTTGAAGTCATTGTGAACCCAGGCCGGTTGAATGTCGGTCCTAATCATCTATCGAGGATTGATACGGGGGAGGAACCAACCAATATTGAAGACGGGTTGCCGGATGCACAACTATTCAAGGTTGGCGTCGTTGATGACTATTTTGATGACATCCTCCAGTTTCTGACAACGGGTACTACACCAGACGAGTTCACCACCAGTCAGAAGAAACAATTGGTAGTCAAGGCTGTAGACTTCCAGCTCATCGCAGGAGAGTTGTACAAAATGGGTGCTGATGAGATATTGCGCAGATGTGTCTTCCCGCATGAGCAAGCGCCGATACTGGCCGAAGCACATGGAGGAGTAGCAGGAGGACACTATGGCGGTCGGGTGACGGCTAGGAAGGTGTTGCATGTGGGGCTGTGGTGGCCTACACTAAATTAATGATGCGACAGACTATGCGTGGTCCTGCGATGTTTGTCAGCGAACTGGAAAACTATCTAGACGCGATGAGATGCCACTGATGCCTCAAATAACATTGCAACCGTTTGAAAAATGGGCCGTGGATTTTGTAGGACCGATCAATCCACCAGGGAAACACACGGGTGCGCAGTATATCATCATAGCGACAGAGTATTTGACCCAATGGGCCGAGGCAGCACCTGTAGTTGATTGTTCCGCAGCCACGGCAGCGCGATTTTTGTTTGATAGCATTATCACTCACTTCGACTGCCCCAAGATATTGCTGAGTGATCAAGGAAGCCACTTTCTTAATCGCACCATCAGCGCATTGACGAAGGAGTTGTAGATACAGCATAAGAAGAGTTCACCCTATCATCCACAAGCGAATGGCACGATGGAGGCTTTTAACAAGGTATTGGAGCATGCGCTGACAAAGGTGTGCAATGCTACCCACGACAACTGGGATCTCAAAATCCCAGCAGTGTTGTGGGCCTATCGCACCACATGTAAGTGGCTGATAGGACAGGCACCATTTAAGTTGGTGTATGGACAAGAAGCGATTATGCCAATGGAGTATATCTAGACGCGATGAGATGCCACTGATGCCTCAAATAACATTGCAACCGTTTGAAAAATGGGCCGTGGATTTTGTAGGACCGATCAATCCACCAGGGAAACACACGGGTGCGCAGTATATCATCATAGCGACAGAGTATTTGACCCAATGGGCCGAGGCAGCACCTGTAGTTGATTGTTCCGCAGCCACGACAGCGCGATTTTTGTTTGATAGCATTATCACTCACTTCGACTGCCCCAAGATATTGCTGAGTGATCAAGGAAGCCACTTTCTTAATCGCACCATCAGCGCATTGACGAAGGAGTTGTAGATACAGCATAAGAAGAGTTCACCCTATCATCCACAAGCGAATGGCACGATGGAGGCTTTTAACAAGGTATTGGAGCATGCGCTGACAAAGGTGTGCAATGCTACCCACGACAACTGGGATCTCAAAATCCCAGCAGTGTTGTGGGCCTATCGCACCACATGTAAGTGGCTGATAGGACAGGCACCATTTAAGTTGGTGTATGGACAAGAAGCGATTATGCCAATGGAGTATATTGTTCCGAGTCTACGAATTGCGGCTGTCAC
This sequence comes from Larix kaempferi, assembly GCA_027924585.1. Taxonomy (NCBI): domain Eukaryota; kingdom Viridiplantae; phylum Streptophyta; class Pinopsida; order Pinales; family Pinaceae; genus Larix; species Larix kaempferi. The sequence goes on along the minus strand of BSBM01000258.1, from coordinate 13,209,788 downwards.
GGGCATGGATGATGTCGCAGCATTAGATGAATGTCTAGCGCAATTGGTGAAGCTGGAAGAAGATCGTTTCATCGCTGGGTTCCACCAAGGGGTCAAGAAGGATCGACAGAAGGCATGGCATGATCGCCACATCAAAAATAAACAGTTTCAGCAGGGCAACTTGGTGTTGTTGTACGACAGCAAGTTTATGAAACATCCAGGGAAGTTGCAGATGCATTTGTTTGGTCCCTATCGCATCAGTAGTATTACTTCCAGAGAAGCGGTTCAGTTGCAGCAGTTGGACGGGGCAATGCTCCCCAAGCTGGTAAATGGTCATAGATTGAAGCCCTATCATGCAGGCTTGGAACACCGCGATGCCTGAGTCACATCAAAAAAAAAAATGATGATTGGTGGATGTCGCACCACCATGGATGGAATGCGGAAGCAGGGAGGCTTCTGCTGCAAGGTTGGAGTTGTTAGCAACACCTAGGAATGTTGCGCTTGGGTCACATCCACAATCATGACAACGATGGGACTTTTTCCTACTTTGACGGCTGTGCTCGTTAATCGAGTCGATCGTGACAGATGACAGCCTGGTTGGACTTAGGGATACACCGAGGCAGTATGGTCACTTGTACTTACCACGATGGTCCACATGGTTGGCATGAAATATCCACCATGCCAACATGGCCCAAGAAATGCTTCACATGCTTCTGCATAAAGGGAACCATGCATAGGTACGATTCATCTGTCGTTACGATAATCGGCACACAGCGACTTATGATTATCCTGCGGTGCAAGCCGGTGGGGCAACAGCTTGCTAAGGCCGATGGATGACAGAGCGCTCTGTATAAATAGACGACCTGCACGGAGTAAGCACACAGAGATTGTTTTAGTTAAGAAGGGTTATGCTACGCAAAGTTCTAGCATTTTGTTAAGTTAGGAATTCCAAGGAGGTTGTGGAAATGATCCATTTCATTTAGTGTGGTAGCACACCAGGTGCGTTGAGCGCCCGAATGACGAGTGTGCATGAGCACCTGGAGCAGGCTACGCCTCGGACATCCTGGGGTTACAAGCATGAAGTTTCGTCTGAGATGTCTAGGCAGTTGGTGATGGTTCGGAGTCTCGTGGTCCCGACAACCACACAAAAGGGGGGGGTTCGTCGCCCCCGGGTCACTGTAACTTGTGCTTACCAATGCAAAATAGATGTGCCAGAGCCGTTGGTCTGGTTCGCACCTCGGCGTTGTTCATAAACTTCTCCTCAGTCTACATCAGATTCCTCGAGGCTGGAGGACGAATTTGAGACGTACATGACATTAAGTTGGGGGATGCCCACTTTCGGGTAAGACTTACATAACATCGAGACGATGATCAGTGTAGCAGAAGGAGCAGGACAACACCGCACGATCCAGATAGCAAGAATAGTTGAACAGTTGTATGAGGACTTCAAAGCAAAAACGACGGCGTGTACCATGTCCAGCAGTTGACGTGGCTCAGGGGCGAGCCACAAGATTGTGTTGGGGGCCTGTTGGTAGGCGGTTTTGTAGATTGCTATCGCAGCATCTCCGATGCTGTGACAAGGAAAAAGATGGCGCGAATGGCGAGAAGATGACACGAATGGCGATGAGCGGAAGATTAGTTATATAATTTGGGTCAATTGTACTGCGGAATGTGGGTTTTTGGTCATTTGGACCACATATTGTGTAATGTTGAGTCAGTTATACCGCAGAATGCAGGTTTTTGGTCGGTTTTGTACCAAGCTAGTTAGATGTTGGGTCACTTGTCCAAATGTCGGTTAAGGAGTTGTTAGTAAGTGGACAAGCATTGTAATGGCGGAAGCCTATATATAGATAAGAGTCATAGGTATGAGGAGGAGAAGAGAATGGGGAGAAAAAGCACATGTTTGGGTTGTTTCTACGCATTTGTGAGATATTGTCGAGACCTGATCTTTGAAGAAATGTTGTATCTAAGGTTTTACAGTGATAATATGATATGATGAAACTGTTCTAGTGCAATTCCTGGGTTCTTCCTGTTTTTTATGGTAATGCAATGTCGCACTTCATGAATAATGCTATGTTTCCTTGATGCAATGTTGCTTTACTGTTACTACTACTATGATAATGAATGTTGCGATCAAATAATGTGTTATGAATACATGTCAAATGTTTGAGATTCCTGTTTAGTGTTGCAATAGAGTTAGTTCATATAGCCGCAACCCTCCTCCTTCCTCGGCGGAAACATGGTTTCGTCTGTTCTTCCTGGACACCTCGGGTGAGACCTCATCTGCTCTGCAGGTGTTGCTAGGCAGGATAAAACCTGTCTGGGCCGGTGCCCAGGAAGACTGCGGCATTTGTCAACAGTGAAGTGGAACCCCTGTCGACTGGAGTCGCGTTGGTCAACAAACCCCTTTGATTTTTTTTTCGACAGCTCAACCTGTGAACTCCTCCACTAAGGGTTGTGCATTACTAGCTAGTGGAACTGCTAGTCCTTTGCTTGATTGCCCTGCTATTGCGACGATGAGTGAATCTGTGATAGGTATGGCCTCATTTATCCATATTTTTCCATCATGGTATCTATTAACAAGAAAATTCTCAATAATTTCCTTTAACCCCTTGAACAGGGCTATCAAGAGTGCATTGCAGTATTGTTAGATTGTTTTTCCTCTGAGATTCTGAGCGGGATCTATCCATTTCTTGACTTGAAGTCCCCATTATGTGAATTATGTATAGCGCTTCCCCCAATTCTACTTGTAGAGCTTGGCCTTTTGGATTTTGTGTATTATGGATTCCAATGGCATCTGTGAAAATCTTCATAGCAGATCTAAGAGATGATGTATACCTCACAATGAAAGAATTTAGGAATAAGATTAAGAGTGGTCAATGCAGTAAGATGAGCAACAGAATAATAATACAGTAGAACTCAGATAGAAGCAAAATAACTTCACTCACACTAATTCATTAATCACAATATGGACAAATAAGTAGTACAATGCATGAGGATTCGAATGCCAAGGTGGCAGTTCGAATTATCCTTCATGGAGTGATCAAAATATCACTGAAGTGTCATCGGAGCACAACTAGAAGTCTTCATCATCATCAGTGGAGTCATCAATGCTCAAGTAACTGTCAACCATCAGTCAAACTGAGTCTAACTGAGTTTGGTAGGTGTAACTGAGTGTAACTGGAACTAACTGAATGAAGGAGGCTCAGTGGAGGGTGCATGAGGAGCTAACTGGAGTCAGAATGGGCAATCCAGTCTCACTAGAAGTCCATCAGAGTGATACAGTCAATTGAGAGTCAATCTATCCTTAAATCAAGGAAAGAACTGATGATAACTCAATTAACTGAAGTGCAACTGAGTGGTAGGAGAGAGAGGACGAGTGGCTTCCTTAAATCAAGGAGGAAGGGCGCACTAAGCTCTAGGAGGGATAAAACTGATCTGAGAGAAGCTCCCGGGGGCTGGCTAATTGAGGCTAGGTGTTGGGACTGATGACTGGGATGCATGCATGCATGCAGAAATGCATGCAAGACTGAAAATGCTGGTAGGACTAGGATGGAGTATAGGAATATCCTAACAGCATCATGGTACCTTCTTACAACATTTTGACTCGAAGTTCGGCGGATTTGGACCTTGTTCCTATAGTATATTTCTTCGATGCCATGGTTGGTTCTTCAACAGTGAGGGTTAGTATGGATTCTTGATGAATTGTTTTTTCTTGGTTGCACTATGCTGTGAAGTACGAGCATGAGTATTCCAATGAATTTATAGGTGCAGAAAGTTGTAAAGCTTTGGAGTGGGTGGGTGAGCACATTAAATTCAAATTTTGTTGGTTACAAGTCACTTGTATGCGTGGTAAAGAATACAAGGGAATTTTTCTCCTTGCATCAGGAAACGTGCAGGTAGTTGTTGCATTCTTCGGTGCACCCATTGGTCTTTTACTTTATATTTGTTGTCGTCTATCTTTGGTCGTCTGGGTGATTTTTTGGTCGATCGATTCCATGAGTATGTCCGTGCATTTTTATTCTTTAAGTCATCACTATAAGTAAGTCAGTTGCTTTCAGGATGATGTCCCTTTCCGTTCACCCACTATGCTTCTTCTGTCCATCTAACTCCCATGTTTTATGCCTTGCACCCACTCTGCCAAATCTATTCATGTCTTAGTGCTTTTTATATTGATTTTCTAAGTTAGTTACATAATTTATTTTTAATTATCTTTTTATAATTCTAACAAACCTGAGACCTGGCGTTCGACTAATGATGATACTGTCATTAGTCAGTGTCGTTCCTTTTTCAAAGTTGGTAGTGTTTTAGTCATGTCCCATTCACAACCTTTTTGAAGACACGACCTTGTAGGGTTTTCAATTTGACTAATTTGTTATTATTGAGTTCTTCGACTATATGTGGGCCTAACCATCCAGTCTCAATATTTTTCATCTTTCCTTTTATCTGACTATTATATAGTAGTACTAAGTCTCCAATGGAGATGTCTTTATTTCTGATATTTTGGTCGTGCCAAGATTTCTACTATGTCTTTTGAATTTCTTGATGGTGTATGGAAATAAGTTATTTTCTCCGCCAACTTTTGTAAATCATAGATTATGTCATGCATTTATTGCAGTATGTCAAGGTGAAATACTTGAGCAATAACTGGTGCTTCTTGTTTAAAATGTAAGAGGATGACTGCTTCTTGGCCATATACTAGCTTAAATGGTATTTGTCCCGTCGATATTTGTATGTCGTCCTATATTCCCATAGTATGGTGGGAATCTCGTTGTCCCAGATGTCTTTGTCAATGTTACAAATCTTTGTTAACCCTTTAGTTAATGTTTCATTAAATGACTCGACTGTTCCATTCGATTGTGCATGATAGGTTGTACTTTTGTGATGATCTATCTTGAATTCTTTCATTAACACATTAATAGTTTTATTCATAAAATGCGTGCATTGATCACTGATGAGTGTTAGTGGGCACCCAAATCTTGTAATTATATTTTCATATATTAATCGAGTTGCGACTTCACTAGTGCAGGCTTCAATTGGTTCTACTTCTGAAAATTTGGTTACATATTCTACTACAGTAATGATGTATCGTGCGCTAGTCCAACGACCAATTTTGTGAAATGGTCCGACAAAATCTATTGCCCATACTTCAAATGTAAGGTTGTGGTTAACATATAATAATGGAATTTCATGTCGCCTAAGCAGTCGACCCATCCTTTGACATTTTTCACACTTGTTTACATATGCCTTACAGTCCTTAATAAGAGATAGCCACCTGTTGAATATTGTAACTTCTAAGAATATTATATTTGTATATTATTTATTCCGGAGATGTTCCATACCTATGATGTGATTATACTATGAATCCGGAGATGTTTATTCCTCCAAATTGGTTGTGGTAACTAGGGTTATTAGACCCACCATGTGGGGGTCGGCCCAGTCAGTTATAATAGGGTATTTAACCTAATGGTTAAATACGAGCCTACATGTACTTGTGTAAAATACATGTCAGTGTAGTGTATAAATAGAGGAGGTATGTTCCTCATTTGACACATACACACACTTGAGAGAGGCGCACTTGTGGAGGAGAGGTCTGCTATGGTGGAGAAGGATATCATGTCTTTGGTTTGCATCTTTGTATATTGCTGGTCATCTATATTGAGGAAGCTTTACTGGGTTTTCTACCCCATGAGGGTTTCCCAGGATAAATCTGTGTCTCTTGTGTTTATGCTATGCTTGTTGTTTCTTCAGTGATCCTGTATATGCTATTATTGTGAAATGGAATGTAATGCTGCTATTTTCTGTCTTAGCATATTAAATTTTAACATGGTATCAGAGCTAACCTGAAGGAAGACAAGGTATGGCACTTACGACACTTGCTTTACTTATGACAATTTGAAGGTTAGTGTTTTACATAGAAAAAACCAGTCATCGTGGAACTTTCGCTATAAATCCATTTTTGCAAAGGTTCAGGGTCTGAAAAGTTTACAGGCAGAAGATAACATCCCCAGGTACCTTGTGTCCAAAGGGCACCATCGGATTCGTTGTACTTTATGATTTATGATCAGTACAAGTTAGGGTTTCTGCCTCTTCCAGATCTCAGTCAAAATCAGGTCACCTTGGAAAAAAGGTCATAACTTGGGCTAGGGAGCTCCAAATGAAATTTCGTAAATAGTGAAAGGTAGTACACAGACTGTAATATCTCAGGAAAATTTTTTAGAGGCCGAAGGTGAACCAGTGACACGTGGCACGCCGTACAAGTTCGCTCTCCTGTTTTATCCCATAAACAGGTCACGTTGCGACACTTGGCATAACTCTCTCTCAGAGAGTCCAATTGAGGTCAGACCTGTCAAGATGGAAAGATAACAGGGCGAGCTATCTCAAAAAAATTGTTCAGAGGCTGAAGTTCAAACAGTGACACGTGGCACACCGTACAAGTTCGCTCTCCTGTTTTATCCCATAAACAGGTCACGTTGCGACACTTGGCATAACTCTCTCTCAGAAAATCCAATTGAGGTCAGACCTATCAGGATGGAAAGATGACAGGTTAGGATACTGCAGAAAATTTTTTTAGACCCTGTGGAGAAGAAATTTCAGAGTTATAGTAGAAACAATCAGGTGCATATTTCTGTCAAAACAGAATTATTTTTGGAGCACCTTTATTCATGGCTTCCGAAATTTAGGGTTTCGGAGAAAGTTAGAATTTTTTGGAATCGGAGTCCACAGCTGAATGCTACTCAGGAAAATTGAAATTTAGAGACCAAGATCGAATTTTTGGTTGGGTAGAAGACCGGGCTTCATCAAACCCTAGTTCGGGTTCCTGTCCAGAAGATCCAGAAGTTTCGAAGGCAATTTTGAGGCGTCAAATTTTGGAGATTTCAAAATTGAAGAATGCTAGGTTGATCAGCTCAGCAAGACACATTCTTCCATCCATTCAGAAGTGTGAAAGTCAAAGATTGAATTTTTAGGGTTTCTCTAGCAAACCCTAATCAAGCTCCAGATCAAGTTTCAGGGGGAATTGAGGCTAAGGCCTTACATAAGAAGACTACAAAAGGTCTCGACAGGTATGACTTAAGGAGGTTCAGGTATGCCTTCAAATCTAATTCTTGATTAAGTTCATAATGTGTTTGTCTTCATGTTATTTATTTGTACAATCTTGATTAATGTTATTAATTGTCTTATCACCCTAGTAACAATATGAATGCATGTGAATGATCGAAGACATTCATTGATTAGGGCTATATGATTGTACTTATGCATTATGGTGTTGTGTAAGGTTGATGTTGTCTGCTAACAAGACACAGGTACATCACAAAAGACAAATCAAGTTCCATGACCATGACAACATGAAGACAAAGACTCACGAGGTATGTATGACTTTGTTATATTATGTTTAACCTACGAGACATGCAGGTTCTAGCTCAGGATCTCTAAATCATTGAAGAGATTGTTTAGGTATGTTGTACATAACTAAGCAGGTATACTAATCCAGGTATGTTTTCCTATGTCATGTTAGAATCTTACCTTGTGTAAGGATACTTGGTATGATTGGTTAGTAATCAAGGGTTTATGCATACTAGATCAAACAAGAATATGCATGAGTAAAAGAAGACTTCCTTGAAACCCTGAATACTAATAATCATGACTGTACATATTCAAGATTATTTAGAATTAGAATGTTTTGATAATATTGAGAATATACTAATGAATGTATGTTTTTGTATGAGATCATGAGGATGACACTAGTGTACACTTGAGCATGCACAGTGGTACAGAATGAATAGAAGTTCAGAAGACATACAGAAGATCAAGCGGGAGACAACCACACAAACATAAAAGATAAGTATTTGAGTTGTTATAGTAAATGATATTGCTTGTATGCATATTTGTATTCCTAGGATATATCATGCTGAGTGTAAACATTCATAAAGCATTGAACAGTATACTACTAATATGCATATGATTGGTAAATTGGACAAACATTCCATTGTTGCTTATCTAGAATGAAACCTCTTTGCTGACATACTGAGAGCTGTGCACACTCTCGATAGTATGTTCTGGTAGAGATGAAAGGCATCTAGATAGCCACTGTATGCATACAGGATATGGGAAAGTGTTGTGCCAAAGTATTGGTCAAAATAGTTGCATAACTATGTAAATGATATATGTATGCATAGTAGGTTATCATGTCAATATGATTTGATGATTATGAAGTATTACTAATCATGTACTTAATTTTGATTTGTAGGAAAGATCATGATGAATGATGAACTCTGAACAAGCAATGGATGTTCAACAAAAGATTTACAAATCAAACACACTATAGAAAGCTTGTGGTTAAGAGATTCTCTTAGAAAGAGGAAGAGAATCATGATGAGATGTTTTTTTCAAGGGACTAGATAAGACCATTCTCTTAATAATGTAATCAGGTTCTGTATGGGTTCCCAGGATCGGTAGTCAATTGATGAGCTTAATGATCATCATGGGTGATGTGGATCTCAACCTTTTCTACAAGGTTGAATATGGGTTCTATACACATATGGCATGGATGCAAGAAGGAACTCACCACAGAGTTTGAATGATTTTGAGGCTCATATTAGTAGACCCATCTGACGAGAGATGGCACAGATAGATATGCAGAAGATCACTCAATGCTGAGTGTGAATAATGGACAATTGACAGCTTCATGACAAAGCTTGGGCTTTACCAGAAGTAAAATTGTTCCTAACCTTTACCTTAAGGTTGTGGATGATGAACCTATCATACCATTATTGTATGACGATGATCTCTTTCTGACAAGGAATGAGAAACAGGTCATGAAAATGGCTGCAGAAATGAAAATGAAAGATCTCGGATTAATGCACTACTTCTTAGGTCTAGAAGTATGGCAAGATCCAAAAGGAATCTTTTAAATCAAGGTAAGTATGCTGTGAAGTTTCTAAAAAGATTTGATATGTTGGAGTATAAATCCATGGCCACTCCCATGGACTCCAACTTGAAGTTGTTAGTTAATGACTCATCGTATTTAGTGGACCTAACCCTATATAAACAAATCATTGGGTCATTGATGTATTTAACAAATACTAGGCCAGATATATGCTTTGCTGTAAATACCCTAAGTCAGTATCTAGTAGAACCTAGAAAGGTTCACTTAATAGCTACAAAGCATGTAGTGAGGTACCTAAAAGGTACATTAGATTTTTGGTCTATGTTATCTTGGAGGTCATGAACTCTGTTTACATGGTTACTCAGATTCTAATTGGGCAGGAAGTGTCTCAGAAAGAAAGAGTACATTAGGTGGATGTTATAGTCTTGAATCTTCCATGATCTCATGGTTCAGCAAGAAACATTCTAGTGTGGCTCTCAGTACTGCTGAAGTAGAATATATGGTTGTCTGCTCTGCCAGCTGTGAAGCAGTATGGCTTTAGAAGCTTTTATATGGAGTGTTTGACTTACAAATGGATCCCACTATGATTATGTGTGATAATCAAAGCTGCATTAAGATGTCTGAATATCCTGTGTTCCACGATAAGTCAAAACACATTGAGATCCGATACTTCTATATATGAGACATGGTGCAGAGAGGAGCTATCAAGCTCGAGTATATAAGCACTGAGGATCAGATTGCCGATATCCTGACTAAACCTTTGTCTCGAGTAAAGTTTGAATACTTCCGAGACAAGCTTGGTATAGTCCAGAAGGACCCTCCTCGAAAGGGGGAGTAGTATAGTACTTGATAATAAGTCTGTCCCTTAAATTTTGTTGCACTTAGTTACTTAGAATTATTTAGATTTAGAACTCCTATCTATCTTTTATTTTTTTATGTATACATGTTTTTGATGTGATGTATACATGTTTTGATACATGCTAGATGTATACATGTTTTGATACATGTTTTGATGTTAGATGTATTAGTGAGAATACATGCTTTGATGTGATGTATACATGCTTTGATGTCAGATGTATTAGTGAGAATACATGCTAGATGTATACATGTTTTGATGTGATGTATACATGTTTTGATTATACATGCTAGATGTATACATGTTTTGGTGTGATGTATACATGTTTTGATTAGTGATGTATACATGTTTTGATGTGATACATGCTCTTGGATATTTGTACCTGTATAGATGAGAATACAGATGAGGATTGGATCATCCTTGAACTTAAGTTCTAAAGTGAGCCATAGACGTGAGGTCTCCGAAAATGAAGTCCTTAGTGGACAGTTGAGGGGATTGGATCATCCCTGGACTTTCAGTCCTAAAGAGAGCCGTGGACGTGAGGTCTCCGAGAATGAAGTCCTTAGTGGACAGTTGAGGGGATTGGATCATCCCTGGACTTTCAGTCCTAAAGAGAGCCGTAGACGTGAGGTCTCCGAAAATGAAGTCCTTAGTGGACAGTTGAGGGGATTGGATCATCCCTGGATTTTCAGTCCTAAAGAGAGCCATAGACGTGAGGTCTCCGAGAATGAAGTCCTTAGTGGACAATTGAGGGGATTGGATCATCCCTGGACTTTCAGTCCTAAAGAGATCCATAGACGTGAGGTCTCCGAAAATGAATTCCTTAGTGGACAGTTGAGGGGATTGGATCATCCCTGGACTTTCAGTCCTAAAGAGAGCCGTAGACGTGAGGTCTTCGAGAATGAAGTCCTTGGTGTACTTGAGGGGATTGGATCATCCCTGGACTTTCAGTCCTAAAGAGAGCCGTAGACGTGAGGTCTCCGAGAATGAAGTCCTTGGTGGACTTGAGGGGATTGGATCATCCCTGGACTTTCAGTCCTAAAGAGAGCCGTAGACGTGAGGTCTCCGAGAATGAAGTTCTTGGTGGACTTGAGGGGATTGGATCATCCCTGGACTTTCAGTCCTAAAGAGAGCCGTAGACGTGAGGTCTCCGAGAATGAAGTCCTTGGTGGACTTGAGAGGATTGGATCATCCTTGAACTCAAGTTCTAAAGTGAGCCGTAGACAGGTGTCTCCGAGAATAGAGGATAGGACTGCATCGTCCCTGGACCTTGGTTCAAAATGCACGTGATTGGATTAATCATCCTTAGACAATAAATCCAGGAAGGATAGTCTTAAATGTGATTTTGATTGGATTAATCATCCTTAGACAGTAAATCCAGGAAGGATAGTCTTAAATACGATTGTGGTTGGATTAATCATCCTTAGACAGTAAATCTAGGAAGGATAGTCTTAAATGTGATTGTGATTGGATTAATCATCCTTAGACAGTAAATCCAGGAAGGATAGTCTTAAATGCGATTGTGGTTGGATTAATCATCCTTAGACAGTAAATCCAGGAAGGATAGTCTTAAATGCGATTGTGGTTGGTTTAATCATCCTTAGACAGTAAATCCAGGAAGGATAGTCTTAAATGCGATTGTGGTTGGATTAATCATCCTTAGACAGTAAATCCAGGAAGTATAGTCTTAAATGCGATTGTGGTTGGATTAATCATCCTTAGACAGTAAATCCAGGAAGGATAGTCTTAAATGCGATTGTGGTTGGATTAATCATCCTTAGACAGTAAATCCAGGAAGGATAGTCTTAAATGTGATTGTGCTTGGATTAATCATCCTTAGACAGTAAATCCAGGAAGGATAGTCTTAAATGCGATTGTGGTTGGATTAATCATCCTTAGACAGTAAATCCAGGAAGGAGAGTCTTAAATGCGATTGTGCTTGGATTAATCATCCTTAGATAGTAAATCCAGGAAGGATAGTCTTAAATGCGATTGTGGTTGGATTAATCATCCTTAGACAGTAAATCCAGTAATTCCAAAAGGAAGGATAGTCTTAAATATGATTGTGGTTGGACTAATCATCCTTAGACAGTAAATCCAGTAATTCCGAAAGGAAGGATAGTCTTAAATATGATTGTGGTTGGACTAATCATCCTTAGACAGTAAATCCAGTAATTCCGAAAGGAAGGATAGTCTTAAATATGATTGTGATGAGATTGATCCAGTAATTCCGAAAGGAAGGATCATGTATATAGATGACGATGCTGCTGATCATGATATGACGATGCTGATGATCGTGTGATGACGATGCTGCTGATCGTGTGATGACGATGCTGATGATCGTGTGATGACGATGCTGATGATCGTGTGATGACGATGCTGATGATTGTGTGATGACGATGTTGCTGATCGTGTGATGACGATGCTGATGATCGTGAGATGACGATGCTGATGATCGTGTAATGACGATGCTGATGATCGTATGATGACGATGATGCTGATCGTGATGGTCTAGATGACGATGTTGATGATCGTGAGGATCCAGACGTTGATGTTGCTATAGTTGTTCGAGTGCTGCAGAAGATAAAGACTCAGTACTAAAGATGTTGATGTTCCAGTAACTGGTTGAGTTACTGATGATGTTAAGAAAGCTTCCAATGATTTATAGATGTATCATGTATGATGTATGACTCGTTGCTCCTGCAGATGTTGTTATAATATCCTTCTCGATAAGGGGGAGTGTTGAATATTGTAACTTCTAAGAATACTATATTTGTATATTATTTATTCCGGAGATGTTCCATACCTCCGATGTGATTATACTATGAATCCGGAGATGTTTATTCCTCCGAATTGGTTGTGGTAACTAGGGTTATTAGACCCACCATGTGGGGGTCGGCCCAGTCAGTTATAATAGGGTATTTAACCTAATGGTTAAATACGAGCCTACATGTACTTGTGTAAAATACATGTCAGTGTAGTGTATAAATAGAGGAGGTATGTTCCTCATTTGACACATACACACACTTGAGAGAGGCGCACTTGTGGAGGAGAGGTCTGCTATGGTGGAGAAGGAGATCATGTCTTTGGTTTGCATCTTTGTATATTGCTGGTCATCTATATTGAGGAAGCTTTACTGGGTTTTCTACCCCATGAGGGTTTCCCAGGATAAATATGTGTCTCTTGTGTTTATGCTATGCTTGTTGTTTCTTCAGTGATCCTGTATATGCTATTATTGTGAAATGGAATGTAATGCTACTATTTTCTGTCTTAGCATATTAAATTTTAACGCCACCATAATCCGGATTGCAAGATTTTTCTAGCACTAGTGTTGGCATAAAAGTGGCCTCCTACGGGCCCTGAATTTTCTTCTTCTATAATATATTGTTTTTCATGCTCTAATGCACATCGACGAAGTATGTCATCAGGTCCAAGCTTGTATAAGTATCCATTAATTAGTGTCTACGGTGTTGCTTTCATTGTTAGGATCTTTTTCTTTTTCTATGATGTTCCCTGAGGCGCATGTCCTTCTTGTAAGAAATATGCAATATTTGCTAATTCTTTTAGTACATATTTCATGCTAAAAAGGTGTGCGCCAGGGATTTTATCATTGATACCAACTGGCTCTTCTCTAGTTTCAATGTGCAATAAGTGGTAACGGAGAACATTAGACTTTCCTAGTTGGACTATGATTTTGAATTCAAATACATGAAATAACAACAACCAACAACATGTACGACCATGGTAGAGTGGTTTATTCACCAAATATTTAAGATATTGATGGTCTATATAAAATATAAATGGATTAGCCAATAAATCATGTTGGTATTTTTGTAAGGAAAATATCATTCCCAAACCCTCACGTTCAGTCATTGAATAGTTTCTTTCGACTTTGTTCAACTTCTGGCTAGCATATGCATTTGGGTAGTCGAATCCATCGTCTCCAGGTTGTGTTAATATTGATCCAATTGAGATACCTGAAGCGTCAATATGCACATGGAAATTTTTCGACCAATCAGGGAACTTAAGTTTGGAACTTCAACTAGTTTTCTTTTAAGCAATTCGAAAGATTATTCACATTCTGAAGTCCATGAGGATTCAACCTGTATTTTAAGTAATTCTTCCTATGGAAATGTAATATCAGAGTAATGTCAAATAAATTTCCAGTAATATCCGATATGTCCGAGTAAAATTCTAACTTGCTTGGGGTTTACTGGAGCTTTTAAGTCAAGGATGACTTTGATATTTTAGCTAGGTCTACTTTATGCCATCCTTGCATACGACATGGCCCAATAATATTCCTATTGGTGTGGAAAATATACATTTCTTTATTCTTAAGGATAACTGTATTTGTCTGCACCTTTCTAGCATTAGGCGAAGACATTGTACGTGGTCTTTGAGCATCAAGTATATGGTCTAGTTGTCGAAGTAGATAGCCATTTTTTTGTATAAGAATTCTTGGAAGGATTTTAAAACTATTTTGGCAAAAATAGTAGGAGCATTATTTAAGGAAAATGGCATTACTTTGTAGGAAAATGATCCAAACTCACAAAAAAATGGATTCTTGTGTTGGTATTCCTTCACAAGGAGAACCTGGTTATACCCGGAGAATCCATCAGTGAACAAGTAACATTCATGCCCGACGACTTCATTGATGATTTCATCGACAAAGGGTCAGTCAGAAAAGGGTCTATGAAGGTTACTTTGTTGAGGCCTTAGAAGTCTACACAAATGCATAGTATTTTTGGGTTGTGTTTCTTTGGTTGGACGAACATGGGGCTATCCCATTCGGATTGATCTACTGGGTATATTATTCATGCATTTAACATATTTACAATTTCTTTCTTGACTATATCTTTGCACTTGTGGGATAGCTTATATGGTCATTTATTGATAGGTTTAGCATCAAGAATTATGTCAATTTTCAGTTCTCCCATTTCTTGTACTAATCCTTTCATATCTTTGTAGTCTCGAACAAATACATCTTGGCATTCTTTAAGAAGACTAGTTATTTCTGCAGTTTGTTGTTCCGACCAGTATTCATGTATATTTACCATTTTTGGTTAACCCTCGGTAGATATGTCGACTTCTTTTGTATTGATTTTGGCGTCCGTCTGTTATGGTGTTTTTGATTCACTGATTGGTTGTTCACCTTCTTTAAATTCTATAAAAGTTGGTGGAAACTCCTTGTCATCGTCTTTGTTATCCTTTTCTTTAGTGGAAATTTTAAGAATTGCTTTTATTGGTTGGCTTACTCGTGGGTGATTTTTTTTCCATCAGAATCTTTTCTCGTAAGTATGCTTGTTCTCCATTTCCATTCGCATCGTCGTTTGGTCCTAATTTTTTTGTTTAACAAAAAATGCTTTGCAATTTGACGTTGGCTAGTTGTTCTAGTCATTTTCTTTCTTTTTGGATTTAATTAATTGATGTAATTCTTGCATTGCTTCTTGGAGGCATTCTTTTGCGGGTGAAAATGAGAAATCCTTAATAAAATTTTCCTTGATATTTTTCCAAATAAACATTTTCCCTCTTGCTTCTTCCATTTTATACCATTTGTTAGGTAAATCATATAGTGTATTTGGAAACAAGTGCGGCAAAATTTGTTCATCTCTATATCCCGCTTGTTTCCATTATTTTTCACAATTATCGATGTGCACAATGGGGTCTAAGCCTTGTACAAACTTCGAAATTTCCACTTCAAACATTAGTTTTCTTCCTCTAAAAATTTCAATGAAGTATGATGATGTGGTCATCCATGTATGTAGTCGTGATTGGTGGGTGTCTCACCATTGGGCTGCTTGTATGGTGAATGTTTCAACTAAAATTTGCAACCTTCCTTTTTCACCAATGGTTTTAGAAAATTGCTTTACATGGAGTACTGGTGACTCACGTTCCTTGAATCTCAAGGGGGTCATAGTCATCGATTCACTCTTCGTTGGTATAAGCATTGGATATTCTTTGGTTCTTTTTTCAAATATTTTTGGGATTACAGTAATTACGAAGCATTTTCATGTTGGATGTTAAGGGATAACTTCAACAATCCAACATTCTCTTGCGTGTTTTTTGTAATTTTCGATCTACTAGTCATACAATTCTGAGTCAGAATTTTGTCCATTGGACATAGGGGAACCCATGTGCATTTCTCCAAATTTATTAGGTTCTATTGAATCTTTGTTATCTTGCATGAATTGCTATAATTTCCTTATATCCCCATCATTATCATCTGGTTTTTCCCAAGGTTCCCCTTGAGATGGATTGAGAGGTACTATGATATTTTTTCCTTCGCCTTTCAATTTTATTCTATCTTTTTCTAAGGAAATGTAGGCTTTCATTTTGTAGCCCCAAGGGAAACCAACTAATGCTGGGAAGGATTTGGATCCTTCTATTGGGTCGATGATTTCAAAATCAATATGTGTGCTAATATCCATAATTGTAGTATTAACATTTTTCCAGACACCAATGGGTTCAA
Organism: Larix kaempferi; assembly: GCA_027924585.1. Lineage (NCBI taxonomy): Eukaryota > Viridiplantae > Streptophyta > Pinopsida > Pinales > Pinaceae > Larix > Larix kaempferi. Next base: position 13,193,597 of record BSBM01000258.1, on the reverse strand, counting down.
TTAGCCCTTGATCGGCAAGTTTAAGATAGATGCCTGATTATACTAGTTGTGGCCGACCCAAGTTTTCCCACGTCGACCTCGTCATTATATTGGCTTGCGACCCAAAGTCAAGGGACTACTTATGAAATGTAGAACCCTTCAACTTCAAGATCAATAAGAGGTTCAATATCAATTTTGTCTTTTTGATTCAAATTGCAAATATTTCTGGTGATGCCTTTGTTTGCTGAGTTGTTTCTGATAAAATACATTAACTCAATTAGCCATTTAACAACTTATTCCTTAGTTAAAAGTTGTAATAACTCATTAAGTATATTATTTATGGATTCTGTAGTGTTTTCTTTATATGTGATTTTTGCAAATATTTTTGTAGCATTGTTAAATATTTATTTTTGCTTCAGTGGGTTACGATAGTCATCTTCCTTTTTTGTATTCTTGTGACATGAGGGTTATCTCATCCGGTCTTTGTACCTTGTTTGGCGATTACATCCAAATTTTTAGTATTCAATGCATCATGTTTAAGGACACTAGACAAGAGATTAACATTCCTTTTATTATTAAGTGCTTCTAACATGATGGGGCACTCTTCTAAATTGTGCTCCCTTACACCACATTTTTGTACAAAATTTGAGATCTGTCTTGTCTTTCCATAGACAATCAGGGCTCAAATGCTCTTCATTGTAGCAGACGAAGCAACAGGGCATTCATTTCCCTAGTGGTCGATATCCTCAGTTGTTGTATCTTGTGCGACCATTGTATTATCCTTGTTGGTTGTTTCCATGATTGTGGTGGTCATTATTGTGAGAGTCTTGACCTTTCTGCTCGACAATTTGCGTCTGGTATACTATATGATAATTTGCTTTAGTTTTTAAATTCTTGATACATTTTGCAGTCGAATGTTGCATTGTACTACATATTCCACACCATTTTGGTTTTACACTGTTAGCATTGTAGGGGTAGTCTGTCATTGAATGAGGTTCAAATATTTCATAAATGTCACAAAAACATCTTGTTTGCATCGTTTGGGAATTCTCTGGTTTACGCTCTTTTGGAAATATTCTCGAATTTTCTTCAAGTTGTTTGATTTCTCTTTGGAATGTGTTCTAGTCGTAATGATACCTTCTTTGCTCGACGTAGAGGCAATTGTCTCTGGTGTGGATTTCTCCTGAGCATGTGGTTCACCATAGACGATTATTCCTCATGGTAAGATGTTGAAGTGACCTTTGTATTGTTTCAATCTTTTCTTCCAATCGCATGTATTCAAGTATTGTTGAGTAGTCTACATTCAACTCGACTCTTAGAGATTTCTTTAAGACATCGTCATATGTTGTGTACTCGTGTAGTAGTAGTGGCGTCTTGATTCGGGGTTGCAGACATGCAACAAAAAATTGGATTACAACAGCTTGGTCCATCTTTGATGGCATATGGCTAAGGATATATTTGAATATTCTATCATATTCACGTACTGTTTCTCCTATTTGTTGCTTGATTTATTCTAGCTTGTGTCCAACTAGATTCTTAGTATCGCCGACTTTAAAAAATTCTAGGAAATTCTTTTATTTGTTGTTTCGTCTTGGGACCTTCTTCCATGAGATTGATGTACCAAGTGAGAGATCTATTTCTGAGACCTGCAAAATATGCAATTTGTTGGGTCTCATCATCGATGAGGTTAGCTTTCCAGAAGGCTTCACATACAATTAGTGTTTCTTGGCGTCTCCATCCCCTTGAAATATAGGAGTATTTACTAGAATCCGATAAGCCATGTTGACTAGACTGGAATTTTTGCTTTATCTTATAATATTTATTAAAGTAGAATGACCAAATGACTGAATCACTATTTGGTGTTCGTTGTTGACTTCTTGTGGTTGTTATTTGTACTATGATAGACATACTTCTTCTACAAACTCTTTGTTACTAGGTCAGCTCTTCGACGGGGGACTTGCTTCAATTAGTAGTGTTGTTGGCATTGCGGTGCCTCCACATGGCATGAATAGAATAAATTGAATGCGTGTCTTATGAACTTGGGTGTGAAGGTAATCCAATTACCTTGCAATGGTCATTGAATCATCAATATGTATGCAATTCATCCACATTGATCTAGTCAACTCCATACACTATTGTCGCTCGGTCCCAATCCCATGTCACGCTCAACAATTTGTCTAATGGTTGGCCCAGTCGTCATTATCATTGGTACATACTCGACGGGAGTTGAGGCATCCGGGATTGAAATTTTCATAGTTTGTGGATTCAACACCATCGTGTGCGACCATTCCACGAGTGTCATCACCTCACCTTATCTCTCTTCTGGTTGATTTTCCCTCGACTCGAGTAGGCCTTTTGGTGCTCGACCATCTCAACCGGTTTTTTCTTTAATTTTATTTTTTCATGCAAAGGACTTGCAATATCTCGCAGTTTCTCTCGTTGCTTATACCTTTTTTTCTCTTTATAATCTTTGAATGTCATTTATTTGTTTATGAGAGGTTGGGCACTTATTTCGTCGGAGCGGACTTCAATTCTAGAAGGGATTCATTATTGTCTTTTTCTATCGACTATCATCATTTTTCTATTCATATCACATGGCCAACAACCCCCCATTTCTGACCTAAATCATATTGTTCGACGAAGGTAGATTCAACAACTGGTTTCATTTTTTCAAAAAGTATTCCCACTCACATTCTTTTAGGAAACATTCCCACTCTTTTTTCTTTTGTTCCCAGTTTGATTAGGTAGGCACGTCCAGTGGAGGTTGTGGCTCGACTATGTGACCGGCTATGTTTCCAATTAAGAATTTATATAGCAGGCTCAATATTGAACAGAGAAATCCTTCATGAAGGTCGGTATAAAATTTGTGTCGAACTTGGTCTACTGATGATCTTTCTTCGACAACTTGTTCTTCATAGAATTATTCACATATCTTTTCGAGCCACTCTTGCAAGTTTTTTCTTCCTCCGTTATAGATCTTTTGCATTGAGAGTGTTTCATTATGGGAACCCAACTTGGTCATGAACAGTGTCGGGGAATTTCTTTATCTCATGAGGAATGGCTTCTATGAATCATTCATGGGACTCAGTGAAGAATTTTTCTCGAGCCTATGTAAGCGTCAGTTTGTTCCTTCTGGCATAGTTTTGTATGTAATTTGCAATCTTCTGGTTCCACCATACTAATTTCCCTCTCAGTCACCATATGTAAGAATGTTTCATGTCCCATTTCAGTACTGCCAGCAATGGAACCAATGTTGTAATCTGTAGGATTACATGGAGTTAAAAGTAGTGCATCAACCATAAATATAAGCATACATTGTACACATAATTATGCATACATAAGAGAGTATTAGAGTAATGGGGACCCAAGGAACAAGTATCTCTATTTATCAAAATAGGCCAATCATGTACACAAGCATCTCTATCTTCCTTGGCTCACTAGCCTATTATATATTTGATACATACAGTTATTCGGTTATAGTTTCATAATTGTTCAGTCAGTTATCCTAACTGACACGACTAATCTAGCCAACCACATGCTTGTCGATCGAGGGGGCCTAATTGGTTGGTTGACTAAGCTCCAACACATATGAATGAATTTCAAATTAGAGTTAGAATCAATCTTTCCATAAGTACATTGACATCACTAAGGAAATAGGTGTGAACTAATTTATGAATTATTAGAAGGAATTCAACTAGAATTATAGGGTTCATGATTAGGCTTTATAAATGAAAGAAGACCATGGTTCAATTTCCTAATAACACTTAATCTACACTAAAATTCCATGATGTAAATACCACAATATCATGATAAAACAAAATAAACTTGCTAGTAATTATGTAAATGTCAAATGTAGCAATTTTGACAATATACACCTCAAGGTCAAAGTAATCTTGAAATAAAAGTTTTAATCAAAGAAAATGATGAGATGTACTTACATGACAATACTTGATACAATAAATGATAAAATACAACACAAATAAGATGATAGCCATAAATGGTGTATCTCACATTTTACAAGGTTAAAAAAACTATGTTCATGGTATTGCTTTGCTAAATTGTAATAAGAATTAAATTTTTCATTATTCAAAATTCAATGTTCCTCAACTTAATCTTCTTAGGAAGACTCAAATGTTTATGAATAAAAACCAACATTCCAAAAACATTGTGGTGTATGATATTCCACGAGAGAGGAATTCCATTATGTTCTAGGATGATGGAGGATTTTTACTGATAAATGAGACATATGTTGGGATTCAAGGAATATGCATGAAATGTTCATTAACAATTTCTCTTGGAGTCATAGTTTGAGCAAAATTCAATGATACAGGTGGGGGGGTGGGGGGGCAATCATCTCCCTCCTTATTTATGATGCTAGTTGTGATACTGATTCTAAAACTAAAACATGAGTGCCTACCATCTTTACGCTCGGGGATGATAGTCTTATATGTACCCACCTTCACTTACAAATAAATAAACAAAAGCTACTGCATGCAAATTAAGAACTATTGAGAACTAAGAAATGTGTTTTTCTAATGCAGATGAGAAAACTATATTTGCAATGTCAATTTAATACTTAGTTTTAACTAGGAGACAGTCTTAAGAAGTTAATGAATTCAATGGAAAGCAAATGCCTTACCTTACAATGCTTTCCGTTCAAAGTTTCAAGTTTTCATGTTGTAAATGTTTTTAAAATAACCATTTTCTTTAACCATGTGACTTATTATTTGTCAAATATATTGGATGCCTCCATTTATTAGAATTAAATAGCAATGTTGCAAACATGGTGAATATATTGCTTGTGGTCTTGAAATAAACTTATTAACAACATCAGGGAACCTGTCAACAAATTTTTAAAAATACAAAAATATTCAATATGTTTTACTTTTTAAACATCTAGAACAACCCCGTCTCTCTAGCACATTTATTGGTAGAGGTAACGGTAACCCCTTTGTTCTCAATCCCCTGTTTTCCCTCTTCAAAATGAGCAACACAAGCTATGTCATGTGAATTAAGAAGTATTAAAAACTAAGAAATGGGTTTAAGATCTCTCATTTGATTATGATGCAAATGAGAAAATTATATCTGCAATGTCAATTTAATACTTAGTTTTAACTAGGAGATAGCCTTAAGAAGTTAATGAATTTAATGCAAAACAAATGTCTAATCTTACAATTCTTTCTATTCAATGTTTCAAGTTTTCATGTTGTAAATGTTTTTGAAATAACCATTTTCTTTAACTATGTGGCTTTACTTATTATTTGATGAATATAATAGAACCAATCTTTCCATAAGCACATTGACATCACTAAGGAAAAAAGTGCGAACTAATTTATGAATTATTAGAAGAGATTCAACTAGAATTATAGGGTTTGTGATTAGGCTTTATAAATGAAAGAAAACCATGGTTCAATTTCTTAATAACACTTAATCTACACTAAAAGTTAATGAAGTAAATACCACAATATCATGATAAAACAAAATACACTTACTAGTAATTATGTGAATGTCAAAATGTACTAATTTTGACGGATACACTCAAAGGTCAAAGGAATCTTGAAATAAAAGTTTTCATCAAAGAAAATGATGAGATGTACTTACATGTCAATAATTACACAATAAATGATAAAATAAAACACAAATAAGATGATAACCATACATTGTATATCTTACCTTTAATTAGATTTAAAAAAACTATGTTTTGTTGCTTTGTTGAATTGCAGTAAGAATTAAATTTTTCATTATTCAAAATTCAGTGTTCCTCGACTTCATCTTCTTAGGAAGAGAACAAAGTGTTTATGAATAAAAACCAACATTCCAAAAACATTGTGGTGTATGATATTCCACGAGAGAGGAATTCCATTGTGGTCTAGGATGATGGAGGATTTTTATTGATAAATGAGATAGATGTTGAGATTCAAGGAATATGCACGAAATGTTCATTAACAATTGCTCTTGGAGTCATAGGTTGAGCGGAATTCAATGATATGGGGGGCATAAGGGGGCAATCATCTCCCTCGTTATTATAATTCTAGTTATGATATTGATTCTAAAACTAAAAAATGAGGGCCTGCCTTCTTTACACTCAGGGATGATAGTCTTATATGTACCCACCTTCACTTACAAATAAATAAACAAAAGCTATGTCATGTAAATTAAGAAGTATTAAGTATTAAAAACTAAGAAATGAGATTAAGATCTCTCATTTGTTTGTGATGCAAATGAAAAAATTATATTTGCAATATAAATTTAATACTTAGTTTTAACTAGGAGATAGTCTTAAGAAGTTAATGAATTTAATGAAAAACAAATGACTTATCTTATAATGGTTTCCATTCAAAGTTTCAAGTTTTCATGTTGTAAATGTTTTTAAAACAACCATTTTCTTTAACCATGTGACTTTACTTATTATTTGTCAAATATATTGGATGCCTCCATTTATTAGAACTAAATATCAATGTTGCAAACATGGTGAATATATTGTGTGGGGTCTTGTAATAAACTTGTTAACAACATCAGGAAACCATCAACAATTTTTTTAAAATAAAAAAATAAAAAAAAAAAAAAATAAAAATAAAAAAATAAAAAAAAAAAAAAATCGAATTTTTCGATTTTTTAAACATCTAAAACAACACACTCTCTCTCTAGTCCATTTATGGGCAGAGGTAACAATAACCCCTTTGTTCTCAATCCCTTGCTTCCCCTCTTCAAAATGAGCAACGACACCTCCCCCCCCCCCCCGCAAAAAACATAATAATAATAATAAAATAAAACCCCCCAAAAAAACTTTGGAGTCACTAGATATTTTCAAATTTGAAAATAGAGACAATATTGCAACATCGCTAAATAGCCTTTTAGCAATCTCTCTCTCTCTCTCTCTCTCTCTCTATATATATATATATATATATAATGGAAGATTGACTATAAGTCATTTAGCTCATGATTTTGTCACAACAATCCACTTCACTCATTGTATTTTGTCTCAACACAATGCTCATCCCTACAATGCAGATGGACTTAACTAGTAACCAACAAGTCATTTTTAAAGTGACTTGCTAGAAGGATTGATTATGAATCTTTGTTACCAACCAATCTACCTATGATCAAATCTTGTCAACTCCATAAGCCACCTATGGCTCGACACAATGCTTGGTCCCACAATGCAAATGGACTTAATTGCCAACCAACAAGTCACTTTTAAAGTGATTCACTAAAAGGATTGGTTATGAATCTTCTTTACCAACTAAGCTATGATTAAATCTCGCAGTCTCCATGCTTGGCCCCAAAGTGTGGATGGACGTCATTGCCAACCAATGAGTTCCTTTTTAAGTGATTCATTGGAAAAACTATTTACGAACATCCGCTACCAACCAACCAACCTATAATCAAATCTTATGGGCTCCATAGCCCACATGTCTTAACACAATGCTTGGCCCCATAATGAAAAGGAACTTAACTACCAACCGAGTCCCTTTTAAAGTGATCTAGAAGAATTGATGTGATTTTGCTACCAACCTATGAGTTACTAGAATCTGGATACAAAGTTTTTTTAATACAATAAATGATATACTATATTATTTTCCTTTTTCTCCAAGAAGAACCTTAACACATCTCCTCTCTTTTACAAAATATCAAAAAGGAGGGTGACTCAACTGCTAGCCAAAATACCAACTTGCAACCCAACAAGACTCAATAAGACTTCACCTCACTAGAGCTAGAACCAAAAACCTCACAACAAGCTTTGTCTCGCAAACAATCCATTCGAACCAATTGAAAGTTAACCCACTGAACTCAAAATAACATAATGTATATATAATCACCATAAACCAAAAACATAAAAATACTTTAATAATCAAAACCATTTATAATTTAAAAATATAAAACAAATGAAACTCTCCCTACTATATTATCTTATCCATAAGTGTCAAAAACATAAACATTGAACACACAACAAGTGCTTTAATAATCAAATCCATTTGTAACTTTCAAAATATAAAACAAATGGAGCTCTCCCTACTCTATTATCTTATCCACAAGTGTGAAAAACAGAAACATTGAACAAACAAGTACGTGCAACATTGATGTGACAAGTAAACATTACCATTATATGTATACATCATAAACTGATGCAAACTGCCATGAAAAACCCAAATTGATGTGTTCTAAAATAGGGAAGGATTGATTAATGGCAAACATTAGGGTGTTAGTGCACATATTTTTGTGTGATTTTTTTGTTTTGTTTTTTTATTCATAAAATTATTTGGAGGATTAGCGAGCGATTTTCTACGTTAGGATGACTCTTCAACATTTATAATCAATAAACATATCCATGCAATATCCAAAGATAGATCCTGTTAATCGATATTCAATCTATGGAAACATGGATCCTGATCAGGCCAAGGGGAATTTGGTACCCTTGGACACCATAGTGTGAATTGACATAATTACCAACCAACACGTCATCGTTAAAGCGATTTGTTGAAAGGATTGGCTATGAACCTCTGCTATTGACCTACCAATTTATGATCAAAGCTATTGGGCTTCATTCCTTAGCTATTGCTTAACACAATGTTTGGTGGCACGATGCAAATGGATTTCATCTCCAACTAACGAGTCATTTTTAAAGGGATTCACTAGAAATATTGGTTATAAGTCTTCTCTACCAACCAACCAATCAATCTATGATTAAATTTTTTGGACTCCATATCTCCTCTATGTCTTAACATAATGCTTGTTGCAACAATGCAAATGAACTTCACTATCAACCAATGAAGAAAGGATTGGTTATGAGCATTAGCTACCAACCAACCAGCCTATGATCAAATCCTGTGAGCTTCAGAGCTCGCTTATTGCTTAACACAATGTTTGACCCTATATATTGTAGATGGACTTAACTACCTACCAACAAGTCCCTTTTAAAGTGATTCAATGGAAGGATATGTTATGAGCCTTCGATGCCTGCCAACCAACCAACCTATGATCAAATCTCGTGGGTTCACATATCCTACATATAGCTTAACACAGTGTTGGCCTCAAGGTACAAATTGACTTTCCTACCAACCAACAAGTCACTTTTAAAGTGACTCACTAAAAGGATTGATTATGAGTTTTAGCTACCAACCAATCAACCTATGATCAAATCTCGTGGACTCCATTCCCCTATGTCTTAACACAGTGCTTGGCTTGACAGTGTAGAGGTGAACTACGAATCAATGAGTCACTTTTTAAGTGATTTGCTGGAATGATTAGGTATGAGCTTTTGCTACCAACCAATCAACCTATAATTAAATCACATGGATTCCATAACCCCTGGTCCCCTTATATGTCTTAACACAATGCTACCGGAAAGAGGACTTGGGCCTCAACCCCTGCTACTGATTGGCAAAGAGTTCAGCTTATATTGCAGCCTTATAAACAAACCAAGCCTTGCAACACGACCAATATCAGTACACACAAAGAACACACCGCAAGATAGGAACTTACATGATACTGAGAGTGTTAACTTAAGTTAATACCAGTTAGGAGACCGTCCAAGGGAAGAGGGCTGGGCAAAGAGTTCAGCTCATACTGCAGCTTTATAAACAAGCCAAGCCTTGCAAGACATCCATTATTTTGGTGTCATCGAGTAGTCATCATGTTTGTGTCCCCCAAATTCTAGGCATACTAAATTGTTTAACCAAAATATAATTTTACAGTATTTATTGAGGCAATTTTCCATTTTCATGAAAGATACGTGAATAGATGCGTAGAAGTGAGCAAACCAATAAAAAAAGGCAACATTTGCAGTTCTACAAATGGGAAAAAATATTGGGAATAAAAGAAAAAGAAAAAAACATAAGCAAACATTAAATTGACAATTCAAGAATAAGTATATCCGATATTTTCTCAATTACTTTATACGGGCAAATCAAAACCTATATAGGCTATTACTGCGTTACGCCCATGATAATTTTATTCATGGAAAGCTCAAGAAAGTATGGGCAATCGCAAAAAGGTAGCCTTTTTATGTTTGTCCTTGTCTATATGCTATAATTACTACAGGATGCAAATGACTGCAGCACACAACTAAAATCCATAAAGCATGTTCAAAGTATATTTCAGGTCAAATATAGCAGTCAATCAAATATTTAAAAAGGTCATGCACAAGATTAACATGATTTTGTTTAAACCCCTCTTTTAATGAAAGGCAAAAAGATTAGAGGATAGGCTGGCTTATAGTATAGAAGAACAGGACTTGTACTTGTTTACAACTTTATTACTTTTGATATTGCAGTACATTGATCTGTCGCGTGATGGAACAACCTAAACTGAAAGATAATTTGCGTATGTATGTCTATGTATGAGGACTAAAAGTTCAATTACATTTACATCTTTGAAAAAACAGTAAAGTCTTTCCGTGTCAGTGATGCCTCAATTGTTCCATGAGGCTCATCGGTAGGCATATAGACATCATGGTCAAACTGCACACACAACATCACCAAGGAATGCATAATGTTCAATTCAAGAACAAACACAATGTAACCATTTATGTGAATAGCTAGCGGCATTATAGGTGTTCATTTTGGTCAAGGTCAGTTAGAATATTAAAAAGAGAATATATTATTGCAAGTGCAGTGAGAGGCAACAGCTATCAATATGCACCTCTGACCAAAATAATTAAATAAGTAGTGCTTACCTTTAAAACATTTGAGAGGTTTACAGGCAAGAAATGGAGGTTAGGCATGCTCAAATGAATTGACTCAACCACAGGAAACCTGCCAAAGATAACTAAAATGAGGAACTGATAACAGAAAAACATAACAAAAGAGAATGATTCTACAGGAACTTGTGGCCATCCATACCTGTGCATTACAGCTTGAGCCATGAAATACATAGTATTTTGAACAGAAGGGCTGTATACACCCTCGTGTGGTGGACCAAAGAACACATCAACTAATGTTTTCTTCACAGCACTATAAACATTTATGTAGCAAGACGGTTTTCTTGAGTATCTGCAGGCCACCAAACATGGAAATAAGAATCTCCCATTTTTTATGCATTCAAGCAAATAATGGTACAAAAAATAATTTTGTCCAGTTATTTAAAAATTGCCTTCCATTCTCTTGATTAAGATATCATTATATGTTTAAATAACCAAAAAGGTAGGTCATTTGCCTGTGTCAAGTTTTACTAGATTTAATGCAATGCGATTTTAGGACATATAACTAGTTGTAATGCAAACCGAAGTTGGAACATATAAAAATGAAAGTAAGCACCAAGGGTTAGCACAATCGGTTGAACCATCTGCCTAAGGCATGTTGCTGATGGGGAGACCATAGGTCACAGATTTAAATTTAGTTAAGTCCTCCAGGGTTACCAACTGATAATTGTGGTTGGTAGTTGAGACACTCTCCATCCAGATATTCCGGTGAAGAGTGGGATCCCGTGAGGTTTCCTTTGAAAAAAGTATGACATTGAGAGTATAAAAAACCTGATAATAGAGAAAACTGAAAGAAAGGAAACACAAAAAACAACAGAAATGAAAACAAAAAGAGCAAAAGCAATTTTCAATGGAGCTCACATCACATAGTCAGAGTGGTATTTTGCCACAAGTTGTTCACTATTCTCTTTTCTTGCTACAAGACAGGTATAGCACCAATCAGGACATCCCGAGTTCATTTTGATGGAAAAGTGGAAGAAAAATGGCAAAATATCGATCTCGCCTTAGAATTGTTAATCAGATCCCTTTGCGTTCATGTGTTTCTACCAGTAGAGATGAGAAAGGAGGTGAAAAAGAGTAGCAGAATTGTTTTGAGGATTGACCAACTGATGATAATGCTTCTTAATATTTCAAAATTATGAAATGTTCCCCATTTATATCCTTAGATAATGAATTTGTGTCACTCCTGCTGGCCTACGATTGTCCTGTCAAATTTCAACTCTGCTACAGGTGTGTGAACCCATGCATACATGACCCCTAAAAGCAGCCTATAGCAGCATAGTTATGCCATAGGTCGCATTCTGCCATCGGAAAATTTAGCATCTAGTATAACTTCCTACCATCAATCCTAAGACTAAGTATATTTCAGTTTCTAGATGTATATGAAGCATGGTAAATACCTTTTTTTAGGAGTGTACTGCTATTACATGGTGTTCATTGAGCTGGTGATTTTCAACTATGTTAAGAACTTAGAACCGATCACAAATTCAATTTGATTTTTGGAACCATATTTAGCTTGTCATTGTTAAAGAAATGTAACTGCGGAAGATATTCTATTTATACTTATCTATTGTATTATTGTATTCCTCCTTCGGGAAATGTCACTGATGTAATTAATAATGTAAGAGTCATTGAAAGAGTCAATGTAAACCCTAGGTCTTGTGTCGGCCTAGAAGAACCCAGAAAAGATTATTATACTTTGTATTTGACAAGTTGGCCCAGTCAGTTAGGAAAAGTCGGCCTAGTTGGGGAAAAGTCACCCCAACGGAAGAATATAATAGAGGATGAGTCTCTCATTTGTAATCACTCAACTCACTCTCACAAGTTCACATAGGAGAGAGAGAAGTTCGCACAAGTGGAGGAGAAGCTGATTTTGTCTTGGGGTTTATCTTTGTACTTTGTGAATTCTATATTGAGGAAGTTTTGCTAGGGTTTTCTCCCTTGTGGTTTCCCCGAGAGAAATATTGTGTTCATTGTGTTTTGTTGTGCTTGTATTTCTTTCAGTGATAGATTGTTTAATGTTATTATGCTAAACAAGTAAAAACTAACATGGTATCAAAGCAGGCCTGAAAGAAAACATTGTGCAGCCTCCGCAACTGCAGAAACTAGGGCTTCTTGTTCCGGGAGCTCCCTCCACAAATTAACTAAAAAAGAGGGTGCATCTAACTCGCCTCACTAGGGCACATCTTTCTGTCAAAGCAGATTTCAATTTTGAGAATTTTCATTTTTGGGTCCCCCACTACAGCCCGGGAAAACTAGGGCATCAAGTTTTTGGATCATCTACTCACAGAATTGGGAGGAGTACTTTCCTCAACTCGCCTCGAGGAGGCGAATTTGCTCATCCAATCAGTTTTCCAAAATCCCGAAGTTGGAAAATTAGGGTTTCTCTGACAACTAGGTTAAGGTAGAAGCAGTTTTCAAAAGAACAACTTTTCTGGTAAGTCTCAAATCTATTTGAAGTTCTCATTATATAAAGATGACAAACAATACCAAGCTTAATGAGAAGCTTGAGGGAGCTGAGAACTTCAGGGCATGGAAGTATAGAGTCATGCTCATTCTTGAAGAACATGACCTAGAAGACTTTATAAAGGAAGGACTTACAGAACCAGAGGGAGATGAAGCCAAAGCAAGACATAAGAAGAATATGGTCAAGGCAAAGAGGATCATAGTTGATTCCATCAAAGATCACTTGATCCCTCAAGTGTCTTCAAAGAAGACTCCAAACAAAATGTTCGATGCCCTGACCAACCTATTTGAAGGAAAGAATATTAATAGGAAGATGACCTTGAGAAATCAACTCAAGGGAGTGAAGATCTTGAAGTATGAGTCCATGCACTCATACTTGTCTAGAGTGTCCCAGATCAAAGAACAACTAGAAGCTATTGGAGACATGGTAGAGGATGTTGAAGTTGTGATGACCACTTTGAATGGTCTCCCCAGAGATTGGGAACCATTTGTTCATGGCATATGTGCTAGAAAGAAACTAATCCAGTTCCGACAGCTATGGGAAGAGTGTGTGCAAGAAGAAGAGAGAATAGCGGTAAGAGAGGAGAAACTAAATGACAATGAAGATCAAGCTTTGGAAACTCATGCCAAAGGTGGAAGGAAAAGGAAGAACAATGTACATTCCCATGAGGATTCTCCAAGAAGATCTCAAAGACCTCAAAAGAAAAGGAAGTTCAAGAGAGACCTATCTTCAGTTGAATGTTACTCTTGTCAGAAGACAGGACACATTGCGAGATTTTGTCCACTCAAATCTGGACAACATAACAATCAGAAAAGAGATTTCATGCTCATGCAGCGGAAGATAGTGAGTATGATGAAGAAGTCAAAACCAGAGAAGATGAAGACTCTAGTGAAGAATATGTTCTAATATCAACCCCTCACTGGTTCAGTATCTCATGGAAGTGATACTTGGCTAGTAGATAGTGGAGCTTCAAAACATATGACAGGATACAAAGAATCCCTCTCATATCTCATGAAGGAATCTCCACACAAGGTAGAGCTTGGAGATGACTATCAATATCCTATCAAAGGAGTGGGAGAAGTGTCTTACAAATTCGACTCTGGAAAGTCCATGAACATGAAGGATGTACTTTATGTACCAGGTTTGAAAAAGAACCTTCTATCTATTTCAGCATTAGATAAGAAAGGTCTTCAAATTGCATTTATAGATGGTGAAGTTCTTGTGTGGCCAAAGGGGAAGACTATCAATGATGCAGTAGCATTAGAGTAGAAGGAGGACTTTACAAACTGAAGGGTCATGCAGATACAACATTGATGACCAGTACCATGAGCCCTTGTGAACTATGGCATAGAAGACTAGCCCATGTGCACTACAAAGCCTACCAATAGTAAGTAAGGTGGTGACTGGACTACCAGAAATCCAGGTTGATCATGAAGGAGTTTGTAAAGGATTTGCTCAAGGAAAGAGTATGAAGAATCCATTTCCAAGCCGCGAGAACAAAGCTAAAGGTTTTATGGATATTATTCACTCAGACATTTGTGGACCTATGTCCACCACTTCATTAAGCGGGTATGTTTATTATGCTTCTTTTATTGATGATTACTCCCGCAAAACATGGATTCATTTTCTAAAGAATAGAATGAAGTCTTTGAAAAGTTTAAGGAGTTTAAGGCTCTTGTAGAAAACCTCTTTGAAAAGAAGATAAAGATTCTAAGGATAGATAATGGAGGGGAATACACTTCAGGAAACTTCAAAGATTTATGTAAACAAGAAGGGATTAAGAGGGAGCTTACTATTCCCTATAATCCACAACATAATGGTGTAGCTGAAAGAAAGAATAGAACCATCATGGAAGCAGTGAAGTCCATGATCCATGATCAAGACTTACCCATGCATCTATGGGCAAAAGCAGCTAGAACCGCAGTATATGTACAGAACAGCATCTCTCACAATGCTCTTGGCAACAAGATCCCGGAAGAGATGTTTACCGGTATGAAGCCTGAAGTTAGCCATCTAAATATATTTGGATGTCCAGTATTTATTCACATTCCAAAAGAAAAGAGATCAAAGTTGGAACCTTCAGGAACGAAGGGAATATTTGTGGGCTATAGTGCGCAATCAAAGGCTTATTGTATCTACATCCCAGGATTCCGCCCGATTGAACTTAGCCGGGATGTTACTTTTGATGAAGACACAGCTTTCAACAAATCCAAGAAGACTCATGAGGATGAAGAGGAGCATGAAGCTCCTAGAGTTATAGAAACAAACAGTGTTCCAGAAAGAAATGTTGAAGAAGAACCTATTCCAGAGGATCATGACATGGCAGAACCTCAAAGACCTGAGGAGACACCTCATGAGAAGATTTCACGGAAGAGAAGACCAGCTTGGGCACAATAATTAATATAAGATGTAGGAAGGTATGGTGCCCCAGAAGGAACCAGTAGAGAAAGCAAGAGACCAAGGCCATACTCCAGCTATGTAGCCTTGATGTGTAACCATGTTGAAGAGGAACCGACATGTTTTGAAGATGCAGTAAAGAAGAAGGAATGGCTGGATGCTATGAATGAAGAATACCAATCCATCATCAAGAATGATGTTTGGGTTGTGGTACCAAGACCAAAGGACAAGTCAATCGTTTCATCAAAGTGGATCTTCAAAACAAAACACTAAGCAGACGGAAGCATTGAAAAATACAAGGCAAGATTTGTAACCTGAGGGTTCTCTCAAAAGGAAGGAATTGATTATGAGGAGACCTTTTCTCCTGTGGCTAGATATACTTCAATTAGAACCATTCTTTCCTTGGCAGCTGTTATCACACAAACACTAGTTGCCTCTAGATGTATCCCATCCAAGACGGTAGAGGATGGCAGCTAGGTAGGTGACACCTACAAACACCAAGTCCACTGATCGGTGGAGCAGTTGTCACTCCGGATAGGGCGTTTGTCACTTTAGACAAGACACGTAGCCTAATCAAGGGGGAGACCCTATTCAACCAGTTATGGTTGAGACTCAAAATCAGACACTTACAAACCCCAAATAAACGAGAAAATACAAAGAAGAAATGTCTGGAACAACCTAAGACTCTTTTCAACCTGAAGACTGAAATTGTGAGTGAATTTAGACCATCCAAGTGATCTATTTCAGATCTTATATGAGCATAAAAATGGTAGAGTTGAAGTAATAGATGGCTGGAAATTAAATCAGGGAGCAAAATTAAGCTAGAAGTGAAGAATGAAATTCCGCCTATGGGGGAAAATGACTTAGATTAACCAGGCATGCATGGCAAAAATAAAATCAGCGATTTAATCAGCACTTCTAGTGGTTCTAACTTGGTTTTAGATGATGATTAAACAAGCAAAACAATAACCAAGCTTACCCACAAACCCAAAACCAAACAGCCAAGGGAAAATGGCCAAAAACGCCCAAGTAGGGCGCAGGCCAGCAAGTGACTAGTGCCAAAAAAGTGGGTAAATGGAGTTGGAAAGGTACGGGGTTTTGGATTTAAGGTTTTCTAAACAAAAAAAAAGTGGGTTTAAAACATAAATAAAATCCTACGGTTAAATTTGGAGATGCGAATTTTTATGGTTATTAACTTGTGAAGATTTTCTCTATACCATCTAGAAAATGAATTTCAAGAGAAAGAAGTGAGATACTTACTTGGAACCAGGTGAAATCTCTGATTTGTTGAGGATATGTAGCCCAAAGATCAAACAAGAGCTATTGTTGAAGTCCCCAGGTGAAATCGAATTTTCCCCAGTCTCACCAATTTGCCCTCCTCAACCTACCAAGACAATGGACATAAATCAGATTGCTAAACAAACAAGGAGAACTACAGCAAGGTAAATAAAAGAATAAATGGAAATGCTTGGCATACATAGCAAAAACACTTCCCTTTGAAGAACCAAATCCGGAGAGTGGAGCAGCAATGGTGCCCAAGTGATGCGCCCTCCTCCAAGAACCCTCGCCTGACAGAAATATGGTAAGAAACAAGTGCCTAAGACAACTACAATCTCTCTTAGTGCATTGAGATAACAAGGACAATCAACATCTCATGCAAAATCACTACAAGAACACAAGTATGGAGCTGCAAATCGTTTTCTCTCTATTCCAAATGGTAAGAGTGCCAAGAAGAAGATACAAAATGAGAGAGCTTCTCTTTAAATAGAGAAAACTCATACAAAAACCCTTCCCACCAAGATGAAGGGTTGAGATTCAATCCCACCATCACCAAAACGAATGTTTGAGATCGAATGAGCTAGAGAGGGGGGGTGAGTTACCCTTTTGTGCCCATGTGGAGAGTGAGGGACCACTGAGGGGTCCATACATCAAGTGGGGGGTTGTCTAGGGGTGGCTTTAGGTTGTTTTACCCCCTTAGATCCCTTTCCCAAAGTTTCATTACATAATATTTCTGAAATATGAAGTTTTGCTTGCCCAAAAATGCCCAAGTATGGGCAAATTCGCCCCATATGCATAGCTGGGCTAAATGGAGGGCCCCACACCAAATAATGTGTGTACAAACTATGTAAATATGCTAATAAGAGACCCTTTTACCTTTACAAAACATTACACTTACCATGTCAAAGTTTAACTTAGCCAATTTTGATTTTTCCTTTAATTATTTGCTGGTTCACATAGCTGAAGATAAAAATTGCCCTTTTGACCCACTTCTTTTGCTCAGATTGATGAGTCGTCTGTTCCAATGCAATCGTAGGCCCCAAATGTACTAAGAATGGTCACTATAACGACCATGATCCATCATCTAGGCACCATTTGCCTAATTTCAAGCATTTTTAATTAAAGTATGGCCCTGCTGGCCATCAATAATTAAAAATCTCATAGACGCTTCATTATTTTGACGATCCGACACTTGGGGGCTTGTATGGGACCCCAATGCATACCAAATGACCAAAATCGAAGTTTTGTTTCCAACTTTTTTTGGGGCCCATTTTTGGCCTAGTCAAGCTAGTTTAACCAAGTCAACTCTGGTAAAAAATGGCAATGGCTGAACTGTTATGTCTTTGCATGCACATGGGATGCCAAGGCTCCCTTATTTATGTTAGTACAAAAACTACAAACATATAGTGACAAATATATGGTGATTATAAATAAACAATATCTCAAAAGTGGGCCCAAGGTGAGGTGCATAGTTACCAAATTCAGTTGTTCTAGACCAATAAGTACAAGAATTCGGAAATTCTGTTCGTCGGATGAATTTTTTGGTTTAATTTGGTTCGGCTTTAAATCCTGTAGGCTATCATCAATCGGATCAGCCGGAATTTTTTGACTCGGTGCATGTGGATTGAATATCTCCTACACCTATCTTCTGGTCAATCAGTAGCAACCATCACGAAAACGCAGTGTGCAGCAAGAACCATTAAAAAACGCAGAGTGCAACAACAACTTTTCTGTATATTGGTGAAATTTTATTGAATTTAAAAGTATAAGGATGATTTTTGACGCTTTTTTTTTTGAATTGAAATTTTCTTCTCCGAATTTTATTCGTATCGGATAGAATTCGAATCCGAACTCTAACTCGAATTTGGTAACTATGGTGAGGTGGGCCCACCACTTCTAACCAAGACTCTACTGCTATGCACACTTATAGATTTGGTCATTGAGCTAGCTTTGGGTGAGGTGGACAATGAAGCTAAAAGGATAAGGGGAATGACATAGACCAAGACTGAGTGACCCTTCGGATAAGCGGGGAAAACAGGACCCAATGACATAAGTACACCATGAGAAAACACAAGGAAGGGCAGTGCCTCACAAATGGGTATAGTGCAGGGAAACCACCACTAGACTCTAACATGCACCTTGCAACTCACATCCATGCCTGCAACAGACTCTGTGAGGATCTTTTCTAGAGCCGCCATGACTGGGTGTCCGACAAACCGTAACTTGAGACTCTAGGGGACACTTAGAATTAGCTGTCCCTTACTCCATCTCACCTCCCAGTCCTTTTGGACTCGGTGAGGAATAACCATTACTTACTCAAATAGATATAGCTAGCCTTTGTCCGTGTGTGTTGACAAACACATTCTTGCATTTACATTTCATAGGCTTTATGATCTGTGTGTGTTAAGAAACACATTCTTGGATTTTACATTTCATACATTTCTCATCAGATAGAACAATGGTACACATACTGCAAAGTAATGGGGGCAAGTGTGCATGGTTCGAGGACTAATGGGGAGCACCCGGTGAGTCTACACAATCCTATACTGCATTACAACATCGGGGGCAACCGACAGGAGTAAATCCCAGGTTTGAGAATGCATCTCACACACTAAAGAGCCGAGGCACAAAACAACATGAAGCCATGGTATACTCAGGGGTCACTAGGGGAAAGGGTCCTCAAGGCCACCTATCTAAGTCTAAGTCGGGAAGAGAGCAAATAATGGATGGGTCGGATGAGTGGAAGAGAGTGATAAGTGGAAAAGCCAACTTCCTACAAGTCGAATGGCCAAATCTATACCAAAGGGAACAGGAACCAGTGTGCATATACAGGAGTCTCTACTGAAAGAGGTGGACTGACCTCACCATAGGCCACAAGTATCACCAAAATAAAACATGAGATCACCAAGTGAGCCATCATATGTCAAGTCTATGTACTAACGTAAATAAACAACTCTCAAAGCAAAACCATGAACAATAACCATAATAATGATATACCTGCCATACCATATACCTGCTGCTGTAAGTGGATTTGAAGGCTAATCTCTGCTGTGTGCGGGCAAGTAGTAGTGAACCAGCTCTGAACTGTGTTGCTCTCATTAAAATATGGCTAAGTTATCCCTCTCAATGGGATCGTGCAAAGGTGAGAAAGGAAAAGGGACTCTGTACAGCTGCTCAGTAGTACATCTGGACCATCATAATACATAATGTCCCCTCTGTAATCTCTGCTCATCTCTGCTCTGGTTGAAAAAAAACCTGGAGCATGGTCCCTGACCACACAATCTGCAACATGGTAGCTCCAGCTAACATGGATGTGATAACAACAAACAAGATGAAATGGAAGTTACATCAGATGGATGTAAAGACGACGTTTCTAAATGGGAAGATAGAATAAGTATATATCGAGCAACCATAAGGATTTGAAATAGAAGATAGAAAGTCACATGTATGCAAACTGAAGAAAGCATTGTACAGGTTGAAGGAAGCACCTAGAGCATGGTATGGAAGAATTGATAGCTTCCTGATGAGCTTGGGCTTTACAAAGAGTAAAGCAGATTCTAATCTTTATTATAAGATTATGGATGACGAACCTATGATACTACTATTGTATGTGGAAGATTTGCTCCTGACAGGAGAAGACAAGCCCATCATTGAATGTAAGAGAAGGCTTGCAGCAAAATTTGAGATGACAGACCTTGGTATGATGCATTACTTTCTAGGTCTTGAAGTATGGCAGTTTCCAGATGAGATTTTCCTGAGTCAAGGAAAATACACAGTTGAGATCCTGAAGAGATTTGGGATGATGGATTGTAAGGCCATGACTACTGCAATGGTGACAAACTTGAAGCTCCTGAATGATGCTTCATCGAAGATAGTAGATGTCACCATGTACAGACAAATTATTGGGTCATTGATGTACTTGACCAATACTCGACCAGATATATGTTTTGCTGTGAACACATTGAGCCAATATATGGTGGAGCCCAGGAATGTTCACTTGATTGCAGCAAAACATGTGATGTGGTACCTAAAGGGTACGTTGGATTATGGACTCAGATATGCTACAGATAGTGAGTTCAGGTTGTACGGATACACAGACTCAAATTGGGATGGAAGTGTCGAAGATAGGAAGAGCACTTCAAGATGTTGCTTTAGTTTGGGATCAGGCATGATCTCATGGCTCAGTAGAACGCAACTCTGTGTTGCACTCAATATAGCAAAAGCTGAATATCTAGCAGCTTGTAGCGAAGAAGTGTGGCTTCGCAAGATGTTGGCAGGATTGTCTGATGCAGAGATAGATGTGACAGACATACTCTGTGATAACCAGAGTTGCATCAAGATGACAGAGAATCCTGTGTTCCATGATAGATCAAAGCACATCGAGATCAAGTTCCACTATATTCGGGATATGGTGCAAAAGGGAGTTGTAAAGCTCAAGTATGTTCCTACAGAGGAACAAGTTGCTGATGTGCTAACTAAGCCTCTGTCTCGCATAAAGTTTGAATACTTTCGAGACAAGCTTGGTTTGGTCCAGAGGGACCTCTCTCGAAAGAGAGAATGATAGTTCCAATTCTTAGGGAACTGATGCCAGTAGAAGGGTGGCTGATGTCGATCAAAGGATGACTGATGTCAATCGAAGGATGACTGATGCCGGTCCAGAGGTGACTAATGTCGGTCCAGGGGTGACTGAAGATCAGTACTTGTCGACTGATAGAGTTCCAGTCCTTAGGTGACTGATGTTGGTCCAGAGGTGACTGATGTCGGTCCAAAGGTGACTGAAGATCAGTACTTGCCGACTGATAGAATTCCAGTCCTTAGGTGACTGATGTCGGTCCAGAGGTGACTGATGCTGGTCCAGGGGTCACTGAAGATCAGTACTTGCCGACTAATAGAGTTCCAGTCCTTAGGTGACTGATGTTGGTTCAAAGGTGACTGATGTCAGTCCAAGGGTGACTGAAGATCAGTACTTGTTGACTAGTAGTGTTCTAGTATTGTGCTTACTGATGATGATGTTCCAACTGATGATGTTGTTGATGATGATCTAGCAGAGGATGTTCCAGCTGATGATGTTGTCGATGATGATCCAACAGAGGATGTTCCAGCTGATGATGTTGTTGATGATGATCCAGCAGAGGATGTTCCAGCTGATGATGTTGTCGATGATGATCCAACAGAGGATGTTCCAGTTGAGGATGTTGTTGATGATGTTCCAGCAAAAGATGTTGCTAACGATGATACAGAGGATGCTGCTGATGGTGATATTCCAGCAGACGATGATGATGATGCTGATGAGGATGTTCCAGCAGATGATACCCTAGACATATGATGATCCAAAACTTCCTACGACATATAGAGATTCACAAGTCAGTTGTGCAGCTGTTGATGTTACCCGCAGAATACCTTCCTAGTTAAGAGGGACTATTAAAGAAATGTAACTGCGGAAGATATTCTATTTATACTTGTCTATTGCATTATTGTATTCCTCCTTCGGGAGATGTCATTGATGTAATTAATAATGTAAGAGTCATTGAAAGAGTCAATGTAAACCCTAGGTCTTGTGTCGGCCTAGAAGAACCCAGAAAAGATTATTATACTTTGTATTTGACAAGTCGGCCCAATCAGTTAGGAGAAGTCGGCCCAGTTGGGGAAAAGTCACCACAACGGAAGAATATAAATAAAGGATGAGTCTCATTTGTAATCACTCAACTCACTCTCACAAGTTCGCATAGGAGAGAGAGAAGTTCGCACAAGTGGAGGAGAAGTTGAATTTCCCTTGGGGTTTATCTTTGTACTTTGTGAATTCTATATTGAGGAAGTTTTGTCGGGGTTTTCTTCCTTGTGGTTTCCCCGAGAGAAATATTGTGTTCATTGTGTTTTGTTGTGCTTGTATTTCTTTCAGTGATAGATTGTTTAATGTTATTATGCTAAACAAGTAAAAACTAACAGTCGTGAGCGATTAATTTTCAATTTCACTTTGAAAAATGTAGGAGCTTTATGTAACTTGCAATGTGATTATCATACAAAAAGTTGTTACAAACAAGGTCCTCCTTAGAATATCATACTTCTCAAGATTGCTAGGATTTGTGGTTAGGGGTATAGATGAGGAGAACGGGGATGCCATTTTCAAAATTAGGGCATAGATAAAAGTACTCATCCATGTCAAGCGATTGACATGATATAGTTCTAAAAATAAGAAAGTACTTACCCAAAAGTTGGGTCCCCTACTCTCCCTGTGGTCTATAGACTTAGGGACTTCATTAGGAATATCCCATATCAACCATGTACACCCTTGCTACTTGAGGACTTCACTCAGGATATCCCCTTACATAAATCATATGCTCCTGGTACTTGGAGTCACTCTAGGACAAGGTTACAAGAACCAAACTGACGATCAAACCAGTCGCCCCAAGAACCGAAACCGGACCAAAACCGGAAAAATAAAAATGGATCACAAAACCGGTCCACCAAAAGTACATAAAATATTCAAATTTTGAAAAATTATATATATATTCATGTGAATCCAAACCATGATACACAAATATGCATAGTTTCTCATTTATATAGCAAATAAGAGTTCATAGAACCAAAATAGCAATTAGCACCGAGTGCAATCCATGTCTGAATCAACAAAATCATCTGAATCTAACCAACAGAATTATATGAATCTTCAAGCTCAGAGGCCTCAGACTCCGCCAACCCACAAATAGAAAGACTAGAGTTAACCCACATTTAGTTTTTTTTTTAAATTTAAAAATTTTAGTTTTTTGGTCTGTCGTACAGCTTTGTACGAAACTGGTACACGAACCAGCTGGTTTGAGGAAAAAAACCGGTTCAATACGAAACTAGTAAAAAATGGTTTAGAGCAGCGATTTGCCCTGGAAATGGTCTGAAATCTGTCTGACCGACTGGTTTTTCCAGTTCCGGTCCGATTTTTGTAACACTGCTCTAGGACACCCCCTACAGGGGCACATCCTGATAAGACAACATAAAATGAAAAAAAACATAAATCATTCTTTTTCTTTTGAAATAAGGTTGGGGTCCCACCACTCTCACCTTTGTTATTTCTTCTCTATATAACCCTCTCAAATCCTAACTATTGTAGTTTTCCACCTTCAACGTGCCCATTTGAGTACATTAAGGCAACGTTACACTGAGACATGCTCCTGGGGTGGGGCGTACTTCCCCCAAGCTTCCTACATTTTTGGTATAGGGAATGTTTCCCCACATCACCCTTTTGGGGAAATACAGCGGGGGTATTTCCATTTTGTGGGAGACTCCTAGGCACCCCCACCCCCCGCGGTAAAAAGGGGACTCCTGGGTGTAAAACTTTCTAAAACCCTCTGATAGTAGATACCATGTAGAAATTTATTAGAATTCAGAATTCGGAAATTTCACCTCTTAACTAGAGGTTTCCTAGGACCTAGATCTTAACCTCGTGAATTTTCAGCCTTGGAGCTGCTATGAAATACAAGACAAAACAGCAGTGACAGTGAACAATATTTCATTATTCACACCCCAATCTCATAGTCATACTAAGGGCAATCTTATTATGCATTCCCTCTGGGGCAATCTTATTATGCATAAGCCAAATCTGAAAACTCTTATTTATAGCAGTAAAATAGCCCTTATCCTCTTCATTTACGATGTTAGATCCTTTGTTACAATTATCGGCGATATATCACGAGGCCAACCCAACGGCAATATATCGCCAAAATCTAGACCATTTTTTAACCTATTTTTGCCGATTCTATCACGATTTTTCCCTTCTTTTATTGAATATATCACAATTTTTTGCCCTCTGTTTGGTCATTTGCTATGTTTCCAAAAAAAAGTTCGCCCTGCCCATAAAAAAAATATTGCCTTCTTCAGTAGTAATTGGTAATATAAATTCTTAAAGTAAAAGTGACATTATCCTTATCTTTCATTTTCTATCCTTTTACTTAAATTTAACACTACCATTAATTGTTTCAGTATATTTGAGAGTGGTTCCAGCCTCATCAGACTTCATATGCAAAAAGTAGAATTTTAGATCCCATTCAGAATTCAACAAATTTAATAGTTTTCAAGATTTAAGGATTGCAAAATTTCCACCAAATTCTATCATGTATGACGATATGGGACTAGCATTTAATCAAGCACATCAACCCCTCTATGTACCTTGATGTTGGTGGTGTTGATTGTTGAACTCCTCTATCATGACCTTAAAAAAATGTACTCTTCACTCAAGCAAAAATCACTTATTAAGCATGGGAAGTTTTTTCTACCCTATTTTAACAATTGGATTAGGAAGTTTCATCAAAATTGTAAGGTGTTGAGTCATTGACTAATGTCTTTGGAGGATCAACTTTGAGATTTGAGATAGAGGCAAGGACTAGACTCTAGAGCCTAGAGGGAGGCATAGGGTGCTATTGATGAATAGGATCCCAATATCGGCAATGATTCACCAACATGTATGATTTATGATTTATGTTTCACATTTATTTTTTAAATGTCCTTGCCCATTTATTAATTTAAAATATTCATATACATACATTGCAATTTATAATATACATAGAGTCCACTACGACCCCCACGACTGCCAAGGCTTTTTAGCTCTAGAGGCAAAGCCATTCCAGAGCAATTAACTTTGCCCTTAAAAGGGATAGCGAGAATCAATAGTTTATTTACTTGATTTCCTTATATATGAAATTCATTGATTGTAGATTTTGGTGATTCATGAGTCAGGGACTTAGGATTCAAGACACGATTCATTTTTTGTGTGATGTCTCACTAGACGTCTTATACATCTTATATATCGGTTTTATTTCCATGTTCATGTGACAATGTGTTTATTTGATGTTCTTGTTGCTTCAGATGTTTAAAAAATTGAAAAAAAATGAATATTTTTGTATTTTTTAAGTTTGTCGATATATTGCTGATGTTTGCCAACATTTTCCCCAATAAATCCAATACCTTGTTTATGGACCCTCAACAATATATTCGCCGACACGATATTTGTAACTTCGGTTAGATCACTTTAACATTATGCCCTTAACTTATGTCAAATCAGCAAGACATATATAGCTAGAAATTACAAACCATGAAGAACAAGATGCTTGGAAAACAAATATGCAATTTACACAAGTATTGAACAGCTGAAAAATTCATTAATATGCATAAGATGAAGATTTTGTTCATATCATAGCCCTATCACAAGGTTAGTATAGTCTACTTGCTCTCCAAAACCATAGCTAGGAAAAACCAAGAAAACCCTAGCTCAACCAAGGAGCTCCAACATTAATGAACCACTCAAACAAATTCTCCAAGGCAAGACATCTCTTCCTCCTCTCTGGCTTCACCAAATACACTATAGGGTTTCATCTCAAAACCCTAATCTCAATTCTCCGAGGGATGAAACCCTAACCCTAGAATTCAAGATGGTCCAAGAATATAAAAAACCCTAGCAACTCCAAGAGAGAAATACCAAGTACAAATGAAGATCTAAGAGAGAGAAGATGATTAGCGCACTTCCCTTGATCACATTTCAAACAAAAGAGTGATCGAGAATAATGAGTGCACTAAAGAATGATCATCACCAACCTCTTCTTCACAAAAGTAAACCCTAGTATCTTACAATGATCAAGCTCCAAACCAAGATCCTCTCTAGACTTCATAATTCCTCCTAAGGAGTCCTCATGAACCCTAGTGACTTCCTCCAAGAAGACAAGTACAAAGAAAATAGTATGATGATGATGAATAAAAGGTTTCTCTCCTTCCTCTATATATGTGGGAAGTAATGGAGGCCAACAATACAATGTGGTCCAGTGCATTAATAAACAACCTGTTACACCTCATGTTGTTTGAGGTTTCACATTGTGATTTTCATCACATTGATGGGGTTTGCAGCTGGTACCTTTGGAGCATTGGATAGATATGGGGTACACATCTTCTATTGGAACCCACGATGATATTGAGAGGGGGGGTGAATCAATATCATAGGATTTTACCCGATTGTACTTTACTAATCATGTAACATTAACAACCTTAAACATTCATCCACATTAAAGCACAATACACAAAATCTTTATATGGAAACCAATTTAATGAATTGATAAAATCGGGAATTACAATGATTTGCATGAGACACCAATCTAACAGGGACACCAATCCCTCGTGCAAGCACCAACTTTCTATTTGTAGGAACCAACCTGTAAGGACACCAATCCTCTTATTGGACCAACTCACAACCAGTGAGCACCAACTTGCACTTGCAAGCACCAACCTGTCTGATGGATGAGAACACCAATCCTCTTGAGCACCAACTCAATTTTGCAAGCACCAACCTATCAAGTGTATGAGGACACCAATCCTCTGTAAGCACCAACCTACTCTCACAAGAACCACCCTACCACCCTAAAATGTATAGGATTGTATTTTATGTTCAATCTGTCATTTTTGTCTACACTCTTGCTACAAACAATTCGCATCCTTTACTTCAATCCTATTCACATAGTCATTAAAACTTCAAATACCTCTCTTAAAGAGAGAGTCATCTCATGCACAACAAATTAATCATCAAGCCACATCTATGCAGTCCTCTGTTATTCTAGAGCTTCTCTTCATTTGAACACAACAGTTCTGCTATTCAATTTCTGTACCCAAATGCCAAGTATACGAGCACAAGGATCATCGTATTTTGCTTCTCTTATTCAACATACAAGGGTTCTACAATCTCTGTACAACGAAAGCATGCCCTGGCGATTTTAGATTGAATTGCCATTGTCTTTTGCTCCAGACTTCAGAGACAAGCTCAAACCCCATCACAAAGTATTTGCGATCTCAAACCCCATCATTGTAAATTTATCTTTGACTAATTTCATCTTCTCTCTAGAATTTGTGCCTCGGAGCTTGCTCACACCTCCAGAACATCATTCTCATCAAATCGATCTTCTATTTATATCCATCAAGCTAAAAATATGTGGACCCATTGTAATAAGGCCGACTTGTTTATTTTGAAATAAACATAGAAACAAAGCCAACTTGTGCATTAACAAGTAAACAAGGGGGTTCCCACACTTTTTAATTACAAGGCCGACACATGAATGATGGTAGGAGCTCCTAGTATATTGGTTTAGTTACCCAAACAACGATCTAGCGCTGCCACCAGAATTCCTGTAGATGTTGGTGTTGATGTTATAGCTATGCGAGGCATCGTCACTAGCCCAGCCGACCTACAAATGTAAAACAAATAATAAATGTAATTTTATATTGTAAAAAGACAAGTCGACCCAGTAAGCATTTTTTGTGAAAAGTAATGTATAAATAGAAGTGTAAGTGTTGCCTCCTTCATTTCATCATCCACTCAAGCAAGTTCGCTCAAGAGGAGTAGTTCGCATTTTCTGGGCGCTAGAAGACAAGTGAAGTTGATTTCTAGAGCATTGACTCATTTTGTACTTTTTATCTTCTCTGTACTAAATCTCAGAGTAAGAAAGGGTTGTTGGGTTTTTCCCGAGTTTGGGTTTTCCTAGGGTAAAGTGTTGTGTCTATCTTTTTGTGCATAGTTGTTCTTTCAGTGATCCTTTTATTACTTATATATATATATATATATTATGCTGCTATAAGTAAAAACATTAACATGGTATCAGAGCTATGCTGAAAGTGACTATTGCCAGGAACTAGGGTTTGAAGTTTCTCCAACTTCCAACCATCAAATTGGTTTGATCTTACCTTCATTGAGCTCACCTCAACAAGGCGAATTTTTCTGTGAAATCAGATTTTCATTCTGACAATTTTCATTTTTGACCTAATTTTCGACAATTAAGGTTTGTTGGTTCTCAGTGTTCTAACCACAAATCGGGAAGAAAAGAAGGTCCATTCAACTCGCCTTAGGAGGGAGAATTCATCTGTGGAAGTGGTTTTCTCAAAATCCAAAATTCATTTTTGACCTAGCTCCTGCTAGGGTTTCTACAGATCTAGTACCCAGTCAAAATGTCAAGCATCAAGGTTGAAGATAGGCTTGATGGAGCTTCAAATTACTACTCATGGAAGTCTAGAGTGCTTATTGCTCTAGAAGAAAATGATCTACTAAACTTTGCTACAGAAGGAGTGTCAGAACCAACAGAAGATTCAGAGAAGAATCAATGGAAGAAGAATGATGCCAAGGCAAGGAGGATCCTAATAGATTCAGTTAAGGATCATTTGATTGCCCATATTTTTCAAAAAAAGACAGCAAAGGCAATGTTTGACTCATTGAAGAAATTGTTTGAGAATACAAACATTAATAGGGCTCTTTCCCTAAGGCAACAACTCTCAAGCATCAAGATGTCTAGATCAGACAACATAACTTCATACCTCATGAAGATCACAGAGACAAAAGATAAATTGGCAACAATTGGTTAAATTATTGCAGATAGAGAGTTGGTCACGATAACCTTGAAGGGTTTCCCTCAATCGTTGGAACCCTTCATCCGAAGCATATCGGGAAGATTAGAACTACCAAATTTTGAAAGGCTATGGGCAAATTGTACACAAGAAGAATCCAGACTTGTGATTAGAGGCAAAATACAAGACCATCATGAAGGAGATCAAGCCCTCATTACACATACCAAGAAGAAAGGAAAGAGGAACTTTGGACGAAAAGACAAAGTCAGAAGATCAAGTCCTAATCTTGATCAATGGAAGAAGAAGGACATGTCGAAGGTTCAATGCTATAAATGCGAAAATTTTGGTCACAACAAGAACCAATGCAATTCACAGAAGAGGAAAGAACATGCCTCTACAACTGATGTAGATGAAGAAAATCAACAAAAGAAATCAAGGAAGACAGAAGAATTCTTCTTCATCTCAACCTTATCAGGTACTATTCCTATTGATAATAATGTTTGGTTATTAGATAGTGGTGCTTCTAAACATATGACAGGTTATAAGGAGTTTCTCTCAAACCTAGATGAGAGAGAATCACATCTAAGAGTGGTCCTTGGAGATGATGCTAGATACATAGTGAAAGGAACTAGGACAACCTCCTTTCAGTTAGATTTTGGTGATTCTCTGCATTTGGGAGAAGTATTATATGTGCCAGGAATGAAAATAAATCTTGTCTCTATCTCAGCACTAGAAGACAGGGGTTATAAAGTTGCCTTCTCAAATGGGAAAGTTCTTGCATGGCACAAGAATTCCACTATCGATTCTGCAAGAATAATTGGTGTTCGTGAAGAAAGTTTATACAGATTAGCGATACAGCCAGTTCAGGCTCTAGTACACGACTCTATCAGTTTGAGTGAGCTATGGCATAGGAGACTTGCTCACCTGCACTATAGAGCTCTTCCTCCTCTCAAGAAGATGGTTACAGGACTTCCCGAACTCCAAGTATAAAACAATGGCATCTACAAAGGATGTGCACTTGGCAAGAATGCCAAGGGATCTTTTCCTAATAGTGACACCAGGTCCAAAGGAATATTAGAGTTGGTACACTCAGACTTGTGTGGACCTATGTCAGTTACATCATTGGGAGGATTTTTGTACTATGTGACCTTCATAGATGATTACTCCCAGAAGACATGGATCTATTTCTTGAAGTCTAAAGAATCGGAAGAAGTTCTGAACAAGTTCAAGGAATTCAAAGCCCAGGTTGAGAACCTATCCAAAAAGAGGATAAAGGTTCTAAGATCCGATAATGGAGGAAAGTACACCTCCTCTGAATTCAGTAATTTCTGTAAGGAAGCAGGAATCACGAAGGAATATACAGTTCCTTACAACCCTCAACAGAAAGGAAGAACAGATCTATAGTTGAGGCAGTCAAAGCCATGATCCATGATCAAAATCTACCGATGTTTCTATGGGAAGAGGCCTCCAGCACTGCATTATATGTTCAGAACAGAAGCCCACACAAAATACTGAAGAATATGACTCCAGAAGAGGCCTTCACAGGTGTGAAGCCAGATGTTTTGAAATGAGGTCCTCTAGTTCATCAATATAAAGTTTAAAGAGTGGGTGAGAGTGGACACCCTTAATTGACTCCTATGGTGGTGTATGTCATTTGTGTTGCACATCTTAGTATGGACTGCCAATAATCATCTCATAGAGTCCTAACCAAAGATGTCATCAAGTTCAGGAAACCCAATTTCTTAAGCCTTTGAATTAGGTGTCTTGGAACTATATTGAAGGCTTTCTCGATAGTCCACAGAGCAGTAGTAATGTATATCTTGTGTTTGATTGCTTTCGCTTCCTCCACAATGATTACGAGAGTAAAAATATGGTCCATAACACGTTGATTCAACCTACTTGACCTCTAACCACAACTTCGTATTTTCCCATTTGGAGACAAAATCATCTAGTGCTATGGCAAAGAGTTTCACCACATTGATAATTACTTCATTCATTTTCATCACCAACTTTATAAATGAATGGATGAAATGACAGGTTCCAAGAGGGGAAAAGTCAGAGAACATTTTACTTAAAAGGTCTGCAATATAAACAACCAAGACGATCATGCTATATTTAAGGAATTCAGCTTTCAAACTTTTGATGTCGTGGGCTTTATTAAACTGGAGTTTGAGGCTGACTCACATGATCATGTAATCAATAAAGAATGACAACCATATGATTTAGGATTGATGATGATAGGTAGTTGGTTGTGGATGTCATATAGTGAGGTGTCAAGATCAATAATTGTGCAGGTTGGACTTTTTTAGTAAGAATGTACTCCTTAAGGACTGTGGGATGGCACTAAGCTGCTAAAGGATCTCTTTCCATTTGTAAAGAAGGTGCCGACTTTTCTTTTTCTTAAGTGTGCTTCAATAAACTTTTTGGGCTAGCTTGACTTCTATTGGTCATGTACAAGGATATGCTTCATTAATCTATTGAGGTTTTGTTGTCTGCATCATACCAACCATTTCAAGAACAGAAGTCATGCAAAGTGTGGGGATGCTTACATGTATATGGAATGGGGAAAAGCATCTAAAGATATCAACCTAATAGTTCAGATAAATGACGGTTTCTATCTGTAGTATCTTGAGTTTCATATATATGGGAAAGAATGGTTTTAATATTGGTCATATATTTGTCGTCGAAGAAATGGTTAAGGTGAAAAGTAATGGATTGGCATGGGTAAGGTGGGGCGGGGCCTACATGAGATGTGAAGACATGGATTATTGAGAAATGAATTGGAAGTAGCAGACTTGGATAATAGGAAGATCAAAATCCTTTATGTTAACTCTTTGTATTATACTGAAGCAGGATATGATAGATTCACACTGTAGCTTTGTGTATGGAGATTTTGGGCTTAGTAATGTTTGCTCTTTGATATGAACAATGTTAATGAGTTTATGCATTCCTCTTTGTAAATAATTTAAGTTAATGAGATATGGAACTCTTATTCTGTGCTTGATGTTCTGTTTGGATAATTTTATGATTAGAAGAACAATGGAACATTTTGATAATCTGAATGCCATTTCGTTCATTGAGTAAATTGAGGTCAGATTAAAGTATGCTAAATAATAATCAAAACATAGATACTTCTAAATTTCAACCTCCTCAAACTATCTAACAAAAGTCATCAAGTGCCGACAAAATAAGCAAAAGTGCATTCAAAATCATAACTTACAACAGCATCATATAATGGTAATAGGTATTTAGTATTCACAAATATATATTTTATGGAACTAACCTCCATTTAGCAGAAACCTCGGTTGCTACTATCCGCTCCTTTGTTTCAGGCAACAAGGTGTATTTGTCTCGAATGAACCCTTCAAACCCTGACTGGCAGGAATTCAAACATCACAAGTTTTTTTTAATATCACAAGTTCATAGGTTAAGATTTCAAATAAGAATCATAACTCTAATCTAGAAATATTTGTGTCATTATATTAAAGTTTTCCAATACATATTGCATGATAAGCTATCAAATCACAAAGTTATACTTGTGTTGTTTTCAACAAAGCCAACCCTTCTACTCCAGATGTCACTTTCGCATCTCCACCTTTATTAATGTTTATCTCTACTGTATGCTTTTCTGTTCCAAGTTTAAAACCTGCAAGCTCCAAATTCAAGGAATATGCATTGATTAGATGAAATAAATCGGATTACACCCTAATACGATGCAATTCATTGTTTTAAAAATATGATATATGTATAATTTCTATGTGATGTAAGTAAGTACATTTCCTTTTAAAAATAAGAAAAGAAATTCATTTATCGTTTTAGAAAGGAAAACAGAAAAGAATTTCATTAATCGTTTTAGAAAGGGAAAGATTTGCAAATGGTGATAATGATGCCAAGCCCTTGCAAAGCCAACTTACATTAGTTAAGTGTTTAACCTTATTATTTATTGCTTATTATAGTCCAAATATAAGCAAATTAATGACACTTCCTACCTTAACGTGCCACCAACATCAAAAGTAATTGAGCATACAATTTCATTTATGCAATGCGAGCAATGAAGCCTTTCATTTCATGCCTTCTAAGAAAATATTCAAGTACTCTTTTAATATTTCTAATGGTTCATATAGTTCCTTAACTAGATAAGATAAGATACTTTTACTAATGTCCAACAAATGACCACAAATAGATTTATGGGTCTGATATGTACATCAGTGTTGAATACAATGTGGGAGCATAAAGTTCACTCCTATAAAAGCATCATAAAAGCACATCTAATTTATACAACATAAGATCTATAGTCTAAGATCAAGAAACAATTAAAAATAATGTATCACAAATACATGCAAGTACTATTGACTCATTGAGAACCAAAATCCCTTGTGAAGGATGTCTCACATGGGGGTATGCAGGAGGGAAACTCAATGATCACCGATGCTATCTCCTAAGAATGAGGAGGGGGGAGGACAACTTCCCTCACTTCAACCAAATCTCCCAATATTTGTATCTCTTCTAACATTCGAGGCTGTAGAGAAGAAGCTCCTCATAGAACACTAACTGAGAAACCTTCAAGAGCAAGAAAAGTTGGCTTGAGGTTGTCTTGTTGTCTAGATGATGTAAGCTACTATCGGGATCTGGAAAAATTCCCCTGTTTGTTGGTGCCATGAGAATTATCCTAGAATTTTAGATGACATCTCCGTAAGGGTCCCATTGGTGAAACACAAATGACATCCCCAAGTCTCACAGATGTAACAATTGATGAGACACTATTGTTTGTTTGCATCTTGGTGCCTTTGTCTAATGGGAGCACTGAGAAGAAAGATGTCACTGGCCTAGAAGTATCCAATTTGGGTGGGGTGGTTGGAGTGAATGGGATCAATGTCCAAAAGCCTCCCTCGTGAACAGAGCCAAACACCTCTAATATGGATACCGAAAGAAGGTGGAGGAGAATCCTAGTACTCCTTGAAGATGCCGTAAAACCAAGCTCGGATCTTATAAATAATGGGGCAGCAAAAGATGAAGTGCTCCTCCATCTCAATCTCCCAAAGAAGGCAAGGCTAGTAGATCTTGTCTCCTCATGCATTGTGATGATCGATTTCAACCCGAAACTGATAAGAACCAACCCAAAATTGACCCAGAGGAATCCTAAGAGCATGCATCCAATGACGAAGTATGTAAGGAGGCCCAACAATAAGGATATCGTTCAGATTTAAGAAGTAGTCTACATACAAGGACATTTTGGGATTTAAACTGCCTAAGAGATCAACCCAAGTAACTTAAATTTAAATATATTGTCTATAGATGTCCTCTCTAATAATTCAATTCTACTACTACTTATATGGAAAGAGTTGGCCAAGGGCATCTAGAGAATATTTGAATGGGGGAAGTGCTACCAGCTAAGTTGCACTTAGTTGGACTATCAAGTGAGCGGGAAAAGTTGAACATGTTACATGTTTATTTTCAATGATTTGATGCCCATCAGGCCTTTATAAGGGCCCATTTTTTTTATTTTTTTGTTCACATGTCCATGCCCTACGGGGTTTGTAATAAAATGTGCTAGCATGGTATTTTTGTCAAGGACTTGACTTCCTAGGACTTGTCAATCAAGTCGGGTATTCCAAGGAGTATTTTCACTTATTAATTAAGTCTTGCAATTCTTGCATAACATAATTTTTGAGTTTTTCTCCTGCTCCTCCAAAGCTGGAATGCCTGGTGAGATTTACGGGCCTTCGGGGGTTATTAGAGTCCATGCGTCAATGTATATGAACATGCTAGACATTAATTTTGAGTTGTATGGACATGTGCTAGGTCCCCCTAGGTTTTTTTAAATCTGATGAAAAAATTATTTTTCCGTAAATCTAAGCCATTTTTTTAATGGTTTAATTAAAAAAGTTGAAAATGATATAAAAGTGTGGTCTAGGGGTCTTTTTTGCCATGGGGGTGCTCATTTTCTATCTTAGAGCACCCACCATACCCCAAAACCCACTTTCCATAGTTGTTTAGTCATTTATTTTTCACTAATGCTCAAAAAACCCAAAAAAAAAGTGAAAAAATGGAAAATCCAAAAAAATGAGAAAAATGAGAAAAATCTAATTCCAATTTTTATGGGATTAGAGGTCAGATTTGGTTCAGCTACCATTAAGGAGTTGTCAGAAGGCCTTTTGGCAACTTTATGGCAGTTTGAAAGGTGGGAATAACTCCCCACTTGAGGAAGGCGCATTTCCCCATGAGGTGGGTGCATTTCCCAAGGAGGGGAGCCCACTTGTTAAGGAATTGGCAGCTTGTTTTATGGGTTGATATTTGGCTGACTTGCAGCTAATATTGGCATCCAAATAGGTGGGAGGCAGCCCCATTGTAGCCCCCACTCACTCCACCACTCTCTCCCTCACTAATGCACCTACCTCTCCCTCTTGCTCTATAAAAGCATGGCTGCCCACTCCATTTTCCTCTAGTTGGAGTTGGGGCAGACCTACTGTTGCCGCCTGGTTTCACACCTGGGAAAACGCGGCGGAAGTCTTCAAGCCGTTGGTGTGGCCTTGGGGGCAAGCCAGAGTCAAGTGTTGTCACCTAAAACTCGACTCCTCCATCTAGGCTTACTCGTAGTGAAGTCAAAGGGGTGGACCCTAAAAAGTAAAAATAAAACTAAGGTGTCTAATCTATGAAAGACAAAACAACTAATCTAGGAGTTAGAATATTTTTGTGAACCAAGATCAATGCACTATGTATAAAACAAATATCATTCATCACTTAACATCATCATCATCATTGTCATTTTAAAACATCCATCATCATTGAAATATAAATAAGTAGAACAGTGCTGATAAGTGGAGTCAAAAAAGTGCTTGGAACTGATAAGACAATGTTGTGCAATTGTTCTTGGTTGATTTTATTATTAATGTGGTAATGGATCTTTTTTATTAAGGTTGGGGGATTCCCGATATACCCAAAGGCACTAGGAATATGTCCGGAATTCAACCAGGTGGCTTCTCACTCAAACATGTGGGCTGGATCAAAGTCTCAGGGAGCTGTTCAACACTATACCAAACGAGGGTATAGTCTAACGATTTCCAAGAGGTCGCTACCCAGACGAGGGTATAGTCTAACGATTTCCAAGAGGTCGCTACCTAGGGGTTCCCGCGTCCTTTGAGAAATTTGCCCACCAAAGAAGAATAATTGATTGTGTCAGATTTTCACAAGTAGGTGGTTTATTGGGGTGTGTTAGATCCTATTACTAGTCACTTATCCCTTACTGAGGGAGTTGTTCAACACTATACCAAACGAGGGTGTAGTCTAAGGGTTTCCAAGAGGTCACTACCCAAGGGTTCCCGCGTCCTTTGAGAAATTTGCCCACCAAAGAAGAATAATCGATTGTGTCAGATTTTCACAAGTAGGTGGTTTATTGGGGTGTGTTAGATCCTATTACTAGTCACTTATCTCTTTCTAATGTGTGCCAGCATGTTCAGACTATGCTGCAATGACCACAAAGCATACGGGGAAAAGCCTTGGAAATTTTAAGCATTTTAGAACACAAATTTTACTTTTTTAGAGCCCAAGACTCTATTTTCGGGCCAGTACTCGGGAAAGCCCTTATCCTAAAACCTTACTTCAGGAAAGCAAGGGGGTGTTTTGGATTGTAAAAAAAAAGTGAGAAAACTATGTCCTGAGTGAACTCGTGGCCCGCTAATGGAACAGACCAACGAGGTTAATTTTAAGCCCTAATCGATTTTATTTAGTTGCCGAAAAAGAAAGAAAACTAAACTAAAAAATCACGCCACGAAAATGAGTCGACACGGTTCCCCCCTGGGGGAATAGGGTGTGGGCGTTGGTTAGCCCACTTGCTCTCGTTTAATATGTTTTTTACAATGCGAAAGAAGTGCCCCAGTCTTTTCAAAATGACTCGGTGGCTTACAATAACAAAAGGAAAAAGTAACCGGTTTTGAGAAATAAGGTTCTAGGTGCTCCGGATGGCCTGAATCTTCAAAATTTTGCCAACATTTCCTCCTCCCTGTTCATCAATTGTTGCAAAACAACAAACAAACATTAGTAAAAGATGCCCAAAAACACTTTAAGAGTGTATTTGGGACACTTGCTAAAACCCAAAAAAAAATCAAGTAAAAAATGCGAAAAAATAACTAAGTGAGACAAGTTGTGAGGCTTGTCTCCGTAGGATCTTTGCAGACTTAAGGAGCTGCAAATTTTATCTCTTAAACTCAGCCAAGTAAAACTTTAAAATCAATAAAACATAATACTTGTTCAAGCCTTTTGAAATATGCAAAAAAATTTAACTTTGACAAGAAATATGCTTGAATTAAATCTAGATTAAATTTTAACTTTGAGAAATACTTAAGATCTAATAAATAAATCAGACCTACTTATGATATTGAAAGAAGAATGAGATCTGAGATATGCAAACCAAAGTAACCAAAAGAATTTTAGAAATTTTTGGTGACGAGAAGGAAGAAGAAGAAGCCTTGAACTTGGGCTATGGGGCTCTCAACAGTGGGGATCAATGGGACTAGTTCTCCTTGAATTAGTTCTGAAGACCAATGGATGCAAGCAAGCTCCACCAACTCTTCAGATTAACAACCTGTAGACACAAAAGACAACTCACACAAGCAAGATCAAATGC
Organism: Larix kaempferi; assembly: GCA_027924585.1. Classification (NCBI taxonomy): domain Eukaryota; kingdom Viridiplantae; phylum Streptophyta; class Pinopsida; order Pinales; family Pinaceae; genus Larix; species Larix kaempferi. The sequence goes on along the minus strand of BSBM01000258.1, from coordinate 13,155,794 downwards.
AACTATTGTAGACGGAGATAGAGAGTTAGATTCAAGTATTTAAACAAAAATAACATTGAAATCTGACTTCTCTATGATAACCAACAACAAAAATAATTAGATCACACTCTATTTACCTTACTAAGATGAAAATCTCCTTCAAAAGCTAATTTTGATCAACAAACAAACATGAGTAAAAATGTAAAGACACAGATTACCTCATATATAAAGCCAAAACATGATCATCCACATAACTCAAATCCACACAAAGATTTGCCTCCAAAGCCTTTATTCATTAATCAAATGCAAAATATTACAATAACTAGGAGTAGAGGTTCCACCTTCTCATGCTCAACAATGAGGAATGATCACTCTTATATAGAAAAACATAAGGAGAGGGGGCGCCCAAGTTGAGGAGAAAAGGGGGGAGGAGTGGCATAATGGGTGGAGCAAATGGGGCTGCCATTCCCATTGACTCAGCTGCTAAAACGCAGCCCCACTTGTGCTAACACAGCAGCACCAAACCAGCTGCTAACTAGCATGAAACGTGGGCTCTCCCATTTGGGAAATGCGCCCCCCTCTTGGGGAATGTGCCTCCCTCTTTTGGGGGAGTCAAGCCCACCATTTGGGCTGCCCATTCGTCATAAAATTGAGCCCATATCTCTCCACAAATAGTGTTGAACCAATTCAGACCATCAATTCCCCAAAAAATGGAATTAATTTTTTATGATTTTTTTAAAAAATTTCTTTCTATTTTCACTTTTTGGGGATTTTTTGAAAAAAGTGAAAAATAAATGGGTCTGAGACTATAGAAAGTCGGTTTTGGGGTAAGGTGGGTGCTCTGAGTTAGAAAACGAGCACCCCCATGGAAAAAAAGACCCCTAGACAACACTTTTACACTAATTACAAAATTTTTAATTAAACCATTAAAAAAGGCTCAATTATGCAAAAAACTTATTTCGTCAGAAATCAAAAAACAAAACCTAGGTGGACCTAGCACATGTCCATACGAATCAAAATTAATGTCTAGCATGCTCATATACATTGACCCATGGACTTTAATAACCCCCTAAGGCCCGTTAACCTCACCAGGCATTCCAGCTTTGGAGGAGCAGGAGAAAAACTCAAAAATTATGTTATGCACGAATGCAAGACATAATTAATAAGTGATAAAACTCCTTAGAATACCCGACTTAATCAAAAAGTCCTAGGGAACCAAGTCCTTTACAAAAATACCATGCTAGTACATTTTATTACAAACCCCGCAGGGCATGGACATGTGGAAAAAATTAAAAAATGGGCCCTTAAAAAGGCCCGCTGGACATCAGATCATAAAAAATGAACATGTAACATGTTCGACTTTGCCCGCTCACTTGATATACAACCAAGTACAACTTAGTTGGCAACATCTACTATTGTACTTGTTGTTATTTTTGCAATGTGAATAAAGAAGACTTTGGAGGTCCACATGTGTGATGCTTTGTGAGTGGATTTATGATTTCATAGCATGAGGTAATCTGTAGCTAAAGCAATTTTTGTGCAAGTATTTTTCAGCCATCTTCTAGCTTACTTGAAGGATTGATAACGATTTTGTAAGAAAGGCAAATTAATCTTGTTTGTATTAGTTAGTGTTTTTATTTGTCACTTTAATTAGAGATTCAAAACACATATGTTTCATTTGTTTATGCTCATATTGTTTTAATTTTTAACCATATGCATTTCTAGATTTGATGGGTTTTTTTGTGAGTGTTTTAGCTACAAGTTGACAGGATTGAAGAAGAAGATAGTTTGTTTGCTCTCTTTTTCCTCATATGTACATGCTTTGGTGGATCTTGCTCTCGGTGTCCCACTTCCAAATCTTCAAAGATTTCTAAGTTCAAAGGCCATTCTGCTTCCTATTCTCTTACTCAGCATATAAAAAAAAATTCAAACTTTCTTGGTTACTTGGGTTTTGAAAAAACAAATATTTCTTAAATCTTTTACAAAAGATTAATTATAAGAGGATCTGATTTGTTTGCATGAAATAGATCTAGTTAAGATTGTTAAAGTTTTATCTAGTTTTATAGATCTATTTGGCTAGTTTCATATAAAAAAGTCATTTTATTTGAAAAAAATTTACAAGCTTGAGTAGGGAACTAGTTGTTGTTTGTAAAGGATTATCCTGCAAGTTAAAGTGCATTTCATTGGTTGTCTTAAACAAGCAGACCAAGATCCCAAGGAAAGCTTGCTTTCCTTGGTTATTTTTGTCATTTTTTCATAGTTTAACTTAGTAAATTTTTCTGGTAAAATTTTTGGGTGACCCAAACACACTCTTAAAGTGTTTTTGGGCATCTTCTACTGACATATGCTCGTTGTTTTTCTGCACTATATGAACAGATAGGAGGATATGCTGCTCGAATTTTAGTAGATCGGGCCATCTGGACTCTAGAGCACCCAGAACCATACCTTCTTAACCCGGAAACTTTTTCCTTCTGTTGTTGTAGGCCTTTGAGTCAATTTTGCATGACTAGGGCACTTCTTATCACATTGTAAATCAAGTATTAAACCATAGCAAGTGGGCTAACCAACGCCCACACCCCATCCCCCCAGGGGGGGAAATGTGTCGACTCAAATTTTCGTGGCGTGCATTTTTGGTTTAGATTTGTTTTTCTGGCACTTAAATAAAATTAATTAGGGATAAAATTAACCTTGTTGGTTCGTTCCATTAGCGAGCCACAAGTTCACTCACGACTTAGTTTTATCATTTTTTTACAATTTTCTTTTTTTTACTACTATCAAAACACCCCCTTGCTTTCCCAAAGTACGGTTTCAGGATATGGGCTTGCCCAAGTAATGGCCTGAAAAGAGACCTGTTATCACATATATAGTAGCCTGCCTACCATACATTATTTTTCTCATTCCAGTACACTATTCAGCCAGTTCCCTTATATTTGAGATGCTGAGATGAGCATCTATATTGGATCACTATCAGATTGTGGACAGCAGTTGTATTCCCCATGCCATGACTGAGTTTCAGGACACTCAGAGAGATGACCAATATAGCCATTATACCATTAGTACAGAGCAGTCAGTAGTGCTCAGAGTTGCAGCAGCGGTTCCAGAGGACAGGTGATGGTACAGGTTGATGAGCTTTCAGGTATATGACTCAGCAGGTATATCATGGTGTTGTGGTTAGATTGCTTTTATATTTATTCTTATAGCATGTCTTAGCACTTAGTGTCATGATCTGGCGATCATATAGATATTTGGACCTGGTTGATCTATTATATATATTATATTGTCCCTACTCAGACTTAGAAGTTCACTATTCATACTCATTGGTATGTACCCTCCTTAGGGAGAATAGAGGTGATCATTCCACCATACCTTGGCTTGCTAGTGTTGGCTCCATTATTCATTGTCTTCATCCATCCATGGCCTACCTTTTAGATTATCACCCTGACTTACTACTTGACTAGTGGCATGGAGGATCTTTTCCCCACTGTAGCCTCTGTATTGGATGAGCTTCCCTGTTTATTGTGTCTCGGCTCTGAGTTGGTGACAAAACTTACCTATGTTGAGTTGGAGTTCCTTGGAATTCCCCCTAGTCACTAAAGTTGTGTTGGCTAAACCTGAAACTTTTAGTGCTGCCATGAATACAAAATCTGGAAAAATGAAATGCTATATCTTGTATGAAAAAGCCCATTCATGCAATGTGTTTCTAAACACACATGAATGAAAGGCATGCCAAATGAAAATGGCCATGAAAATAAAATGTTATATCTTTTGGAAAAATAAATACCTAGGTAAACAAGCTGTCCATGACACACCTAGAAGTGCTCAGGTAAACAAGTGCCTTAAGAACACACCTGCAGCAGAAAGCCTAAAGAAAAAATGTAAATCTATGCAATGTGTTTATAAACACACATAGATCAAGGCTATGGAAATCTCAGGCCCAAAAAGCAATAGAACTTAAATGCTATATCTAAACAATTGCTGGCCTTATTTGTATTATGGATTGTGCGCATCTGTGAAGGTGAATAAACCCTCTTTAAACAACTCATCCATTTGTGAGACACCGCCATTCCCTGTGTTATTGCTCATTCAGTATATACTATGGTGTGTATTCACTTTCCCTTGCCAAAGTGTCACAAAGTCAAGTCAGTCAAGTCATCCCTTAGCCTAGCCAGTTAATTTAGCCTTCACCCTTCACTAGCAAATTGATCACAACTATGAAGTGAGTATGATCCTGAAAGTCTAGTCTGAGTAATAATAATAATTAACGACACTATACATTTGGATTTAGATCACCAGTTATGATTACTCTATGTTATAATTGCTATTTGAATAAGTTGTAGAGCATGTATTAACCTTGACACTTTGCAGTAGCCTTGGATGATGGTCTGAGTTATATTTGGTCTTGGTTAGACCCAGTTTGACCATGGAGGACCATGGGACATGAGATGTTAGACCTTATGATGATATGGATAGATGATATATGGTCTATGTACACATACATGATGATTCTATGCAGCAGCTACAGGGTTATGATGATGATTCTTGGGTTACAGCAGTGTTTGGTCATTTACAGATCATTATTATTGGCCTTGTTCCGGTATATTGGATATTTATTTTGATCATGCAGAGACTCATATGGTGTATGAGTACACATCTTGGATAGATTTGGACCTTCTGAGTCCAATGGGACAGTTTGTTTTCAGTTCCAGGCACTTACAGTGATGATTGAGCCTCAGTAGGCTGTCCCAGTGCAGTTTTGGTCTGTCGGAGGCCCTGTCGGAGCAGATATGATTTTTATCCGGTTGACCTAGGGCGCTGATGATGGAGGGGGTGGTCAAGCCACTTGTTTTTACCATATTACCCCCCTCCCGGACACACTAGTGCCCTCACCTTGACAGCGCAGGCACTCCAGGAGGCTGTTTGGGGCAGTTTCACGCTTCCCGAGGCATTTCAGGATTGGTAGAAATGGCTATTGAGGAAATCGATTTGGGCTACTGAGGCAAAGTTATGGCATGGGATGATCAGTGATGATAGATCGGGGCCTTCCACACCTTCTCCAGCAGTTTCAGCTTCATCGGGGCCCGCATCCATCACTTATGGCATTTTCTGTGGATTTCTGAGGTCTTTTTGAGGCCCACGACTTGACCATGGAGGCACGATTTGGTACTTTGGTGATTATTTTATATGTATTGTGCTATGGGGATTGACCAAGGAGGGATAAAATTACCCCTTGGACCCACCATAAGCCTCTTATGATATTTGGTCATCATGATTTGGTGGGATTCCCCTCTTATAGGGCGATTTTGTCCACTTACATTATATTTTATTAGTGATCCATGTATTTTATTGTTGAGCTCATCTCAACCATTGATTAGATATTTGTATCTTTTAATCTTAGCCACTCATTCAAAAAGTGGTTAGGGTTTTGGTGCCTCTCCTTCCTATTTAAAGGAGAGAGCCTCTCATTGTAAAGGGACTTTTGGCTCTGGATTATTGGAATAGAAAATTATTATTGCATCTATCTCCAGTGTTGTGGTGAATGTTTTTGGTGTTCGTTCGTTGGTTCTTCCTTTGCACTGAGTTATTGGAGATCTTGTTTGCCATATCTTTGTACCACGATTTTGCATCTACAGGTGGAGGCCGATTTGCTTGGAGGAGGAGGTATTGGTAGGGGAAGACTCTCCCTACTTCTTCTTTGGAGCTCTTCGTTGGTAACAGGGAGTATTACTGTCCCAGGACCTTCTATTTCATGTTACTATTGCATTTCTCTTGTATTTCCTCCATGCTTGATCTTACTGATTGAATCGCTATTCCTTGGTTTGACAGGTAGAGGAGGTCGCACTTGTGGGCTAGGGCATCAATTCGGCAAGCAAATCAACAATCTCTCATTTGATCTCTACGGGAATCTTCCTCAACATCAAGGCATCTCATCCACATCACTCAGGTATGATCTCAAGGTAAGTTCTATCTCCATGATCTATCCAATTGTCTAAAATATTTTAAAACCCTAAATTAATCAAAACCCCATTTTCACATTTTCTCAGATCTACTTAGATCTAGTGGGTTGTTGGGCATAATATTGAAAACCCACCTCTATAGCATCCACGGCATCCCGGATCTATAGTTTGGTGAGGATTGGCTTCCGTTTGACCCCCCTCTCATGCCAACTTAGCTCCTCCCAAGCAAAGCGCACTTCCTAGTTTGAGCAAGTTGACCTAGATCTAGGTGGTGGGTGTTTGAGATTCCACTTGATTTGTCATCTACACATCCAATAACATACACCCAGATTGTTACTTTCCTGAAATTCACCTTGTGGGCCCTATTCCACATTTTAAGGGATTTAATCCCCATTTTGGACCACTTGGAACACTCAAACTCAGATCTACTAAGATCTAGCCGTTGGATTGCCACGAAATTATAGATCCATACTCCTACTTGACTAACCTACCCGGATCTAAAGTTTGGATGCCATCCGACTTGTCTTGACCCACCTAACCCCACTTTTTAGTCTCCTTGGGCAAAGTCGTACCACCTTGGAGAAGTGAGTTGACTCACTTCTAGGACGTGGATACTTGAGATTTTTGGAGATTTGAAACCGGAATAATTCAAAACCTAAGTCTAGACTATCACTTTGTCAAATCTTGCCTTGGGGATAGCATTCCTTGTTTTAAGGGATTGTGGTCCACTTGGGTCAAACCTAGATCTAGACACATTCATCCATCAAGACCTCTATTTCCTACTTGTCCCATGTACTAGGAGTCCTAAACCACAAGTCAACCCTACTTTGACTCCACTTCCCAATTCCCAAGGCACTGGCTTCTCTCCAAGTTAATTCGACTTTCCTAGATTGTTGGATTGACTTGTGGATTGACCTATGCATGGTGAACTAAACCCTTGAAGCTATCATGTATCATGGTCAAGCTTGTCATCTGTACTAGTTAGCCCCAATACAACCCTTAAACTACCCTGCACTGGACACAGTTCCCAAGGCAGTGGATCTTCTGACATTGAACTAGTACACTAGCCCTAGATCTCACTTCAAACATTATAAGTCACTCTTACATCAACCATGAACCAAAGCTACACCTATTGAACCCCTCACTTGGCTTGTGACTTCAACCTATAAGGTCTAGGATAAACCATACACCTAACTTCACTTAGAAATACCCTGATTTGGTGTCTTGGTTTTGATCTCTCCTGTCGGGAGTAGATCGGGTCTCCCCCTTTGTTGTCTGGGCTAGATAACATAAAGTGAAGGTTGCCTCGACTGGCGTGACAACCATATATTGGAGGTCGAGGTGATCGTGGTTGCACCTTTTTGAGTTGCCCTTCCCTATTGCCATCCATGATTGGATACATCCATAGGGGTAACTACAGTTTAGGTGATAACAAGACCCTTGGGGCATCAAAAGAATATTTGTTCAAAATACTTAAAAAATTAACAAGGCTTTGTCCCCGTACACTCTGGGATCACTGCAGCTTTGTCTGAACATGTTGATAACACCAGAAAGGGACTTAGTGACTAGTAATTAGTCTAACACCGCCCAATTAATCACCCTTTACGAAAATCCGGCGTAAACAACTATTTGACACTGGTGGGAAAATTTATGAAAGGAAGCGAGAACCACTAGGTAGCGACCTCAAGATACCGTTAGACTATACCCTCGTTTGGTATAGTGTTGAACACCTCCTAGAGACTCCGATCCAGCCCACATGTCCAAGTGAGGAGCCACCTTGTCAATTTCCTGACATATTTCCAGTACCTTACGGTATATTCGAAATCCCCCATCCATAATAAAAACTCATTACCACATAATAAAAAAATTTACCAAGAACAATTGCACAGAATTGTCATTTTGTTTCAATAACTTTATCTTGACTCCATTTATCAGCACTTTATTTTATGATGATGAATGTTTATAGTTCAAATGACAATGATGATGTAGAACAATGAATGATATTATATTTTATGTTGCATTGCTCTTGTGTAGAATTTTCTAACTCCTAGATGAGTTGTTTTTCATCTTTCATAGATTAAACACCTTAGATTTATTTTACTTTTTAGGGTCCACCCCCCTTGGCTTCACTAGGAATAAGCCTTGTTAATGTAATTGTAACTTCTGAAGATATTCACTGGTATATTTTATGTCGTATTTATATGTTATTATTGTAATCCGATGGAGAGATTTATTCCTCTGATCGGGAAAGTTATTATTGTATTTGAAGGGTTATCAGACTCTCCTAGAGAAGTCGGCCCTGAGTTAAGTGGTAGTGGGTTATTAGACTCTCCTACGAGAAGTCGGCCCAATTAGGGTTAAAGTCAAGTGAAAGTAAAGTATAAATAGAGAGGGTGCTACTCTCTATTTTCTCATTCACTCACTCATCAAGTTCGCATAAGTGAGTAGGAGGACAAGTTCGCACAAGTGAAGAAGAGAGAAGTTGTTGGAGACCATTTCTACTTTTGGGGTTTATTGTATCGTTGCCCATTCTATCTCTGAGGAAGTTGCGGGGTTTTCTCCTTTATGGTTTCCCCAATGAAATTCTTTGTGTCTCTTGTCTCTTGTGTTTGAATTGCTGTGCATGTTATTCTCTTAGATAAGATCTTAGATAATCTTGAATTAAATTGTGAAAAACTAACATGGTATCAGAGCTAACCTGAGAAGAAGACACTATGCAACTACGGAAGCTAGGGCTTCTTAATTTTTGGGGTTCTCTCCACAGATCATCAACAAAAGAAGGCTAGGTTAACTCACCTTAGGAGGACGCATTTTTCTGTCGAAACAGAATTCGATTCCGAGCATTTTCAATTTTTGACCTGTCACTGCTACGGGAAATTAGGGCTTTTCACAGAAGAAGAATTTTGGAGTGCAATCAGCACAGGATTGTTCTCCTCCTCAAAATCGAAATTTTGGGACCAAGATCGAAGTTTTTGGTTGGGTAGAACCCCGGTATAAGTTAAACCCTAGTTTGACTCTGGACCAGAAAAACCAAAAAACCAAAAAACTAGAAAAAGCCAGAAACTGCAGATCCAAAATTCACAAGTCAATTTTCAGGGGTCAATTTTTGGAATCTTCAGAAACCAAGTGTACCGGCATACTTGCCTCATCCATGCAAATCTTCATGTGAAAACAAAATTCAATTCCGAGAATTTTCATTTTTCGGCCTGTCACTACTGCCGGAGGAAAACTAGGGCATCAGATATTTTGGGTTTATTTTCACTGATTTATGGAAGTGAGTACATTAGACAACTCTCCTTGAGGAGGCACATCTATCTGTCTAACCAGAAGTTCCAAATTCCAACTTTGGAAAATTAGGGTTTCTTTGACAAACCCTAGACCAGCCAGCTCCAGATCCAGTTTAAGAAAATGAAGTGGTAAGACCTAAAGCATTTCTATTTCCATTTGAGTTTTTCATTAAAGATGTCTCACCACACTAAGCTTGAGGATAAGCTTGAAGGGGCTGATAACTTCCGAACATGGAAGTATAGGATTGGGCTTGTCCTAGAAGAGAATGAATTGGACACCTATGTGAATGAAGAGGTTCCAGTTCCAAAGGGAGATGAGGCTAAATCCTTACACAAGAAGAACCTGGTTAAGACTAAGAGAATCATTGCAGATTCTATCAAAGACCATCTCATACCAAATGTGACATCTCTGAAGACACCTAAAGAGATGTTTGATGCCTTGACCACCTTATTTGAAGGGAGGAATATAAATTGGAAGATGACATTGACGAACCAATTGAAGAATGTTAAGATACAAATGCAGAGACCATGCAGTCCTACTTTACAAGGGTCTCCCCAATAAAAGAACAACTTGAAGCTGTGGGAGAAGACATAGAGAATGGAGAAATAGTGATGACCACCTTGAATGGTCTTCCTAGGTCATGGGATTCCTTTATTCAAGGAATCTGTGCAAGAAGAAAGTTGATCACCTTCAGTAGGTTGTGGGAGGAGTGGTCACAGGAAGAAGCTCGGATTGTAACTCGAGAAGAAAAGATGGGTAATGAAGACCAGGCTCTCACATCACACACCAGGAAGAACAACAACAAGAGGGAGCATCCTCACTACAAGAAGGGTAAACACCTCCACCAGAATCAGAGGGAGAACCTTGGAGGATCCAGGAGAGATCTTGCTCACATTCGATGTTATACTTGTGATGAGAAGGGGCACTATTCCAGAGATTGTCCCAAGAACAAAAGCAACTCCCACAAGAAGAAAAAAAAAAGAAAAGACATCATGCTCACGTTGCAGAGGATGATGAACCTCCAAGGAAGAGAACCAAAGAAGACAATCAAGATTCTTCAAGTGATGAAGAATATGTATTATAATGAAGGTAACCAGCTACAAGGGTTTATTTAAAAGGTTCCACCTCATAAGGTGAAGCTAGAGATGCCTTTCAGTATTTCATGAAAGGAGTAGAAGAAGCTACTGCAGAGTTGGACTCCGGAAAACAAATAAAGATCAATAATCTATGGAAGAACCTCTCATCCATTTTTCAGCATTTGTTAAGGTGCACACTATCAGAGACTCCAATAGTTCCTCAAGGAAGCAAAGATCAAGAGGGAGCACACACTTCAGTAGTTCCTGCAAGGAAGCAAAGATTGAGAGGGAGTCCACCCAACAACCAAACAAAGATAAGTATTTGAATTGTCATTTCTTGTATATGTGATTACTTAAATGATGTTGTTCAGTCATGTACATACTTATGTTCCTAGATTTAGGATGTATGAACAAGATACTACTAATATGCAAGTAATGGGTAAGTGGCCTATGGTACTGTACAACACTCCATTGCTACTTATCTAGATTGAAATCTCTTTGCTAACACGTTGGAGTAGTGCACACTCTTAACAATGTTCTGGTCAAGATGGAAGGCATCTAGAAAGTTACGGGATATGGATAAAATGTTGTATTGAAGCATTGGCTAAGATAATTGCATGACTGTATGACCTATGTCTTTATGTGTAAGAATTTGTTCTGAAAACTATGAGATGTTTCCAATCATGCAATTGAACTTGAATTGTAGGAAAGATCGTATACCATCACCTACAAGAGAGACTTGTTTCGAAGAACAAGCGACGAAGAATCACATACATCAAAAAACTACTTATTGAAGATATTGAAGAACCTAAAGTTCCCAGGATCAAAAATACAGTAATGGAAGAAGCGATTCCAAAAGAATATGAAGAATGCGAGATGGAAAACCCACAGGAACCTGTAGATCCACCACGTGAGAAGAATTCTCACAAGAGGAAACCAGCATGGGTACGAGAAGCAATTCAAGATGCAGAGAGATATGGCACTCCAGAAGGAATGCATAGAGAAAACAAGAGACCAAGGCCATTCTCTAGTTATGTAGCCCTGCTATGTGACATCATTGACAAGGAACCTTCCAACTATGAAGAAGCAGCAGAAAGAAAGGAATGGAAGGATGCCATGATCGAGGAGTACCAATGGATCACGAAGAATGATGTCTGCGATGTGGTCTTGAGACCAGTAGGGAAGTCTGTTGTGACTTCCAAGTGGATCTACAAGATCAAGCATGCTGCAGATGGCAGCATAGAGAAACACAAGGCAATATTTGTGGCACGTGGCTTCTCCCAGAAGGAAGGGATAGACTATGAGGAGACATTTGCACCTGTAGCCAAATACACTTCCATCAGATTAGTACTTGCTCTGGTTGCAATGATGAAATGGAAGGTAAACCGGATGGATGTCAAGAAAACATTCTTGAATGGTGTAGTAGAGGAGGAAGTGTATGTGGAGCAGCCACTTGGATTTGAGACACATGACAGGGAGACTCATGTGTGCAAGTTGAAGAAGGCCTTGTATGGATTAAAACAGGCACCCAGGACGTGGTACGGAAGGATAGACAACTTCCTGACTAGCTTGGGCTTTACCAAGAGTAAAGCGGATTCCAACCTTTATTACAAGGTTGAGGAAAGGAACCCAGTGATACTCCTACTGTATGTAGATGACCTGTTTGTGGCAGGTGAGGATGGGTTGATTGCTGATACGAAGAGGAAGCTTGCTGCCGAGTTCAATATGAAGGACTTGGGTATGATGCACTATTTTCTAGGTATGGAGGTGTGGCAGAGTGTAGATGGAATCTTCCTTGGACAAAGGAAGTATGTAGTAGAGATCCTGAAGAGGTTCGGGATGATGGACTGCAAGGCCATGGCCACACCTATGACATCGAACCTGAAGCTGTTGAGTGATGCTTCATCAGAGTCGGTTGATGCCACGATGTATCATCAGATGATTGGATCTTTGATGTACCTGACGAATACGAGACCAGATATTTGCGTTGCTTTGAACACATAGAGCCAGTTCCTAACGGATCCGAGACATGTTCACTTGATTGCTGCAAAGCATATTCTGAGGCACCTGAAGGGTACGGTTGACTATGGGATCAAGTATGATGCGAATCAAAATATTAACCTGGAGGGTTATGTTGATTCGGATTGGGTAGGCAGTGCCATTGATAGGAAGAGCACTTCGGGGTGCTGCTTCAATATGGGATCAGGTGTGATCTATTGGTTTAGCAGGAAGCAGTACTGCCTGGCACTGAGTACAGCCGAAGCAGAGTATGTCGCAGCTTGTTCGGCTAGTTGTGAGGCAGTATGGCTGAGGAAGCTACTGTCTAATTTGTTTGATCTCCAATTGGATGTAACATGTATATATTGCGACAACCAAAGTTCTGTGAAGTTGTCTGAGAACTCGGTGTTCCATGACAAGTGGAAGCACATTGAGATCAAGTATCACTATATCATGGATATGGTGCAGAGAGGAGTAGTGAAGCTCCAGTATGTTGCGATAGATGAGCAGATAGCCGATGTGTTGACCAAGCCGCTAGCCAGAGTGAAGTTTGAATACTTCAGAGAGAAGCTTGGTGTACTTCAGATCAAGGTTCCTTCCAAGGGGAAGTGATGAGTCTGGAAGACGCAGATGCACATGAGTCATTCTCACATAGTGGTAGGAAAGTCCTCCTATGGTGTAGAAGTAAGGGTTGAGCCATTCTCACATGGTGGTAGGAAATTCCTCCCATGGTGTAGATGTAAGGGCTGGGCCGTTCCAGCATGGTGGCAGGAAAGTCCTCCCATGGCCGTTGATGTAAGTGTTGAGCCTTTCCCAAATGGTGGTAAGAAAGTCTTCCCATGTCGGTTGATGTAAGTGTTGTGTCTCACATGTTGGTAGACATGTGATGTGCATCTGGGCTGTGCTCCGTTGACGATGAGATGATTTGAAAATGATGAGGTGACAGTAGGGTACATAGGTCTTGCAGAGGCATATAATCAGTCCTCGGATGCTCTTTCAGGTTTTGCAGAGGCATAATATCAGTCCTGGGAGATCCTGCAGGTTTTGCAGAGGCATATAATCAGTACTGGGATTCTCTTTCAGGTTTTGCAGAGACATATAATCAGTCCTGGGAGATCCTGCAGGTTTTGCAGAGGCATATAATCAATCCTGGGATGCTCTTTCAGGTTTTGCAGAGGCATATAATCAGTCCTGGGAGATCCTGCAGGGTTTGCAGAAGCATGTAATAAGTCCTGAGATGTTGCATCAGGTTATTGCAAGGCAATGTAATAAGACATGGACTGTGTGTCAAGTTTTTGCAAGGCAATGTAATAAGTCCTGAGCTATACCTACTTGATGGCTTGCTCGCAAAGATGATGAAGACCTACATGGAGGCTAGGCCTACATCCAACATGAAAAAGGGCTGGCTCTTAGAACTTCCTATGACGAGTAGATTGGAGATTGATGGTCAAGATAGCAGCAGCAGTGACGATGATGATCCAGCTTTGATGATGATCCAACGACGAAGACTTGTGCTGATGACTGTGTCAAGAGAATACCTTCCTAGTTAAGAGAGTGTTAATGTAATTGTAACTTCAGAAGATATTCACTTGTATATTTTATGTTGTATTTATATGTTATTATTGTACTTCCGATGGAGAGGTTTATTCCTCTGATCGGGAAAGTTATTATTGTATTTGAAGGGTTATTAGACCCTCCTAGAGAAGTCGGCCCTGAGTTAAGTGGTAGTGGGTTATTAGACTCTCCTCGGAGAAGTCGGCCCAGTTAGGGTTAAAGTTAAGTGAAAGTAAAGTATAAATAGAGAGGGTGCTACTCTCTATTTTCTCATTCACTCACTCATCAAGTTTGCATAAGTGAGTAGGAGGACAAGTTCGCACAAGTGAAGAAGAGAGAAGTTGTTGGAAACCATTTCTACTTTTGGGGTTTATTGTATTGTTGCTCATTTTATCTCTGAGGAAGTTGCGGGGTTTTCTCCTTTATGGTTTCCCCAATGACATTCTTTATGTCTCTTGTCTCTTGTGTTTGAATTGTTGTGCATGTTATTCTCTCAGATAAGATCCTAGATGATCTTGAATTAAATTGTGAAAAACTAACAGGCCAAGACGGAGGAGTCGAGTTTCAGGTGACAGCACTTGACTCTGGCTTGCCTCCAAAGCCACACCTATGGCTTGAAGACTTATTAAAATGTTGATTTTATTTCTGCCAGGTATGCTTGATCACTTTGAGTTAATTCCCCCATAGGCAGAAATTTGAATTTCACTTCTAGTATTATTTTGATCCTAGGGTCAGATTCCAGCCATCATAATCTTCAAATTCACCATTTTTCATCTACATATCAGATCTGGAATAATCTAAACAAACACTTCCATCTCATACAAAATTTCAGTCTTTTGGTTGGCAAAAGGTCTTAGGACACTTAGGCACTTCTTCCTTGTGTGTATTGCTTATCATGGGGTTGTAGGTGTCTTATTTTGAGTCTCAACCATTGCTGGTTGAATAGGGTCTCCCCCTTGACTTGGCCTTGTGCCTCGTCTGAAGCGACAAGCGCCTTGTCCAGTGTGACAACCGCTCACTTGGGTGGTGGACTTGGTGTTTGCAGTGTCACCAACTTGGTTTCCCTCTCCTCTACCATCCCGGATGGGATACATATAGTGGCAGCTAGAGTTTGAGTGATAACAAGACTCTTGGCCATTTTTCTGAAATAGAAAGTAGATTTCTCTTGTGAAAAAATTCTTTGTTCCCGAAAGTGTTTGGATGAATTTCTTTCTCTTGTGACCTCTGCCACATGCTATATTTCAGCTCTTACTTGTCTTGGGCAATTTCTAGAGTGGTTTTCACGCAGGGTTGAGGAGTTGAGTCGCCCCAAAACGCCTTGGTTCACTGTGAATGGGGGTTTTGTTTACAGAAAATTATTTTCAAACTTGACATCTTTATCTTGCCATCTCTCTTACTATTTTGCATGCCTTTTGATCTTTGTTATTCTGAATTGTATTAGTTTGAGTTTCCCTTCAGTGATTTTATCTTTGTGTAGCAGGATTTGAAGTGACCAGGTTACCAAGTGTGCCCTAGCAAGGAAAGGGGTTTTCTCCACGAGTTGGGATTTATTCACAATCTATTAGGAAGCGGAGAAGACTTCACCAACCATCCAGATCAAGGTGAGTACACTAGACTTCAAGTTAAAATTCTGAAAAATCCATTTGTCAAGCAATTTTCATACTTTTCCACTTGTTTTTGTTGAGCATGTGGGGGTTTAGAGCTTAGTTTTAGTGGCTGTAATTTTCAGGCTTTATTTTGGGATTTTCTATGCTTGAATAGTTTTACTTTTTTTTAATCCATATGCCCCTTAGGATAAGCACTGATCTTCATGGGAATTTTCAGCCACTAAAGCTTAGTTTAGAACCATTTACATGCCATTTTCCCTCGCTGTCCTATGCTATTCCAGATCTGATTTTGAGCACAGTGAGGTCATTAGTATGCTAGGATAATCTTATTATCAACCCAGCTCCCTTATTTACTTCCATATTCAACTTTTGTGAGTGTTTTCATGTCCAAAAATTCCTTTGAATCACTTAACAATAGAGCTGGAAATTACCACTTAGCAAACCAAGTCTTTAGGCACCTTACATATCATCATTTGGCTGATTTTTACATGCTAGGTTGTTCTTCATATAAATACATATATCAGACCAGCCACCTCATAAACTTGTTTCGGCCATTATTTGCATGCTTAAAGACTATATCTCATCCCAAGCAGTTCACATTTCACCTCTAGTTACTTGGGCTGCTTGTCTGTTCTTCCATAGGAATTGTTTTGATTGTTATTTGTAGTTATCTTATTCCTGGATAGAAATTCCCCAGGGTAACATTTTGACCTCTTGCCTAAACCACCTAAGTACCTTGGGTTTTCCCAATCTAACAGAAGTTCTGTCACTACGTTTGGAAAGTTGAGACTATGTCTTGGTTAGTACTTGGGAAAGCAGAATTGGGGACACCTCCCGTGGCTAGTCCAGATTTGCTTCAAGCAAACCCAGAAGCCTAAAGAGAGAGAGCCTTGCCCAGCGTGACCCATTTTGGGGCAAGACCCTCATCTGTCACTGGTGTAGTGGTCAAGTTCTCTGCCATTACAAAGAGACTGCTAAACTCTGTGACAACAGTTCTTAAGAGTTTATCTAATGCATGAGTTAATTCATTTGTAATACATTCTAACTCACTTAATCTTAGACTTTTGAGACCATTCATCTATCCACCAATCAAGCATTCTTCTCGCCTTTTGACTTATTTGCCTTAGGGAATCCTCCCTTAGTGGTTCAAGCCACTTAAAGAGAAGGGAAATAGGCATTGTTGACAGCTACCCTATTTCCATAGTTGTACTTAGCTAGTACCCTTTGAGTCCTTGCAATTTGGGGTGTTAGTTTTCATGGAAACGTGTCCCAACAGGTTCTTCATTGCACGCCACTCAAAGAGCCCAGTTCATATGCTGGCTTTTGTTAAATTCTTGACTCATAGTTCAGACATGTACTTGAAGAATAAATCCTACAGCTACTGAACTGGAAAACTTAGTATTCACCATTCAATACTGCAGATTTGCATATACTAAATCTCTGAACAATAAAGTCAAGAGTACAAATTGAGTATTCTATAAGTTCCATCAAAACTGCAGATAAGTAGGTCCTGAGATACATAAATTTGCAGTCTGGAAACTTGGGACAGCAAGACAGGCTCCAAACAGCAATCATATGAGTTTCTCTATTACTCAGAAATTACAACAGCAGCTAATACACAGGCTGCCAATACTTGCTATCACAGCAAAAAATTCGAACACACACTAACTCTATCTCTCACAGACTCCCTATCTAGTGTGCCCTCCACCTTTTATAGGCTAAGGGATAGAGGTTAATGCTGCCTCATAAAGGCCTCAAGAATGCACCCATATGAAGTTGGTTACAACAGCCTGATAAATGCCTTAAATGAATGTGCCCTTAAGGAGTCTGATACAAAATGTGCCCATGCTCAGTGTAACCACCAACCTTAAATATGGGTGCTCGTTATTGATGATATGCCTGATCTTTATTGAAGCGAATTTACAAAGGTATTCTGATTGTCGTTTATTGAGATGAATTGATGTTGGGATGTTGTGCCCCTTTAAATGTGGATATGATGATATGTGCAGAAATAGATAGAAGGATAATAAAAGAAGCTTCTTTCGAAATAGCAGCAAATACACAATATCCCATCAAAACTCCAACATGTAGACACAATGTCTAGGAATAGTTGTTTTCTCAAAACTCACCATGTTCATGTGGTATACCATCAGTCAAGATTCGTTCCCATGGCTTTTCCACAATTTTTATTGCAACAGCTGTAACCTGTGACATAAATACTTTAGATAGATTTTGGACAAAATGTACAAGAAATGAGAAAGAAAGGAATTATGAACTGTTCAAATGCAAACAACTGGAAAATTCATGCATGATCAAGCAATAATAGTATGTGTTAGGCATCTTTGACCTAAAAAAAATTGCCTAAAAATAATTAAGTATCTGAAATGAAGTGTAAGTCCATTGGGGCATCATAGCATTGTCTATTGGTGCAAAACGATATGCAATCATAAATAGGAGATGAAAATAATGTACCTTAAAGTGGTATATTCATTTTGTTGCCCATTTAATGTGCAAATGACCTGGTGTATTATTGTATACATCGGTGACAGAGTGGGTTGGACTGACCTCTCTGGAATAAAGAAAACTAACCAAAGATGTGCTTCCTTTCCTCCAAAATAAGAAACCATACCATGCATAAATAAAGTTTGAAAGAGCCCTAAGGTTTAGCTCGATTTGTAGATGCTCTTGTGCGAAAGTTCACGGAGGTCTCATAATCAAAACCCATTTGAGTCCCTTGGCATTACCAGACAGTATTTCAGCTGGTGGTAACTACCATCCTCCATCTCGAAAACCAGAGAAGAGGAGGGAATACATGGGCGACCTGGCAAGGTACCAGCATCCTCACTCAAAATGCTTAATATGGGGTCATTTAAGGGACTATATTACTCCAAATACCAAAAAAGAAAATGAATGGTTTAGATTACCATTGTACTTGGATTTTCGGATATTACTGGAAATTAAGATCACATTAATCATGTAGGACTTATAATTTGGGGAACAACTTTAATTTATGATATAAATGCCTGAATACTTATGAGAGCACATTAATAGAATAAAAAAAAACACCTTTGAAGTATGTATGATGAGAACAATATGACGTTGCCAAAGATGGGTTCCGTTGTCGCCTAAAACACACTTACCGCAGAAAAGTCTCCCAACCACTAGGTGTGTTCTTTAAGGGAAACTATGAGTTTAGAACCCACTATCACCTCGATTCCTAACTCTTCCGTTTAGACCCAACTCCCAAAGGTCAAGGGGGGTAGTCCCAATTTACTAAGTTATCAAAGGTATTATTTTAGGAGTTAAAATCCAATTTAAACTTGACTAAGATTAAATGACAAGTAATCATGCAATGTGCAACAAATATTTTTTAATGGCAGTTCAAACCTTCATGAAATTAACCCAATAATGTTATAAGAATTAAACAACCAATTATTCACAATACCAGTGCCTTATCTATTGGGCTTAGAATTTACAATAAATCAATACTTGTTTAACCAATCGTACAAGATACACAATAAATTGCAATATTTTGCTTTCCCAAACTTAGAACATTCAAAATTGCTAGAATTGAAGTAAATGACTTGCTTACCAAAAATCACTTAACTAATGATGAAATATACTTGAACTTGAAATAACTCGCTTTGAAAGTAAAGAACTTGAAATGAAATAAATGTGAGAGTTAAACAAGAAAATTAAAATGTTTTGCAAGTGGTCCTGTAAATTTTTTATTTTAAGGTCTCACTTTAGCTTAGGGGATTAATGTGTGTTGAAAATGGAAAATTGAAAATTGATTATCCTATACTAATGTGATTACCTTCAACAATTATCTTTCAATTTGAGAGAAACTGTTGGGTGTTCAACAAGCGAACACAAGGTTCCCTTCTAGCTCCACAAATCAATCTCAAAGATTGTTGGGTACTCAACAGGAGGACACGAAGTGCGACGAGGCTCCCATCAGCCTCTACCCCTCTAGCTCCACGGATCAATCCTTATTTTCTCAACTTCGAGATAAATTGTTAAAGTGCCTATTATACTAGCCAACTCAAGTTTTTGCCCTTTCTTTTCACCCAAGATCGGATGAACTGTCAAGGGGAGTGAATATGGGGCAAAAGTGGGGCAAGGGTTTATTGCTTAACCAAATGAAGAATACTTTTATTTAAAATAAATTAAACTAGCCAGCACGATATTGCAGGAGGGAAAAGCCCTTCACATGCAAGGTGTGGGCAACAAATTAAATTAAAATGCAAGAAAAGGAAAGTGAACTAGCCACACAACTCTCTTCTTAAGGAAGAGGAGGGGCAAAACAAATGTACAAATGCCTTTAAAAAAAAAAAAAAATCAATCATAGCCCTTTCACTCTTGCTTGCAAGGGTGGGAAAACTCAACTTCCTTTGCAAGCAATGGATGGCAACTTGAAAAAATAATTAAATTGACAACTATCCTAGCCACACAATCTTCTTCCTAAGGAAGAGATGGGGCAAACTAATAAACTAAAACTAAGTAATAAAAAATTTAAATCCAACCCCTCTTCACTTGCAATGCAAGGGTGGGCAAGCCCAACCTCCTTTGCATGCAAGGGATGGCTGAAAAATAAAGCTAAAAAATAACTTTGGAAATAATAGAAGAATCAAGTTCAAGAAACTCTCTTGAAATTGTTACAATGAATGAAATTTCAGCACATGAGAATTGAAGGAAATAAGAGATGGAAAATAGATTTTGACCTGTTTCTTTCAAATGACTTGAAATGGCAACTTGTGGATGTCCTTTACACTTGATTTTGGCCAAATTTGGGCAGGAGATCACCTTGTACTGTACAAAACTTGCTAAAAACCAGCAAGCAACAAAGACAGAAAAAATGTCCAAAAACACTCTTAAACACTATTAGTGTTAAGGTACAAATATATGAAAAATTTCTGAATTTTTTCACAAGTAAAACAACACAATATTAACACTTATGAATTGAAATTTGGACAAATTTAATATGAAATGTAAGTAAATAAAAAATGCAGAAAATAGAAAGTTATGGGAGGAAGTTGTGATCTTTGCTCTTCCAATGCTTGAAGAAGTGGGGTATTCAACCAAGGAATTCCACTCTCCAACTAAGACAACCTGCAACTTGAAAGATTTGCTTCACAAAACCAAGAAAGGTGAGTCCCAAACAATGACTTGAAAATCTCACTATTCAACCAAGAGATTCATGAACTTTTCAAATACAAGGAAGAAAACTCATAAAATCTACTACATAAGTGCAATAGATCTCACCAAGCAAAGAAGTTTGTTTCTTTGGCCTCCAATGGAAAATGCAAGCAAAGGAAAATAGGATCAAGCTATCCACAATGAGCAACACACAAATCTCCCCCAAAGAATTCTTTCTATTATTCACAATGGCTAAAATTTACAAATTGCTTCTCAAGAATGAGAGCAAGAGAGAAGAATAGCATGAGAGCTTGAGAAAGAAGGGAGATTGTAACCAAAATGAGGAGGACAGGCCTCCTTTTATAGGAAAAGAGAGAGGGGAGAGTTCCTTTGCATGAGTGACATTTGTCACTTGGAGAGAAAGGGGACCCATGAAGGGGGGTGCACTTCCTTGGGTCAAAAATACCAAACAATTGGGGGGGGGGAATCCCCCACCCATGTTTTATATTTCATTGCTAGGCCAAGGGGAGGGAATCATGAATGTGGGAACCCCCCTTTTGGTATTTTCAATTTTTCTCATTTCCCATGATGAGAGAGGATTTCCAACTTTCCCCCTTAGGGAGACAACTTCAAACTCTTTAAACTTTACATGGGGGAGCCCATTTTTGCCTTTGATTTCCCTCTTGGTACATAATATTAATTTAGGAAACTTAATTCCCCCCTTCCAAGTGACTATAGGCACATTACCAAAATTTGTCATTCTAATTAATGGCTATTTTTCCTGATTTTTTGGACTGACTTAGGAAAATATGCCTAAAACCTTATCAAAACTTAACGACTTGAGTTGAAACTTGGTCCAAGGGTGTAAGGGATCTCATGCCATTGATTTTGAGTACCCATACCCCTATTTGTGGGCATTAGGTGCCATATATCCCTCTTTTACAATACAACAATTTATGTTGAGGGACATTTTTTAATTACAAATAATTAAAAAAAACAATGCAAAACTTAATGAAATTCTGCAAGACTCTGGATAATGTCTAGCATGGTAATATAGAAAATTCCTAGGCCTTAATCACCCCACGGACTCGATCATTAGAACGCCTTTCACCACTTTCGAGGAATTTTTGAGTGAAAAACTCATATAATTAAAATCACTAAAAATGAATTTTAATTATCAAAGGAAAAAAACACTCAATGAAAGGACTTCCCTAATGATAAAGTCCTAGGCAACTAACGTTTACAAAAATTGACCCTCATGCTGACATATCATTACAAAATCCCCCGCAGGGGTGCGGAAATTTCATGTAGAAGAGTTAAGAAGAGAAAAAGGAAAACTGCCTCGCTTGATAAACTTTGCTTGGTAATTTTTTCTCGTCTTCAAAGTACATGGTACATGGTTGCCCACCTAGTTGGCATGGTGGTCAATAGGTTCCATGGTGTTCTAGGGAGTTATGATCAAAAATACAATTTTCATATGAAGAAGCAAGCACATTCAAAGGCTTTAAGTAACAAACAACTTAAAACTCTAAGAATATTAAGTAGAAATTGGGGCTTCCAAACAATAACAATTCACAAATTTTATAATGTCAAGTTTTTGGCAACCAAAATGAAAAACAAGTAGGCTGCTACTTGTTAGCACTAACTTCCGCACAATAATGATGAACTAAACTTTTGAAATCTGCAATAAAAATTAATACAATTAGTTTGTGGTTCTTGATGTAGCCTATCATCTTCAATGTGTGGGGTATTGAGAAACTTGATAAGGCATGGAGAGAAATTTGGGGTTCCTCACCAGGAGCTTGCAAAGTGGTGTCATCTTCCATAGGGGAAGCAGTATCCTCCACTTCTAGTTCTTGAGTGCCTTCAATTGCTATGTCTTTTGGGTGATCTTGTGAGGATACTTCTATTTGGAATAGCTTTTGTTCTTTGCATTTATGCCCTTCAAAATACCTTTCATCACAGTTATAGTAAAGTTTGAGGCATTGACATTCGGCCATCTCTTCTGGAGACGACTTTTGGATTCTTAATGGTGGAGGGTTGGAGGTGCTAGGAGTAGGTGCCATGGGGATCATAGTGCGAGTAGGAAATGAAGGTCTATTGGTTTGGGCATTAACCATGATCTTGGATTCTCTAGCTCTATAACAAGCTTCCAACCATGTTTTGGGACTATTATACCACCATATGTATGGTGTGCTATATCCTTATTTTTGTCGAACAAAGCAGGGCTGGATCATTTTTGTATGAGCAGGACAGAATGTCAAAGCAGTAATGCCTATTCATTACTGAGATTTATATGTATCAGTTGCCTTATGGTGGCCTTTGGATGGTCCTTGTCATTTTTGTTATTGTACCAGATGCATGCCTAGAGGATGTACTTATGGAGCATATGATATTTATTGATTGATGCACTACGTGTCTGTAAATTCTAATTTAAACTTATGAGTTTTTATGAGCATGGTGAGTAGGATTGATGCATAGTATAGTATATAAGAATAGTTTTTTGTTTTATGCACATACCATTATTTAGTATGACCTCTTGATTATTGCATGGATCACACCCTTCCTCTTGGTTCCATCATTGACCTTACCATCCTCCATCCCATGTCACCCCTATTTGTTTTAAAACCTATTGATTTGGATTTAACATAGTGACGCAAGACTTCTCCTCCATGACCTCTTTATTAGGATGGCCTCCATGTTATTCCCTGGTGTCTCGGCTCTAATGTGTGCAACAAAGTTCTCCGAAACCTTATGCCTTTCTTCTTGTAAAGCTTCGTTGATTGGCTCTGATTGCCGATGAGAATTAGTTTTTCAATGCATAATGATACCGTATGACTTTCTTCTTATAAAGCCCTATTGATTTCCTATGTGCTTCACTGCTTAGGATTACCGCCATCCCACCCTATATGTTTTTCTTCTTGTAAAGCCCTGTTGATTAGCTGCATGCTAAGGTTGTCCAGTTGCTAGAGATGTGCTTCCTAATCCTTAAGCATGATACGCTTCTTCCCCTCTTCAATGCCTCAAAAAGGGAACATGAAGCAACTCCCAGTCCAAGACTCCTTGTACCTGCATGAAGAAAGAAAGTGAAGACCAAGTGAAAAATGAAGAATCGAGCAAAGAAAGAAAAAGAAGCAAGTATGAACTTGCATGATCCTTAAAAAGAAAAATGAAAGGGCCAGGATCTTACCAACGAAGAAAAGTACAAAAAAAGTCCAAGAAATAAATGAAGACAAGTCAATGAAGACAAATCCAAGAAGGAGCCTAAAAAGAAAACGTCAAAGATAAAAGGGGGTTGAGTCTGAGTGTCAAGGTCAAAGGGGTATCTTCCTCTAGCACATCATCCATCTGTGAGACACACGATCCCTAGTGTTTGCTAGACTAACGAATGTCACGGAGTCCCCTTTTCTTCCCCTTTTCCTAAGTTACTCAGGTCTTCCATGACCAATCGTTTACTTGACTAGCCTTTTGATCTTGACTATCCACTTCATCCAAGAGAAGAATGATCCATGTAATATTCTTGAGGGTAATCTAGATGGTGGCATGAATAAAAAACACTTACTTTATGTTATATGTTATGTTATGCATTTTTCCTGTGATGAATCTATGTGATGATTCACTTATATCATTTGTGTAAAGTATGTATTTGTAGCTCTAGTTCTCTTTCAATACTAATCATTTAAGGTGTTATTTCATCATCTTTTAGGCTTTGCTTGAGTCATTTTATCATTAGAATTTATTGGCAAAGTTTGGCCAAAGTTGACCTTTTGACTTGGTCAAACCCGAGTTTAACTTGATTAACAAAACCAACCAACAATATGGGAATTCCATGTATCACTATTCATCATATTTTAGCCTTTGGAGGCCAATTGAACTGCTCCAAATATCATTTTCAGCTAAATTGAATTAACAGTCTTTAATTATGGTTTTTTTCCTACGTCGAGATTAAAAAACCCTGAGTAAAGGATTACCTATTTGGAGCAGCATATTATTGGACAATTCAGATTGGTTTATGGCATTATTTTGGTTGGTACAGCATGTTGAAGCATCAAGGAGTCCATCTAAGGTATAATTAAAATGATTTGAGCAAGAATTCACCTCATATGAATTAATGGAATTATTAACAGACTTTCTTAAATTTTGATTTAAAATTGTCCCAAGTCTAAAGGTGAATTAATCAACTAGCAGTTGAGCAGCCTTGAAGAGAACTTGGCAACTTGGGTTCTTTTAAAATCATTTTCTAAGCAAAACCCAAATCTCAAATTTTTCACTTGGCATAGTATGTGGGCATAGCTAGCACCATACCTTGAGAAGGGGCGCACTCTTCTCCAATGAGGACGCACCAAGCTTACAACTCAGCCACTTCTCATTCTCTCTTTCTCCAAATCCACAAATGAAATGTCAAGGGGTCCCACATAAGGATCCAACTCAGCTTTTCAATAAATTCCTTGTAAATTTTGTGATATAATTGGGCTTTATTAAGGTAATTCACCCCCCTCTCTCTTGGTGTATTTTCCAGCATTTGTAAAAAGAAAAAAAAATTATGTTTATTCTCAACCATTGATGTGGCTTGAGAGATCTAATCTCATCCCTCGATCCTTTTGGATTAGGGTTGGAGCCCCTTCTCAAAGAAGTCGATTTCACTTGTAAGGGAGATTTTCCCAGGCAATAGAACTCTGAAATTTTACAACAGAAATCAATTTGGTCCCTTGTGGCTTTGTCAAGCGTGGTGAATGTCATTTCAGCTCTTGTTTTCTGTAGAATGCACTCATGGTTTGATTCTTCATGGTTGAGGTGATATCATTTATATTTACTTGGATTTAGATTGCGTACTGTAGTTTATCTTCTATGATCTAGCAAGGTAAGTGACTCTCCATAGTAAATCGATTTCATCCTTCGCTATTGGATTTATTTTCTCTTATCCATTTAAAAGTCCTAACTTGTCTAAGTGAAGCAATTTGTGGATCTTGTACCATATCAAAGACTTCTTGGTCTCTGATTGTTTTATCTTGCAAGTTGGAGTCGGGGTTCTCAAGGGCACACTTCACCATTGGAGGCTTTCCAAATATTTTGACAACCTTCGTAGGTTTAACAATCAACCATCAGGGGCACTACAGGCAAAGGTGCGAGCAGACTCCATCATCCAGGCAACCAAGGCACTAGAACCATGTTCTATCTTCCGGATTTTCTCTACTTTTCCAAGCAAAATCAAAATTTTCTCTTAGTTTAATTTATTTTATGAGAATCTTAGAGTTGTTCATGCATTTTTCACTTAGGCATCTAGTTCATATAAAAATCTGCCTCTAAAAAGAACAAAAAGTCTTGGATTAAACCCCCATAGGGAGGGCACTAGTTTCATATAGTCATTGCATGAACATATAGAGTAAATTTTAGGTTGTTTGATGCATTTTATTACTATTGTTATCATTCAGCCATACCATAACCAGCAACCTAAAAATGAATGTTGAGCCTAAATAAGACTAGACCAGCACACATAAATACAATCTAATTCATATCAAACATTTACTCAAGTGTTGGACACCATTCCCTCAACATTCCATCCTTCCTAATGATACTATTTTGGATCCCTCCTAAATATAAGACCCCCACTTTTAACTTTTGGATATCATCAATAATGCCATTAACAGCAAAATAGTGTTCCATTTGGGTAACCCAACCCAAGGGATCCGAGCCATCAAATTTGTGCATGTCTAGCTTTGGAAAGTGGTGACATGAATTACTATTCTAAAAGGGCGGAGGTTGGGTGTTTGGAAAGAGAGAGTAAGAGACCTACACTTCATTTACAAATGCGTTTGTGGTCGGATCCTCTTTTGTGGTATCTAGACCCATGTGTTACAGTTTACATAACCCCTCCAATATCTAGCTCTGGCGAGCTATCATGGTGTTGATACTTGTGATTGAATTCTGCAAGTCCAAGACCGTCATTTTAATATCCTTAGGTCCCTTAGGCAGGTCCATGCTTTAGTTCTTCATGGATGGTCAGTTGCAAGTGTGGACCATGGGACCACTTATGATATGGAAAGTATTAACACCAACATATCTCAGAATGAACAGTTCCTAAAGAGGAGTCTTCTGAGATGCACCGCCAAAGGTTGTATTTTTAGGTCCACACAAAAAGGGTTGTTGTAGATTCTTCATGGATGGTCAATTGCAAGTGTGGACCATGGGACCACTTATGATATGGAAAGTATTAACAGCAACATATCTCAAAATGAACAGTTCCTAAAGAGGAGTCTTCTGAGATGCACCACCAAAGGTTGTATTTTTAGGTCCACACAAAAAGGGTTGTTGTAGATGTATATCAAGTTATCAACACAATCAGCATGATGCAAGGATGCTTTTCAGATAGGTCTCCCACAATGATGTCAACGAGTCCCATACCTCTTTTCTTTTTACGCAAGTGGGAGTATTACTCCTGTTGAATATTACTGCAATGAAAAATTACCAAATTCCTTATGGATGCAAAGATGTAGGAATTTTGTTGGTTGGTCACAGAGGATAGGGTTTCCAAGGTCCTAAGATAAGGGAGTTCTAGGTGCTATAGCTCTCTGATATATCATATACTTGCAAGGTCTAACAGTGGTACTCGGCCCAATTTTTCGAGGCACTAACTAAGGAAGCTCAACTGCAGGGAAAATTTTAAGGATCCATAATTTTCTTAAAGTGTAAAAACCTTGGCGAATCTTACTATTCTTAAATTTCCAACAATAAAATGTTTGGCGAAATTTTTGTACAAATGTTCAAATTTCTAAAGATTTTATATAGTTTCTAGACAATTTTGGCAATGTT
Organism: Larix kaempferi; assembly: GCA_027924585.1. Classification (NCBI taxonomy): domain Eukaryota; kingdom Viridiplantae; phylum Streptophyta; class Pinopsida; order Pinales; family Pinaceae; genus Larix; species Larix kaempferi. The sequence continues at coordinate 13,128,389 of BSBM01000258.1, read as the reverse complement.
TAGAGTGAAATATTTTAATCCTATGGGATTTGGGCGAATCATTTTAGAAAAAAATGGAAATCGGTAAATCTTTTTTTGAAAAAAAACATAGAAAATTAGCCCATGGGCTAAATTTTGCCCCTAAAATTTTGCATGCTCAACTATGCCCTTAGCTATACCTGACTACCTAGGTACGAGAGTAATCTTTTTGAGTGTTGTGCTCAATGCCACTATAGTAGCAAGATGGTCGATCAGATTATCTAAAGCTGGTTTCAGGCGGCCTAAGGGGCTTCCGATATACCCGAGGGTATGTGGAAGTGAAATTCCGTATACAGGGGTTGTCTGATGTGGTACTACTCGAAGGGGTACCAATAGGGGTTACAACGGTGTCCCACCGGGTGAAACCACTTCTATTTCCTGCATGTAGTCTTCCTCGATTGCAATATACAGAGATTTATAATGCAATAAACTATAAATTATAGTGTAGAATAACCAAAAACACAAAGACAATTGAAATGAAATACTACAAAATAAACCCTTGTATTATGATAATCCAATAGAAAGCAATGTTCACTTGCTTCTTAAAGTGGGGTGAACTTTCACTTGAGCCAAGCTCCAAATACAACAATACTCGACAAAACAGTCCATAGCCCCCTAGCTCTTTAAATAGGCTTTCAATAGCCAAAACCCTAACTACTTGTGGTCCCATAATTAATGAGTACCAACTACCTTGTGGACCTTAATTAACAGAGAGACCTTTTTTACATTAATTAATTATCCACTACCATCTAATCAGCCTTATTCAGAGAAGATGACAGCATATATTAATTAACTCCTATGTAACCTAAAGTAGGGAGATTAGGGTAGGAAACGAACAACTAATGTTATCAGTTATCTATTGAAAGTTTGAAATTTAATGTTATGGCTGATGTTATAAGTTATCAGTTATCACTACTAGATGTCTGATTGATGTTCTCTAGAGTTTAGGTAATAAATAGGTTGATGCTCCAACTATTAATCTTCTATTGATTACATTTATAGCTTTATAAAAATGTATTATTTATCTACAAGTAGCACAAAACCTACTTTTTCAGATTTTTTTGCAACTAATTGGCATTCAACATGTTTTTTTGGCAAATATATGCACATACACACACAAACACATAAAACATGCTCCTAGGATGTTTTGCTCTTGGTTCTTTGGGAACTGGGGCCTCCTTGCTCCCACTCCTACCCCCAACATCATTGGTTAGACCATTTCATCTTCATTAATGATTAAACATTAATAATTATTTTACTTGAAGTTGCACAGTTCCAAGCTCTAGCTAGTTAGGTGTTGTACTGTAGATGTAGAAGGTCACATTCAGCAGTCGGCATTTTTGGTGATTTTTCCAGAAGGTAGAACCAGTTTTATTAGAACTGTCATTCCAATAAATACCAGTTTGGGACAAAAAGAGTTCAGTTCTGGGAAACACTGAACCGGGACCAGTTTTGTCCAAACTAGACAATTGGAATGGTCCAATTTGAACTGATCCAACCTGTGGCTTCAAAACAGATAAATAAAAAGACCCCAAAAGAGAGAAAAACTGAATTTAAAGGGTGTCCCCCTCTTAAACCCTCTAACGTTATATAATGATTCCCCTTTATTTCCGTATATAATGATGCACCCCACTCCTTTATTTCTATATAAAACCCTAAACTAACATTATATAATGAACCCCACCACCCGCCCCTCCCCCAGTATATAAATATGCCCACCTTTTATATATATATATATATATATAACACATTCCCAAGATGAATCACTCCTGGTTTTTTGGGAATTGGGAACCTGTTTCTCCCACTCCTGCTCCCAACATCATTGGTTAGATCATTTCATATTCAATAAAAAGTTATTGTACTTGAAGTTGCAGAGTTCCAAGATCTAGCTAGTTAGGTGTTGCATAGTTCCAAGATCTAGCTAGTTAGGTGTTGCACTGAAAATGTAGGTCACATTCGGCAAGTGGTCATTTTTTTGTGATTTTTCTAAATGGTAGAACCAGTGTTATTAGAACCATCTAGTTCCAATAAATACTAGTTTGGGACGAAACTGGTGCATTTCTAGGAAAAACATGAACTGGGACCAGTTTTGTCCAAACTGGATAATTGAAATGGTCCAATTTGAACTGGTCTGATCTGTGGCCCCAAAACGGATTAAAATTTTTGAAAACAAAAACTCAAGAAAAAAGAAAAAACTGAAATTAAAGGGTGCCCCCCTCTTAAATGCTAATCTAACATTATATAATGACAATGCACCTTTATTCCGTGTTGTCGATCAAGAGAAACTTTCTCATCTGATTTTAACTTTTACTATTAAATTCTTGAAGTTAGTGAACATAAATAAAAGTGGGACTTCAATTTCAGGATGATTGGAAAATAGTCTTGGGACTCCTAGGACATCACACAAAGAAAGTACAAATTGAGGTGTTTTTACAGATTCTTCATACTTAAACATTTTTTCAGTGTTTCAGTATTATATGAAATAAAGCATTCCAACCTTGGTCTTCTACATCTCATGGGTTGTGGGACCATAGTATTGTGGTGTTATAACCGCTTGTGTGTGATTATTTCCGTTGATGAAGATCCTGTCAAGGGGATGATTTTGATTATATGTTGTAGACATTTGTTGTAGTGTGATTGTTTTGGGACTCGAGGCCATTTAGAGCACCAATCTTTATGTATTTTGGTTAAAATATGTATCACACTCGATGCCATTTTGCTACGTTAACCCTCACGTGCTATATACATGAGCAAATTTTGCATATTTGGTGTTTAATGATTTGGATTTACACTGATGTTCGTGAATATAAAAATTTTATTAAAATTTGAATATTTTATGTATTTTTTTATACAACTATATTTTTCTAGGTTTTTTACCCGATTTCAGTCTAGTTCAAGATTTTGGCTTTTCCAGTTTCCGTTATGATAACATTGGGTAGAACCATAATTTGCAGAACCACAGAAAGGAAATGACATTTTGCAATCAGAATATCAGATACACATAGATGTGTGCATTTTTTATAAAGGGCAATACTCTAGTGAAAAATCATTTATAAGACTTTCAATTTGAAGCATAAAAATTTATACTGCTCATTCACTTCCATAATAACTTGAAATTTTGTGGGAGTGTATATGTGATGCAACTACGTAATATGTATGCAATCCCTTCTTTAGGCAAACAGGGAGTAGAAACCATTCCTGCAAAGACCACTTCAGGATATAAATTCAGCTGCTATAGCCATGCCTATAAGAAAAGGATAGCAAATAGAACAAATTACAAGAAGCTCGCATCATAACTGAGGTCATAAATGAAACAGGAGAACAGATTGGCAAACATGGTCCATTGGAACATACAATTAATTGCATTTCAATAATGCATGGCAAAAAGGATCAGGGTGTAAAAAGCATACAGAACTTCTTGCTAATATGCAAAACCTCCAGGACACTAACACTACCAACACTCTATGAGTCATAAGAGGGTAATGATCAGTTCTGCAATCACAACAAGTCAGGAACATAGGGTACTGATCCAGATGGATATCAGTGGCCACCCACCTATTCCACCGGCTCAAAACAGTTTTCCATGTTGGCAATTTTCTAGTAGTTTTTCTACGGTTTTTCGGGTCTTGAACTTCTGGGGCCATTTTGAGGCCCTAAACGATGTTTTTTGGGCTTGCAAGGGCCTAGACGATAGTCGTAGGCTTTTGTTTGGACCCAATCCACTATTGTACTCCTCGGCTAGATCTTTCCAACGGTCTACCAAGTGCCCCAAATGGAGATCGTATGCAAATGTTATGACCCCGGGAAGTTGACTGTTCAACTAACCACCTTGGGGCCGCAAACTTTATGACATTTCATCTCCTAGGGTTAGGTTTTTGGATGTTTAGGGTTCTTGTCCTCATGCTTATGATAAATAGGCCCTTTCAGCCTCTTTTTGTATTCAGCTTGTCATGAATGAGCATAGTCATCTCATCTCTTCTCACAGATAAACTACCACCATTCTAGCTGCTTTATTTTACAGTCTGTTCTATTTCCGCCATTTAATAGAATTTGTATTTATTGTATCACTGTGTTCTTTGCAATATATCTATGTATGTGGTTCTATATCTGTCCTTTCATTTCGTTCTCACATAAATCTGGATCAGGTACTGTATACCTTAAGTACAATTCTGCCAAGAACAATTATGATGGAAAGCAGATTTTGCTTAGACTTTAAGTGATAGAAACTACACAAAATACACATTCTGTAGTGTCTAGGGGTTGCGTAAGGCACTCCCACATTGCTATTTTGACTTGTACTGTCTAATCCCATTGACCAATATTCACAGGCATTGGTAAAATTAATTTCTATCTTTCTTTTGCCTCTATTCTGGAACGGATCATGTATTTGACAATGATTCTAAGAGACTTAAAGAAAGACCAATGAGACTAACAAAACACTCTATGCTGTCTAGCCTTAAGTAGGTTATCTTTATTCTGGGATAGAATAGGCACTTGACAATGAATCTCTAATGCATGTGATCTTTGATCCCTACAACCAGTTTATCAGTGATCTAGTGAGCATTATAAGCTTCTCCCTTTTATCTGCAATATTTTAATTCTCTGTACTCTCTTTCCAAATGTAAAATGATAAAACTAATACATTCTTTGCTCCATTGTCTATACCCCCTTCTGCAATATAATCAATTGCGCAACAGATCATTGTTCTCCACTCAGTCAAATCAGGTTACCAGGCAACCTTATCTACATATTTGATGGTGACAGCAGTACAGATTTTGCTGTACAAAATAAGCTAAGTTGCCAGGAAACTTGGGTACGGGGATGGGTACAGGTACAGGTACGGGGACGGGGACGCCACTTTTTGAAACAGGGTACTTGGGTACATCGAGGGTACTGTATATATATATATATATATATATATATATATATATATATATATATATATATGTATGTGTGTGTCACAGTCACATCATATTTCAGATTTCTCCATAAATTATGAATCATGATTCATAATTCTAAATTCAATGATTCATTGAACAATGAACATTCACATTGAAAATTTAAAACATAAAATTTGATAAATCATAGACTCAATAGATATCAATTCGAATAGTGGAAGTTACATAAAATTTGATAAATCATTGTACCAAGCAGCTGTAACAAACACTCTAACTCAGACCTGAAAGTACACTTGAAATCTTATTTTAAACACCTATTTGCACTGCTGTTACAGGCAATTAAAAATCGCAAATATATTCCTCGATTGATGTGAGTGTATTTCTCACTATTAAATACATATGTATAATTTTTATGTGCACATTTGGTAGTTAAATTATGTTCCTTGAGTGCTGAACATAAAACCATAAAAACATTCATCGTAAATCAATGCAAAATCAGTCTACCAGATATGGACAATATTCAGTGGAATTTGAACAGTGTTGCAAAGTGTTTGACATAAGTCTTGAACCAAACTCCATATGCAGTTAGCAAAAAATTAGTTCAGATTTGGTTGGGGGTCATTACATTTTCCCCAGCGGATTGCATTTTATTGAGTCGGTCGTACCCCGGAGTACCCAAACATGGGGTACGGAGTACCCAAACACGGGGTATGGCATACCATTTTGCCTATAAGTACCCCTTTTTTAATAATGGAGTCTCGGGTACGTGGAGCCAGTATGGGGTACGGCAGGGTACGGTAGGAGACGTACCTTACGAGTACCCAAGTACCCGGTACGGGTACGTGTACCCTACCCCCGGGTACGGGTACCCTAGCAACTTAGAAAATAAGCTTTCTAGTTTAACCTGTGTGAATGATGAAGATAGAAATTTGATACCAAGTGGAGAAGGTATTTCAAGCATAAGCACCATGTAAATTAGGGAGTAATGCTATCTCACAAAGACAAAATTTTGCATTTCAAGTACTGTTCATGGAGAAAAGGGAGACAAACAAACCTGTGAGTATGTCGCGATAAAATGTCTCCCTAGCAGAATACCAAAATCTTCAACTGGTACATGGTTTGCACACTCTTTTGCTTTTGCATAAACCTGCGAATTAATCAAAAAGATAACCCTTGAACTTCCAAATCATTAAAGAATGTGCCAGAAAGAAACATCAATATGAAAGCATCAAAGTGGGAGATCATCAAATCACAGTGACAGCATGGCTATCTAATAGATAGCTAGAAAAGTGTCAAAATGAAGTTATCACATCTAAATTCCAGAAGACTGTTTAGTGGATATATCAATAAAATATTAAAATCTAGATTTCATCTCTGGGAGGGCAGTCCAAGTTGTTTATGACTGTATAGTTAGTTTTCCTTCAAGTATCATTCTATTTAGTGATGCAGTCATGTCTTTGGCTTGTGGATGTGGGCATATGTAACTTTACCTAAATAAGGCATAAGCATTGTTAAAATTAGTACTTCTAGTTAACTAGTTAATGCATATAAGGGAAAAGCCATATCAATTGATGAAGAGATTTATGATAAATTATAATACAGAATACCTCTGGCCATTTGAATATATTGTTTTAGATTTTACAATCAACCCTTTAGGCATAACAAACGTCTAGAAGGTGAAGATTTGGGAAGGAATTAATGTTGATGAAATGAGGATGAAGCGCACTCCACCTCACCTCTTTGAGGCAACCCTCTTGCCTAAATTCCTAGGCAAGTAAAGGAGTCTTCTCAATACTTTCTCCTATCCACAAGCTATAAGGCAGAATGCATCCAGGAAGGAGTGCCTTTCAAGTGGGGTTTTGATTCCCTGCTGGGAGTCAGAATAGTTCATCCCATGGGAGGTCCAACATCTCTGGATCACGTAGCTTAGAGGTTAGACTAACCTGTATTTTTTGTGAGGGATTTCTGAGATAAGATTTTGTAGTCCTGCTAGGAGTCAGAATAGTTCATCCCATGGGAGGTCCAACATCTCTGGATCACGTAGCTTAGAGGTTAGACTAACCTGTATCTTTTGTGAGGGATTTCTGAGATAAGATTTTGTAGTCCTCTCTTTGCATTAGTACTGTGAATAACTGGTGGCAACTAGGTTTTGTTGGGATTGCTTTGGTTGTTCCCAATTTTTCTCTATTTTCTATAGTTTGATTTAGATGAGCTTTGATCAGAATGTCGTGCAGAAATTTATATGTGGTCTTATATTTTTACTATATTAGGATAAAATCTAAAGTAAGGGTCAGTTTTGTGTGATATAGCTACCCATGTTTTTTGCCATGTAATGTTTTGTTGACCATTGCAGCATAGCAGGTTGAGAAAGTGTAAAGGTCAAAGGCATCATTGATGCTTCTTCTTCGAGTTCGATAAGTAGGTTGTCCATCTACATGTTGCACTTATCAATAATGCACAAGCTCTTTGATCCTCCATTGCCCCTATGCACGTCTTCTTCCACATGTTGGGAAGTGCAAACAGGATTCTAGCTGCAAGACTCTAGTGTTTTGAAACCCTAGCCAAGATTTGGTTCCCATTTGCATAAAGGTAATTTTGTATTCTTAGTACCCTACGGAAAGCTTAGAATGTGTGCTAATTTAGTTGATTTTGGAAGCTTAGCCTGCCCCAACTAGTGGAATTATATATGTCGGGGGTTAAAAAATTTCCACCTAATGATACATTTATTCAGTGTATTGCTTAGAGGAATGTTTGAAGCCAAAAAGCTGGGAGCATGCCTATTTCTAGCTAATTGTTATATTATGGTACTGTCTATTTAATGTAAAGTTATGTTCAATAAGAAAAAACCTTTACTAAGTTGGTTTCAAAATGTGTACGGGAGATGACCCACTGGCCACATTATAATTGTGACACAATAACTACAAAGGTTATTCCAGGTGGCATCAAAGCCATGATTTATTGCTGTCCACTTTTATCCTCATTTTTCATTTCCACCTGTTAGCACTAGAATCGACCCACGAAAAATTTTCGATTTCTAGCCATGGTTGCAAGCCCAGAAGAGTCTAACCGAAGACGCACCCATCTTACCAACGAGACGTTACAAATGTGCTTAAGTCAAACCAAGAGGGAGTGCTCACCACTATACTCAGAATAGGTCACTATTGGACGTAATTAGTTCTCCAACCCCCATTACAAAGAAATCAAGTCGAGACTCGAGATGGCCCCGTAGAAGATTTGCGGATGCCGCGAATAAGGAAAAACTTTGACTAAGTGTCAAAATTAAAGTGTAACCCGAAAGTGAATCAGAAGATTGTTAGATTTTCTACTTTAATTCAATGTTAGCTAGGATCTTTAACTGCAAGAATAACAAGCACAACAAAACACAGTAGACACAATAATTTTCCTCGGGGAAACCATAAAGGAGAAAACCCCGCAACTTCCTCAAAGATAGATTCGTCACCAATACAATATCACAAAATGGAAAACCCCAAAACAAGATAGTCTTCTGCAGCTCTCTCTCTTTCTCCTTAGCGAACTTGTCTTCTCTCTCACTTATGCAAACTTGAGTGAGTGAGTGCGTGTCCAAATGAGAGAGCCCAGCTCTGTATTTATACTTTACTTTTGGTGTGACCTTTTACCTAACGAGATCGGCCTCAACTAAACTGACTGGGCCGACTTCTCTAGAAGACTCAATAATACATTTACATTTGACCTTTTGGGGAACTATTGCCTCGACTTACAATGGAGGCTTTGACCTCAATGACCTAGCATGAATAAGCATAAAAATGACATCCCCGAATGGAGGAAAAACATCTCCATCGAAGGTACGAATAAAATACAATAATAATAACAATATAAAATACAAGTGAATATCTTCCGAAGTTACAATTACAACAACACTCCCTCTTAACTAGGAAGGTATTCTCTTGCCACAGTCATCAACCCCTTGGACTTAAGTCTGGACAACGTCATCATCGCTGGAACATCTTCAATGTTGGAACATCATCATCAATACTGGATCATCATCATCACTGCTGCCGCAATCCTCATTTGGTCGATCATTGATTGGTGACATCTCTCGAATCTATCTATCAGAGCAAGTTCTACAGAGCCATCCCTTTTTCATGTTGGATGTAGGCCTAGCCATCATGTAGGTCTTCATCATCTCTGCGAGCAAGCCATCAAGTAGTTACAGCCCAGGACCAGTCATTACATTGCGACAGCAATCACCTGCGTCTCCTACTATCACCTCATCGTATCCAGATCATCTCATCATCACACGGAGCACAGCCCAAATGCACATCTCATGTCCCTCAACGGTCAACCCGCGTCTACCAGCATGGGAGTACAATCAAGAGCACCCCAGATGCATTACGTCCCAAGGACAACCTACGCCTTCCACCATGCGAGATCCTGCCTAGGCACACACACAGTGTCTTATGATCGGTGGACCTCTCAATCTCTCCAGTATGGGAGGACAATCAGGAGCATCCCAGATGCATTATGTCCCAAGGACCGCCTACGCCTACCACCATACGAGAACCAGCCCTTACATCTACCAACATGGGAGGACAATCAGGAGCATCCCAAATGCATTACATTCCAAGGACAACCTACAACTACCACCATGCGAGAATGCCTCTATCTTCTCCAGCATGGGAGTACAGCTCAGGGCACACCAAGTGCATTACGTCCCAATGGACAACCTGCGTCTTCCACCATGCGAGAACTATTGCATCTGCGTCTTCCGGTCTCATCACTCCCTATTAGGAGGAACCTCAATCTGGACAACACCAAGCTTCTCTCTGAAGTACTCGAACTTCACTCTGGCTAACAGCTTGGTCAACACATCGGCTATCTGCTCGTCTGTCGCTATATACTGGAGCTTCACTGCTCCTCTCTGCACCATATCTCTGATATAGTGGTACTTGATCTCAATGTACTTCGACTTGTCATGGAACACCGGGTTCTCGGACAACTTCACACAACTCTGGTTGTCACAGAAGATACAAGTCGCCTCTAACTGGATATCAAACAAATCAGACAGTAGCTTCCTAAGCCATACTGCCTCACAACTAGCCGAATAAGCTGCAACATACTCTGCTTCGACTGTACTTAGTGCCACACACGTCTGCTTCCTGCTAAACCAAGAGATCATACCGGATCCCATACTGAAGTAGCATCCCAAAGTGCTCTTCCTATCTGTGGCACTGCTTGCCCAATCCGAGTCAACATAACCCTGCAGGTTAATCTTTTGATTCGCCTCATACTTGAGCCCATAGCCAACTGTACCCTTCAGGTACCTCAATACATGCTTTGCAGCAATCAGGTGAACATGTCTCGGATCCGTCAGGAACTGGCTCAGGGTGTTCACAGCAAAGCATATGTCTAGTCTTGTGTTCGTTAGATACATCAACGAACCAATCATCTAACGGTACTTCGTGGCATCAATTGACTCTGATGAAGCATCACACAATAGCTTCAAGTTCGATGCCATGGGTGTGGCCTGTTATCACCTAAACTGTAGTTACCCCTATGGATGTATCCATTAATGGATGGCAATAGGGAAGGGCAACTCAAAAGGTGCAACCATGATCACCTCAACCTCCAATAGATGGTTGTCACGCCAGTCGAGGCAACCTTCGCTTTATGTTATCTAACCCAGACAACAAAGGGGGAGACCCGATCTATTCCTGACAGGAGAGATCAAACCAAGACACCAAATCAAGTTAAGACTAAGTGAAAGAAGGTGTATGGTTTATCCTAGACCTAAGGATGAAGTCACAAGATAAGTGAGGGGTTCAATGAGTTTAGCTTTGGTTCATTGTTGATGTGTGAGTGACTTATAGTATTTGAAAATAAGATCCAGGATTATAGTACTAGTCAATGTGAGAAAATCCACTGCCTTGGGAACCGTGTCCAATGCAGGGTAGTTTAGGGGTTGAATTGGGGCTAACTAGTACAAGTGACAAGCTTGATCATGAAGTATGATGACATCAAAGGGTTTAGTCCACCAAACAAGGATCAAACCACAAGCTAATCCAACAATCTAGGAAAGTCGAATTGACTTGGAGAGAGATCAGTGCCTTGGGAATTGGGATAATGGAGTCAAATGAAATTAACTTGTGGTTGATGACTCCTATTGCATGAGACAAGTGGGCAATTAAAGGTTTGATGGATGAATAGGTCTAGATCTAGAGATTCAAGGTTTGACCTAAGTGGACCACAACCCCTTAAAACAAGGAATGCTATCCCCAAGGCAAGATTTGATGAAGTGACCAGCTAGACCTAGGTTTTGAATTATGCTCGTTCCAAATCTACTAAAATCTCATGTACCCACGTCCTAGAAGTGGACCAACTCCAATCTCCAAGGAAGTGCGACTTTGCCCAGGGAGGGTAAAATGTGGGATAAATGGGATCAAGACAAGTCCAATGACATCCAAATTTTAGATCCAAGTAGGTTGATCAAGTGAGAGTGTGGATCTACAATTTCAAGGCAATCCAATGGATAGATCTTACTAGATTTGAGTTTGAAGATACCAAGTGGTCCAAAATGGGGATTAAATCCCTTAAAATGTGGAATAGGGCCCACAAGGTAGAAATTGCCAAAGTAAGAGTATAGGGGTAGGTTTTAGGATGTGTAGATCATGAATCAATTAAAAACTCAACTACCCATCAACTAGATCTAGGTCAACTCAACTCTCCAAGAAGTGCGCCCTCACTTGGGGAAGCCAAGTTGGCTTGGGAAGGGGATCGAATGAAGGCCAATCCTCACCAAACTATAGATCCGGGATGCCGTGGATACTATAGAGGTGGGTTTTCAATATTATACCCAACAACCCACTAGATCTCAGTAGATCTAAGAAAATGTAACAATGGGGGTTTTGATTAATTAGGGTTTGAAATATTTTAGACAAGTGGATAGATCATGGAGATAGAAATTACCTTGAGATCATACCTGAGTGATGTGAATGAGATGCCTTGTTGTTGAGGAAGATTCCCGCAGAGATCAAATGAGAGATTATTGATTTTGCTTGCCGAATTGATGCCCTAGCCCACAAGTGCGCCCTCCTCTACCTGTCAATCCAAGGAAATCAATTTCAATCAAAGAGGTCAAGTATGGAGGAAATACAAGTAAAATGCAATGATAACATGAAATAGAAGGTCCTGGGACAGTAATACTCCCTGTTACCAATGAAGAGATCCAAAGAAGAAGTAGGGAGAGTCTTCCCCTACCAATACTTCCTCTTCAAAGCAAATCGGCCTACCCCTGTAGATGCAAAACGTGGTACAAAAGATATGGCAAACAAGATCTCCAATAACTCAGTGCAAAGGAAGAATCAACGAACGAACACCAAAAACATTCACCACAACACTGGAGATAGATGCAATAATAATTTTCTATTCCAATAATCCAGAGCCACCAGTCCCCTTTACAATGAGAGGCTCCCTCCTTTAAATAGATAGGAGAGGCACCAAAATCCTAACCACTTTTTGAATGAGTGGCTAAGATTAAAAGATACAAATGTCTAATCAATGGTTGAGATGAGCTCAACAGTAAAATACATGGATCACTAATAAAATATAACATAAGTGGACAAAATCGCCCTAGGAGAGGGGAATCCCACCATATCATGATGACAAAATATAATAAGAAGCTTTTGGTGGGTCCAAGGGGTAATTTTAGCCACCCTTGGTCAATCCCCATAGCACAATAATAATAAAATAGTCATCAATATACCAAATCGTCCCTCTATGGACAAAGCGTGGGCCTTAAGAGGCCTCAAAAATCATTAGAAAGTGCCATAAGTGATGGATGCGAGCCCCGATGAAGCTGAAACTGCTGGAGGAGGTGTGGAAGACATCAACCCATCATCACTGATCATCCCATGCCAAGACATTGCCTCAGTAGCCCAAATCGAATTCCTCAATAGCCATTTCTACCAATCTTGAAATGCCTCGGGAAGCGTGAAACTTCCCTAAACTGCCTCCTAGAGTGCCTGCATTGTCAAGGTGAGGGCACCAATGTGTCCGGGAGGGGGGTAATATGGTAAAAACAAGTGGCTGGACCACCCCCTCCAAGCACAACGCCCTAGGTCAACCAAATAAAAATCCTCTCTGCTCTGACAGGGTCTCTGACAGACCAAAACTGCACTGGGTTAGCCTACTGAGGCTCAATCATCACTGTAAGTGCCCGGAACTGAAAAACAGACTGTCTCATTGGACTCAGAAGGTCCAAATCCATTGAAGATGTGTACTCATACACCATATGAGTCTCTGCATGATCATATAATATATCCAATATACCGGAACAAGTGAAATAATAATAATCTGTAAATGATCAAATAATGTTGTAAACCATGAATCATCATCATAAACCTGTATCTGATGCATAGAATCATCATGTACATGTACATAGACCATATATCATCTATCCATATCATCACAAGGTCCAACCATCTCATGTCCTATGGTTGACCTTGGTCAAACTAGGTTTGACCAAGTCAACATGACCAAATATAACTCAGACCGTCATCAGAAGCTGCTACAAAGTGTCAAAGGTTAATGCATGCTCTACAACTTATTCAAATAACAATTATAACACAAAGTAATCATTACTGGCGATCTAGATCCAAATATATAATGTCATTAATTATTATTATTACTCAAACTAGACTTTCAGGACCATACTCACTTCATAGCTGTGATCAATTTGCTAGTGAAGGGTGAAGGCTAAAATAACTGGCTAGGCTAAGGGATGACTTGACTGACTTAACATTGTGATACTTTGGAACAGGGAAAGGGAATACACACCATAGTATATACTGAATGAGCAACAACACAGGGAATGGCAGTGTCTCACAAATGGATGAGTTGTTCAAAGAGGGTTTATTCACCTTTAACAAATGCGCACAATCCATAATACAAATGAGGCTAGCAATTATTTAGATATAGCATTTAAGTTCCATTGCTTTTGGGCTTGAAGTTTCCATAGCCTTGATCTATGTGTGTTTATAAACACATTGCATAAATTTACATTTATTTGAAACTTTCTGCTGCAGGTGTGTTTTTAAGGCACTTGTTTACCTGAGCACTTCTAGGTGTGTCACAGACAACTTGTTTACCTAGGTATTTATTTCACAAAAGATATAACATTTATTTTCATAGCCACTTTCATTTGGCATGACTTTCATTCACGTGTGTTTAGAAACACATTGCATGAACGGGCTTTTCATACAAGATATAGCATTTCATTTTTCAAGATTTTGTATTCATGGCAGCACTAAAAGTTTCAGGTTTAGCCAACACATATTTAGTGACTAGGGGGAATTCACAAGGAGCTCCAACTCACCATAGGTAAGTTTTGTCACCAACTCAGAGCCGAGACACAATAAACAGGGAAGCTCATCCAATATAGAGGTTGCAGTGGGGAAAAGGTCCTCCATGTCACTAGTCAAGTAGTAAGTCAGGGTGATAAACTAAAAGGTAGGCAATGGATGGATGAATACAATGAATAATGTAGCCAACACTAGCAAGCCAAGGTATGGTGGAATGATCACCTCTATTCTCCCTAAGGAGGGTAAAACCAATGAGTATGAATAGTGAACTTCTAAGTCTGAGTAGGGACAATATAATATATATAATAAGATCAACCAGGTCCACATATCTATATGATCGCCAGATCATGACACTAAGTGCTAAGACATGCTATAAGGATAAGTATAAAAGCAATATAACCACAACACTATGATATACCTGCTGACTCATATCCCTGAATGCTCATCATCTGAACCATCATCTGTCCTCTGAAACTGCTGCTGTAACTCTGGGCACTACTGAATGCTCTATACAAATGGTATAATGGCCATATTGGTCATCTCTCTGAGTGTTCTGAGACTCAGTCGTGGCATGGGAAATACAACTGTTGTCCAAAATCTGATAGTGATCCAATATAGATGCTCATCTCAGCATCTCAATGTAAGGGAACTGGCTGAATAGTGTACTGGAATCGGAAAAATAATGTATGGTAGCCCGGCTACTATATATGTGATAACATGGCCATAGCCTTGCGGTCCATCATTTCGAACCTCTTCATAATCTCTACTGCATACTTCCCTTGTCCAAGGAAGATTCCATCCGCACTCTGCCACACCTCCATGCCTAAGAAATAATGCATCATCCCCAGGTCCTTCATCTCGAACTCTGTGGCAAGTCTCCTCTTCGTGTCTGCAATGAGCTCATCCTCCCTTGTTACAAATAGGTCATCTACATAGAATAGAAGTATCACTGGATTTCCCACTTCAACATTGAAGTAAAGGTTGGAATCTGCTTTACTCTTGGTAAAGCCTAAGCTCATCAGGAAACTGTCCATCCTGTCGTACCACGTCATGGGTTCCTGTTTCAATCCGTACAAGGCTTTCTTCAATTTGCACACATGATTCTGCCTGTCATGTGTCTCAAATCCCAATGGTTGCTCCACATACACTTCCTCTTCTACTACACTATTCAAGAATGTTGTCTTGACATCCATCTGGTGTACCTTCCATTTCATCACTGCAGCCAATGCAAGAATAGATCTTATGGAAGTGTATCTAGATACAGGTGCAAACGTCTCCTCGTAGTCTATGCCTTCTTTCTGGGAGAAGCCACGTGCCACAAATCTTGCCTTGTGTTTGTCAATGCTACCATCTGCAGCATACTTGATCTTGTAGATCCACTTCGAAGTCACTACAAACTTCCCTTCTGGTCTCAGAACTATCTCCCAGACATCATTCTTCATAATCGACGGGTACTCCTCGATCATGGCATCCTTCCATCCTTTCTTCTCTGCTACTTCCTCATACTTGGAAGGTTCTTTATCAATGATGTCACACAGCAGGGCCACATAGCTGGAGTATGGTCTAGGTCTCTTGTTTTCTCTGTGCATCCCATCTGGAGCACCATACTTCTCTGCATCTTGTATTGCCTCTCGTACCCACGCTGGTCTCCTCTTGTGGGAGTTCTTCTCACGAGGTGGATCTACAGGTTCTTGTGGTTCTTCCATGTCGCAGTCTTCATGATCTTCTGGAATTGCTTCTTCTATCACTGAGTCTCTAATCCTGGGAAATTCAGGTTCTTCAATCTCTTCAATAGGTAATTTTCTTGATTTGTTGTATGCTGAGTCTTCGTCGAGTGTCACGTCTCTGTTGATGTCGATCTTCTTGAATCCTAGGAAGTATATTCGGTAGGCCTTTGAAGTTTTGTTGTATCCTACAAATATTCCCTTCTTTCCTAAGGGATCTAGCTTCGTCCTCTTCTCCTTTGGAATGTGTATGTGCACTGGGCAGCCAAATATCCTGAGATGGCTGACTTCTGGTTTTTCGCTGGAGAAAGCTTCTTCTGGAGTCTTGTTATCTAGTACTCGATGAGGAGTACGATTCTGTACATACACCGTTGTCCTCGCAACTTTTTCCCATAAGTACATCGAAAGATCTTGGTCATGTAGCACTACTTTTGTTGCTTCCATTATCGTTATGTTCTTTCGTTCTGCAACGCCATTCTGTTGAGGATTGTAGGGAGTGCTCAACTCCCTCTTAATCCCGGAATCTCTGCAAAGCTTCTTGAATTCTTCCGAAGTGAATTCTCCGCCATTATCTGATGGAAGGGTTTTGATCTTCTTTTCTGTGTGATTCTCAACCAATGCTTTGAATTCCTTGAACTTGCTTTGAATTCCTTGAACTTACTAAATAACTCATCTTTATTTTTCAAGAAGTAAATCCAAGTCTTACGAGAAAAGTCATCTATAAATGAAACATAATAAACATACCCGCTAAGTGAGCTGGATGACATGGGACCGCATACATCAGAGTGGATTATCTCCAATATTCCTTTCGCTTTGCTTTCACTGCTGGGAAACGCCTTCTTTGCATTCTTTCCTTGCACACATCCCTTGCAAATGCCTTCATGTTTTGCCTGGATTTCTGGAAGTCCTGAAACTACTTTGCTTCCAATAGGTAGTGCTCTATGGTGCACATGTGCAAGCCTTCTATGCCATTGTTCACTTGGTTCCATGGAGTCATGAACCAATGCTTGTTCAGGTTTGCCCTTCAACTTGTACAAACCTCCCTCTTGCTCTCCAATCACAGTTGCATCATCTATCGTCTTTCCCTTTGGCCACATTAGGACTTGGCCATCTACAAATGCAACCATCATTCCTTTAGCATCTAGTGTTGATATGGAGAGAAGGTTCTTCTTTAGTCCTAGAACATATAGCACATCTTTCATCTTCAGAGATTTTTCGGAGTCTAGCTTGTAGGAAGCTTCTCCACTTCCTTTTATGGGGTATTGGTAATCATCCCCAAGTTTCCCCTTATGAGGTGACTCATGCTCAAATAGATTGACGAATGATTCTTTGTATCCCGTCATGTGCTTGGAAGCTCAACTATCTACAAGCCAATCATTGCTCCCATGTGTAACAGTGCCCGTGAGTGCTGAGATCAGAACATATTCTTCATCACTTGAAGAATCATCTCTTTCTTCTTCTCTGGTTCTTTTCCTTGCAGGTCCATCGTCTTCCACGGTGTGAGCATGATGTCTCTTCATGTTTGTCTTATTGTTGGAGCCTCTGTTTCTGGGACAATCTCTGGAGTAGTGTCCCTTCTCATCACATGCATAACATCTAATGTTGGATAGATCTAATGTTGGGTCTTCTTTGTCTATCGTAGTTCTCCCTCTTACTTTGATGGTGGTTCTGCCTCTTGTTGTGATGATGGTGCTCCCTCTTGTTGTGGTTTCTTCTAGCATGAGTTGTGAGAGCTTGATCATCATTTGTTCCCATCTTCTCTTCTCGTGCCACAAGTCGAGCTTCTTCTTGTGTACATTCCTCCCATAGTCTGTTGAATGAGATCAACTTCTTCCTGGCACATATCCCTTGAATGAATAACTCCCATGATCTTTGGAGACCATTCAAGGTGGTCATAACAATCTCTACTTCTTCTACCTTCTCTTCAACTGCTTCAAGTTGCTCCTTGATCTATGAGACCCTTGTGAAATAGGATTGCATGGTCTCTAAGTTCTGGATCTTTATGTTCTTGAGTTGGTTCCTCAATGTCATTAAACAGAGAAGTCTGACAGAGCAAAAAGTGGCAGCAACCAATTGGTCATCGGAAGACCCACGTCGGGGTTGAAAACAAGTGCACCTAACGGATGGGCCGACAAAGGAAACCCGACGTGATAACAAGTGGCAGTAGTTGATGGGTCGTCAAAGGACCCGCAGCGGAGTTGAAAACAAATGAACCTAAGGGAATGGACGACAAAGGAACCCAGACGTGATGACAAGTGGCAGCGGCTAATTGGTCAGAAGAGGACCTGCATAGAAGCTAAAAAAAGCACACCAAAGGGAAGAGCATATGGAGGAACCCTGACGTGATGACAAGTGGCAACAGTTCATTGGTCGTCGAAGGACCCGCAATAGAGTTGAAAACAAGCGCACCTAAGGGAAGGGCCAACGGAGGAACCCCAACATGATGGCAAGTGGCAGCAATTGATTATCGTCGGAGGACCTACAACAAAGTTGAAAACAAGCAGTCTTGAGGGAAGGGTCGATAGAGGAACCATGATGTGATGACAAGTGACAGTGGCAGATTGGTCATCGGAGGACTAGCAACAGATCTGAAAACAAGTAGACCCAAGGGAAGAGCCAATGGAGGAACCACGACATGATGACAAGTGGCAACAGCCGATTGGTCGTCAAAGAATCCGCAGCGGAGTTGAAAACAAGCAAGGCAAAGGGAAGAATCGATGGAGGAACCCCGATGTGATGACAAGTGGCAGTAGCAGATTGGCCATCAGAGGAACCAATAATGTTCCTGTTATCACATTTATAGTTGGGGCTACCAATATTATAGATCAGTTTTGAGCATATTTTTGAGCCAGTCATTTACTATGCTATGCACGGGATCAGCAATTGATGAGCAGTTTATTGATGATCACTCCTATTTTCAGTGGACCCAGAGCATACATATTTTCAGTCTCATGGCAGGACTGAGCTTCATGACCCCAGGTCGATGACTGAGTTAGCCATTTTCTTCCATTCAAAGCAGATATGATGACAGTGCCCATGATTTATAAAACAACAATGTTCTAGTGTCATTCAGAGGTTACAGATCACAGATGCATGTATATGACCCAGCAGGTATATGTTTTGTGCATTTGGATTGTCACTGCGCTCATTTACTTATCTTGGTAGCTTGACTTGGTATATGGTGGTTATTTGTTGACGATATTTTATGTTGTTCTTATTGGTTTTAGAGTAGGGATGATTTAGTTACTCTAAGTAAGAGATTCTTGTGCATACTCGTTGGTCATGTCCTCATAGTATGGATTTGGTCATTCCCCCCATAGGGTATTTACTAGTCATGGCATCATGTTGTCATTTTCCCCATCCATCTGTTATCATCCATTCTTGATTTTATCCTGACTTACACCTTAACTAGTGGAGGACTTCCCCCACCTATGCCTTTGTGTTGGGTAGACTCCATGTTGTCTTTTTGTCTCCGCTCTGGAGTGTGTGATTCTAGTCACAGTGATTGTTATCCTTTAGTCCTCGAAACCAAGTATGCCTAACAAAAGTGTCGTTAGACACTAAAGCATCGGAACTTAAGTGTGTCGTATCTAAACGGATGCTAATTCAACAAAAACAGTGTTGCTAAACACTACTATGAATACCATAGCTAGTTGGTGGCCAAGGGACGAGCACTCATCCTTTATATGATGTAAGGTCGTTTGCCTCTACATGGAAATAGGGTGGTCACTCCATCGCACCTATGAACGGTGGCAGGAAATGGAGGTCATACTGAGTCATTATCTGAGGCCCACAAGGCTATTCAAGGCACATGCCCTTGGAGGCTGACTAGTGAAAGTTGATCTAAAGTTAAAGTTAATGTTAAATCTCAAAGTGTGCAAAGCTAACAATGAATTAAATTGCTATAAAGGTTGCTTGTCTAGAGTCTACTGGAAGCAGTCTCGTCACTCTACCCATTTGTGAGACACCGCCATTCTCTTTGTGTTTCTCTATCCGGCATATGTGTAGGTGGTGGTCTACCCTTATTCCTTTATCCGAGAGGTCACAATATTGAGGTTGTTAAGTCATACCCTTTAGCCTAGCCTTGTTTCTTCCACTTTCACCCGTTTCTAGCAAAATGACCACGTCCATAAATGAGTATATACTTGAGGTTCTTGTTTTAAGTTAATGGTTACTTTGATCTAGACTTGTTATTGATGATTTTTATGTGTAATCACCAGTTAAATGCCACTTTATGCTTTAGTCTTGCTATCAATATAGATAAGGGGGCATATCTTATCCATTTGTAATTGCAGCATCAGTTATTTGGTAGTCTGGGTCATTTGCTTCTCCTGAGGATGAACCTGCTTGAAAGGTTCGAAACTGTCAAGTTTTGAAATTCTTCCGCAGTCTTCCTTCCATCACCATTTTTTACCTTGTCAACCCAGTTTGACCAAATCAACAACAGGATCCAGGATGAGTTGGGTCGATGATGTTTGAGATTGATTATTCATGGTCCTTTGGTGCCCATTAGATGGTTCCATGCTTCAGACAGCGGTTTTATATGATGGTTTGTGATATTGTTATTATTATCAGCAGTTATAAGCCATTATTTTTATTATTCGGGCATGGATGAGCTTACAGATGATTGTTTTGATGGTCACATGGTGTATGAGTACTCATTCCTACTTGATTTGGACCTTCTGAGTCCAATGAGACACTCAGTTTTCAATTCAGGGCACATATAGTTGATGTTGTGGTCAGTTCATCACTTTGCAGCAGATTGCCATTAAAAATTGGCTTGTACAGGACTTACAGAGAGCATTATCTTTCTCCTAGGGAACTACAGAGGAGATATGGGGTGCAGCCACTTGCTTTTACCATATTCCCATATACCCGGACACATTGGTGCAGTCAGATAGGTGCCCAGAGCATGTGGCAGTGAGTTACAGGCATTTTTATCTTTATCAAGTGATGTTCCGATAGTAAAAAATGGAAGAATGGCTAATAAAGGAAATCGATTTGGCTCAGTGAGGCAAGGAAATGGCATGGGGTTGATCTGAGATTTGTTGTCGATGCATTTCACACCTTCCGGCACAGTCTTCTTCAGTGGGGTACACACGTGCTCTCAGTCATATCATGGGGGCGTCTTTGTGATATTTGGGGCTTGGCTAGTGAAGATGTTATTACCTCCTAGCCACCCCAACATGATGTCATGTTGTCGTTCCTAGTGATATGTTATTGTTATCACATCCATACTAGCTGAGGCTACCATGATGCAAAGTCATTGTTAGAGACATTTTTGAGACAGAGCAGATATGAGCTGAAATGAGCTAGAGCATTGCAGACATGAGCTGAGATGAGCTAGAGCTATTATCAGAGGGCACACTATTGCATTTTGTATGCCCCGAGCATCACTGAGCAGCACTCCAGACCCCCTTGTCCTACTTGCCCTTGCATGACCCCACTGAGATGGGTGGCTTAGCCATAATTTGATAGGAGCAGCAGAGATCAGAGCTGGTTTGCCACTTCTTTGCCCTCATATGTCAGAGTTTAGTCTTCAGATCCACTTGTCATAGCAGGTATATGGTTTATGATTTATGCTCATGGGTGTGTTCTTTGGCTTGTTTATTTATATTAGTACTTTAACTTAACATATGGTGGCTTATTGGGTGATCTCATTTGATTGGATACTTATTTGGGGCCTTTGGTAAGGGCAACTTGCCACTTTGAGTGGAAACTCCCGTTTATGCATATTGGTTCTTTTCCCCACTCATGGTATAGATTTGGCCATTTTACTCATGATTGCTAGCCTTGGTCCCACTTGACATTAAGCACAAAGACAACTCCCTCAACAAGAACAACAAGTCAAAGAGAAACAAGAAGGTATTTCCCCACTAACGCGCCCCTCTAGCTAGCTGCCCCTGCAAGTTAGATGAAATCACCACAATAATTGCTCAAAACTACTACAAATCTCCTCAAATGCATGGGATAAAAAACATGCAATCATCCACTAACAACAATTTGTCATGAAACACACAAAAAATATGCTGCAAGCCTCTCTATTCTATTTCTGTCCAAGAAGAGGCAATACAATGAGTGAGTTCTCTCTTAAATAGAGAAACTCAATACAAAATCCCTAGCCCAATGAGATAGATGGCTAGGATTAAATCTCTCACAATGAGATCAATGGCTGAAAATGATCTTTGAAGCAAATACATGTTTCAATAGTTACATGAGGAGGGCGATTTTTCCCAAGTGTGCCCCACATGGAGAGGAGGGATGAAATGCTAGGAAATATAAGTGGTGGGGACATCAAGGGGGTGCCTTTAGGCTGTTTTAGACCCCTTGGCCCCTTACAATGAGTTTCATCATCAAATTTCATCAAAATACAATAGCTGCCATGGAGAAAAACACCCCTCTTTGGGAAAATTCGCCCACCTAGTGGAGTTGGGCCATATGGGGGTCCCACATTAAGTAGATGATGTTCAAACTATAGTCCAAAGTGCCAAATATTTACCCTACCTTTACTTACCCATGCACTTGCCACTTTAATGTTTAACTTAGCCAAAATTTGATTTTCTCCTTTAATTTTTGTTGGTTTGTATGGTTGAATATGAAAATTGTGATTTTGAGCCAGTTCCTTTGTCCGAAAACACGAACCGGCTGCTCCATTGAGATCGTAGACCCCAAATCCACTAATAATGGTCACTTGAACAACCAGAATCCATCATATATATGCAATTTGGCCCAATCCAAGCATTTTTAATTAAAACAGTGCCCTACTAGCCATTAATAAATTATAATCTCACAAATGCCTTCATATTTTTGCAATCTAATGCTTGGGGGCTTGTATGGGACCCCAATAGATGTCAAATAACCAAAATCGCAACCTTGAATCCAAAGTTGCCTGGGACCCTTTTTTGGAGTGGTCAAAATTAGTCAAATCATGATATGGACTGAACTATGTGCTCCTGCATGACACATAAGATGTCATGGCTTCATTATTTATGTTAGTTCATCAACTATAAACATCTAGTGACAAATCCAAGGTGATCAATATCAACAACTTTTCAAAAATAGGCCTAAGGCAAGGTGGGCCCACCACCTCTTATGAATTCTCTACAGTTATGAACATTTATAGATTTGGCCATCCTGCTAACTATGGGTGAAGTGAACAACAAGGCTTAAAGGAAAAGGGAAATGACCAAGACCATGACTACGTGACCCTTTGGATAAGCATGGGAAGTAGGGGACCATAGTGACATAAGTACACCAGAAAAACACTAGGGAAACCACCACTAGCCTTTAGCATACACCTTGCAGCTCACATCCAAGCCTGCATCAGGCTCCATGAGGATCTTTGCTAGAACCACCGTGTTGGGTGCACAGCCAATTGTAATTTGAGGTTCTAAGGGACACTTAGAATTAGTTGTCCCTTGCTTCATCTCACCTCCCAGTCCTTCATTGGGACTCAGTGAGGAATTTAACCATTACATTTCTCTTATATTTATGTGGCCAAGCAGTCATTTTGATATGGCGTGTTCCTCATCTGCTTGGCCCTTTTTCATTTACTTTCATTTTAGGATTTATGGCTTGATTTGACTTTCTTTTAGCCTTTTTGGCTTCATTTGCATTTCTCTTTAGGTAGGACCATGATGCTCATAATGCATGTAATGGTGGCAAGTGTGCATGTTTCAAGGACAAGTGGGGAACACCCGGTGAATCTACACAATCCTATACTGCATCACAACATCGGGGGCAACCGACAAAGAGTGAATACCAAGTTTGAAGGTGCAAATCACACACTCCAGAGCCAAGGGCACAAATAAACATGGAGTCATAGTGTACTTAGAGGTCAAAGGGGGGAGGTCCTCAAGGCCACCTATCTTGATCTTAATTAGGAAAGGAACCAATCACGAATGCGTCGGATGACTGGAGGATAGTGACAAGTGGGACTGTTATCACATCTATGTTAGCTGGAGCTACCATACTGCAGACTATGCGGCCGAGGACCGCACAGTACTTTTTTTTCCAGATCAGAGATCAGCCGTCTTCAGACGAGGCATTTTGTTCAGATTGCCCCTAGCAGATATATCAAAGGGGACAGACAATTGTACAGTGTTACAGACATTGTCACTTACCATCTACCACAGGGTCGCCTCTTCCTTGCCAGGCTTTGACATAAGCCCATTTGAGACAGTTGCCTAGTCTTGTTTTGATCGAGACTATCACAGCATATTGCTGGTTTACTATGTTGCCCGGATTCAGCAGAGATCCAGCTCAGAGATAGCTTCAGTAGCAGCAAGTATATGGTGCAGCAGGTATTGCATTTGATGATTATTGTTCATGATGTAGATTAGACTTCTTTATACTTGCTAGTACACTAACTTTGCATGAGATGATATATTTGGTGATCTAGCTATTGTATGATGTGATTGGGCCCTTGATGATGTCAGTCCACCCCTCCTGTTAGACTTATGTATATGCACGCTGGGTCATGTCTCCTACACTTGGCATAGACTTGGTCACTTGGTCCCTCTCGACAGTTGACTTTAGCTCCACTCTCACTTTCGCCATCCATCCGACTCATCCATGATACTTGTTCCTAACTTGGATTCTGATTGGTGATCCCGAGGACCCCTTCCCCACTGATCTCTGAGTTTGCCATGACTCCCCATTTATTGTGCCTCGGCTCTTTAGTGTGTGAGATACACTTTTAGACCTGGGATTTGCTCCTGTCGGTTGCCCCCGATGTTGCAATGCAGTTAGGATTGTGTAGCCTCACCGGGTGTTCCCCATTGGTCATCGAAGCATGTATTGCTCACCTCCATTACCTTTGCAGTATGAGCACCATGTTTATATCTTTTGAGATATGTAAATGAAGAAATGAAGAAATGTAAATCAAGCCAAAAAGGCTATTATGTTGTAAATGTAAAATCTAGCCAAAAAAGGGCTAAGTATGAAACTCATTGTAAAATCCATGCAATGTGTTTATAAACACACATGGACACAGCTCAGCCATACATGTCAGCATTTGTAGTGGTTATTCCTCACTTAGTCCTGCGGGGCAAGGAGGTGAGAGGGAGCAAGGGACAAGCTCAAGATTGTCCCCTAGAGTCTCAAGTTACGGTTTGCTGAACACCCAATTTGGCAGCTCTAGAAAAGAACCTCACAGAGTCTTCAGGCACGGATGTGAGTCGTGAGATACTTGTTAGATGACTAGTGGTGGTTTCCCTGCACTATACCCATTTGTGCGGCACCGCCCTTCCCTGTGTTCTATCATGGCATACTTATCTCAGTGGACCCCGCTTTCCAGAGTTGTCCAAAGGGTCACATGATCTTTATCCTTGTCCTCCCATTGTCCTTTGCCTTGTTTCCACATCACCTAAAGTCAACAAAGTGGTCAATTCTATAAGATGTGCATAGCATTTTAGTCTTTTGAAGGTGGTGGGCCCACCTCACCAGGGCCTTGTATTATCTCAAGATTTAACGTTATTTTGATCACCATGTTATCATCGTATTGCTTAGTAATGTACTAACTTGTATAATTGAGCCTTGTCACTCCATGTTTGCACACAGGTATTCAGCTAGCACTATTGTTGACCAGTTTTGACTTGGTCAAACTGAGTTAACTAGGCCAAAAATGGGCCCGAAAAAATGTTGCGACCGAAATTTCGATTTTGGTCAATTATTATCTACAGGGGTCCCATATGAGCATGCAGGTGTCAGAATTGCAAAAGATTGAAGCATTTGAGAAATTTTTTAATTATTATTGGTCAATTTTGACATGTTTTAATTAAAAATTATGGATTTTGGGCAAATAATGCCTAAGTGATGGATCGGGGTCGTTCGAGTGGTCATTCCTACTACTTTGGGGGTCCATGATCACATTGCAGGAGACGGTTCGGCAATCCGGGCACTAAAAGTGGGTCAAAAGCCCAAATTTCATCTTCAGCCATATAAACCAGCAAAAATTACATGGAAAATCAAAATTTGAGTAAGGCAACTATAAGCAAATGGAAAAATCAATGGTTGGCAAAGGAAAAGGTGATCTCTAAGGTAAAATTATGATGTTTGGACATAGTATTTCTCATTGTGGGTCCTTCCATTGGACCAGCTCTCCATATGAGCGAATTTCCCATGGGGGGCGTTTTTCTCCACCTAGGGGAATTCGATTTTGTTGTATGAGGAGTGTGGGCCCTTGTTGTATTAGTTGGGGGGGCTAAAACACACTATAGCCACCCCCCCAACTCCTCCCTCCACATTTGTATGGACCCCACAATGGGTCCCTCTCCCCACTTGTGCGCTTCTATGGGCAATTCGCACCCCCAGCTAGGGAGATCTCCACCACTCGTTTTGGTTGATGGGGGAGTGATCTCCACCCTCCATTTTGGGGGGAAATAGGTTTTGAGAGATTCCTTTCTCTATAAGAGAAGGCACTCACTCCATTTGTACTTCTTCTTGGCACTCTAGAGACTTGACATTGAGATTATAGAGAGACATTTTCATTGAGTTACTTGTGATTTTGGAGTGGGATTCTTCATGTGTTGATTGAGATCAGATTTCTGATGCATTGCTGAGTTGTTTGTGACATTCCTATCCTCTCCTTGAGCAGTTCGATTTGCAGGTGAAGCTGGCCACTGGAGGAAAACGCAGCTCTTGAGATAGAGTCTCCTTGCTAGCGTTTCTCTTCGGGTTCTTCAACAGGGAAGTGAATTCGCTTTGATTGTCGTTTGCTTTCCTCATTATTTGTCATTTCATTTGTTGGTTTATTATTGTTCTTTGCCATAGAAACTGACTTCATCTTCTCTTTGGCAGGTACAAGAAAAACGCATTGGCTCACTGGCTGCTCCAAAAACGCAAAGGGAGAAACACACTTCAGCTCAACACTTGATCTTCATCGTTTGTCTTCAGCACGAGGATATCTTCATCTTCATTATCCAGGTACAGTATTTCTGCTTGTTTCTCATAATCTCTATTTCACTGTTAATGCTAAGCTGCAACCATAAATAAAAACCCTAAAAATTAATAACTTAATTTCCAACCGTAGAAACTTCATTTTTATTACAAACCCGCCTTTTATTTGTGCTTAAAAGTATGAATCTTAAGTTTCATCAATTTCCGACTCCATTAACCCACACTTTAGGCACTGGTCTACCTGGCAAAAATGCCCCACCTAGGGCGTTTTTGTCTCTTGCTTGATTGGGTTGATTTGGGGTTCTGGGTAGTTTAGATTTGGGTTTATTTCATTATCTTATCCTTAGAAATCAAACTACCAATTGTTAGGAGTGCCATTACATGCTTATTTGTCTCTGCCCTAGGTCCATTGCTTCACCGCCTAACCACTTTCCTTGGGCAAGATCACTCCATTCTTTCACTCCTAGCTTGTCTGCATCCTTAGTTGATTTTCAGCCATTTGATCATCTATCTAGTCTAATTTATTCATCTCAATCAATAGCTGGTCACATTTCAATTGCAAGCTTATTCCACCACTTGGGTCTGTTGATTGGCTGAAATCAAACATAGGAGCTCATCTACACTCATTCTTGGTTTTCATCTCTTATTCCTGTGATTTTGGGTGTATTTTTTGTCTCTCAACCATCACTGGTTGAACGGGGTCTCCCCCTTGACTTGGCTTTGCGCCTCGTCTAAAGTGACTGTAGCCTTGTCCGGTGTGACTTCTGTCCCTTGGATAGAGGACCTGGCTACTGTTGGTTACACCTTCCTAGTTGCTCATCCTCTACCATCCCTATTGGGATATCCCTCTTTAGGAACTAGAGTTTATGTGATAACAGGGACCAAGGCTAGCAATCATGAGTCAAATGGCCAAAAATCTATACCATGAGTGAGGAGAAAAAACAATGTGCATAAACAGGAGTTTCCACTCAAA
Source organism: Larix kaempferi (assembly GCA_027924585.1). NCBI lineage: Eukaryota > Viridiplantae > Streptophyta > Pinopsida > Pinales > Pinaceae > Larix > Larix kaempferi. Next base: position 13,100,539 of record BSBM01000258.1, on the reverse strand, counting down.
GTGGCAAGCTACCCTTACCAAAGGCCCCAAATAAGTATCCAATAAAATAAGAAGATCACCCAATAAGCCACCACATGTTAAGTTAAAGTACTAATATAAAGAAACAAGCCCAAGAACACACCTATGAGCATAAATCATAAACCATATACCTGCTCTGACAAGTGGATCTGAAGACTGAACTCTGACATATGAGGGCAAAGAAGCGGCAAACCAGCTCTGATCTCTACTACTCCCATCAAACTATGGCTAAGCCACCCATCTCAGTGGGGTCATGCAAGGGCAAGTAGGACAAGGGGGTCTGGAGTGTTGCTCAGTGATGCTCGGGTCATACAAAATGCAATAGTGCCCCCTCTGATAATAGCTCTAGCTCATCTCAGCTCATGTCTGCAGTGCTCTAGCTCATCTCAGCCCATATCTGCTCTAGCTCAAAAATGTCTCTGACAATGACTTTGCATCATGGTAGCCTCAACTAGCATGGATGTGATAACATGTAGGTGCTTTAATGTTGGTGGTTACACTTGATGTTGGGCACATTACTTGATGGGCATGGCACATTTTGATGGTTGTTATATCCTTGTGGTTAGGTGGATTAGTGGAGGAGTTGCTCCTCTCATTAATGAGCCCTAGTGGGGTGCATGTATAAAGGGATTACCCTCTCTCAAAATGGGGATCATTTATTGAGGTTAGCATGGTCAAGTTTAACACACCATTTAGGATTAGCAATTACTTATCGCAACCCCCCCACTCTTCCTAGTCTATAAAAGGAGAAGAGAGTGCATTAGCTTAGCAAGTGTATGAGAGGTAGAAAGTTAGTGTGTATATCAGTATGTTGGTGTGAGAGAAAGTATTTGCAGCAAATGTGTTAATTGTTGTTGTAATTTCCTTCAGTAACAGAGTAATGTGATATTCTGTTGGAGACTATGCTTACTGTCTTGAATTTCCAAATTGCAAATTTATGTAGAATAGTTTCTATCAATTGGGTGTAGCCGACTGGTTGTGAGGAAAATTGTTATCCTCCCCAACCAGTTCAAATCCCACTTTGTGACATGTTTGCTCTTAGTGAGACGATTGTTGATGAGCTATATATGAAATATGATCCATTCATGACTTGTTGACCTGGGCTTGTGCCTTGAAGAATCTAGGGCTAACCCTAGGTATCATCCTCAGAATGAGGGGAAGTCTCTGGCAGTTTCCCCTGGAGTATGTTACCTAGAAAAAAAATGTAGAATAGTTCCTTGTTATTTGTTGTTTTGAATTAGCTCATAGAATGCAATATTTGTACTCCTGAATTTACTGAATATTGTTTTAGTCGATGTGGGTCTGAAGTTTTGATAGGTGGTTCTTAGACTTTCAGTTTGTAGCTGTAGGTTGTAATTATTAGAATGCAGATCCAAACAATGAATTAAAATTTTAACAAAGGGCCCTGATTGGTGAATCTGTTTGTAATTCTTTTTTTATTTTGAGTGACATAAGATACATTGATATATGGATATCTGATTTTTCGATTTGTAGAAACTAGAAAGTATGAATTCCCCAATGAAAATCTGAAATTTGATTTCAAATCAGAAATTTTATTTATGTAGGAAATCTGAAAATTCAATTTGATTTCAAATCAGAGAATTACATTTATGATGTTACTAGTTTATTGTTGATGAATCTCAATCCCAAATATGAATATAGAATCTGAACAGTAAAGACCGAAAGATGAAACCATTTCTAAATAAGCATTGATGTGAATTGTGTACCAATTTTTTTCCAAAACTTCCTTTTGCTTTTTTATTATGAATTTTTAAATTTTAAATATATACTTATAACAAAAATTAGGGTTAGGATTATGATTTCTCAATTCCTAACTTCGGGACAAGTGTTGCACTTGCACCTGCATAGAAATCTTTTGTCGATTCCAACCGCACCCGCAATTCAAGTAGCTTTGCCTAAGTTAACTTGCAAATTGTAGTTACAAATACATAGATCATAGTGGTGGTCCTTGAAGACAAGATTCTTGTAGTTTACAATCAAGGAAGAAAATCCCATTACACTGAAATCCAATTTAGTATTGCCATCCACATATCTATATGAATCTTCAATGCCCTGCTTCAATGAATTGAGAGAATACATGCCCTTCATTCCAATTTAACATTGTCTTCTAAATATTTACTTGAAACTTCAACGCCTTGCTTCAATGAAACATTGATTGATGTACCAATGTGTGCCACTTTTATAGTGTTTCCACAACTTAGTTCTACTAGCCAAAGTTATCAAGACAAAACCAGTCAAGGGTTAGGGCAGTACGGAACTGGAACCATACTGTAACTGGCTTATGAACCAGTCTACTAAAAAATACATAAAATATGCAAAATTAAAATAATAATAATAATAATATGTGTGCATGTGTACAATCACATCAATGTAAATCCAAACCATTAGACACCAAATATGCAAAGTTTGCTCATGTATATAGCATGCAAGTACTAAGGGTGTCTATATCATGCTACAAGCCTACATAAATAACTATATATCATTGCCTATATTGGGATCATCATCATCAATAGCACCATCTACCTCCTCCTCTAGCCTTTGCCTCTACCTTGATCCTCCATAGACATCAATCAACACTTTCCAATTTTGATGAAACTGCCTAATCCAAGTATTAAAATAAAGTAGAAAAAGCTTAATATGCCTAAGCAGTGATTTTGGCCTGAGTGAAGAAGGGTAAATCTTTACAAAGGTTATGACAGAAAAATTCAACAATAAGCACCAACAACATTGGGGTACACAGAGGGTTTGGTGCTCTTGATTAAATGGCAGTCCCATACCCTCATACATGATAGAATCCAGTGGAAACACAGCAATCCTACCAATTCTGAAAATTTTTAATTCTGCTGAATTCTGAATGGGATATAAAATTTCACTTTCTCCATACGAAGTCCGAAGAGGTTGAAAACACTCTCAAGCATCCTGTAACAATTAATGGTCATGTTAAAAATTTAAGTAAAAGGATAGAAAAGGAAAGATAAAGGAGAATGTCAACTTTTACTGTAAGAATTTAATATTATCAGTAATTACAAGGGAGAGTTTATTTTTTTCCTTAAAATTTTATTTTTCCCCTGCAACTGTCGTTGGTCCCACAAACTGGTTCACAGGTCAGTTTGATACTGAATTGATCTGCTGGTCTGGTTCAGACAACAGTTCGGGTCTTAAAGGATATGAACCAGTCTAGACCAGATAGTCCTGATAACTATGCTACCAGGATCGGAGAATATATCCTTTTTTCCAACCTCCTTAATGTACATACTTACCAAGGCTCAATAAGACATCATGCAAGCAGTTTTTGCAAGGAAAAATCCAAGGATCTATATAGAAGTACACTAGGAAATTGGCACCTTAGTCCAAAGATGTTCTACCCTAACGACATTGAGGAGAATGGCTTTTAAATAAGAAATTAACAACATATCCAAAATTTCTACCAGATTTCGTCTAATGAAATCACTTGATTGCTTCAAATATGCAAGCTCTATTCTCACATGCAATGACACACACTTGAGCTGCAGCTGCTGAGAAGTATCTGCAAAGTATGGAGCCATAAATTCCCTTTTCAGCTGCTGGAACTCACTCAAATAACACAAGTGTCTTTCTGTTATGAGCACTGGTATGAGCTTAAATCGCAAGGATGTTTGGAGAAATCTGTATGGGCATTCTCATTGGGCTTCCTAGCGGTTCCCAGTAGAAGCAAACCAACAGAATTCCTCAAGAACCCATTAGAACAATCTCTAAATATGAAGGGGAGGGGCCTGGATTTGAACCCCAATCTCACAAGGCTAAAATAAAAAATTATGATATAAATTTCCATCAAATTAATACTCATTGGCGTACAATTATAAGGTCGTAGCGTACAATTATAAGGTCAGATTAGCATGGCTATAATATTAATGAAACGAACTAACAGACTTCATATCCGAGTTGTTCAACCAAAGAAACAAACTCTTTAAAATCAGCCATTTTTAAATTTCAATTATCTAATTCTTGATTAAAATCATTGATTAAATTCAGATCTCCAACTATGAAGGAGCAGGGCATGAATTTGAACCTTAATCTCACTATGCTAAAATAAAAAATGGATATAAATTTCCATCAAATAATAATCATTACTCTACAACTATAAGGTCGGACTGGCATGCCTATAATATTAAAGAAACGAACTAGGAGATTTCATATCTCGTGCATAAGTATTTGTGCACATACAAAAATTAATTATGCACAATAAACGAACTAGGAGACTTCATATCTTGTGCATAATTATTTGTTCACATACAAAAATTAATTATGCACAATAAACAGTAAATATCAAAATAAGCTTTAGAAGCATAAAATACAAACATTGTAATTATCAAAATAAGTTTGATTCACTTTAATTATGTTAATCTTATCATGCATTGATGGATTCAAAGCTGAATGTAAGGTTAACTTGAAGAATCCAAATATTTTGGCTTGACTAATTAAGAAGTGTTTTGAATGGAGAAATCTGTGCTAAAGGTGAGAACAGATTTCTCCATTCAAAACACTTCTTAATTAGTCAAGCCAAAATATTTGGATTCTTCGAGTTAACCTTACTTTCAGCTTTGAATCCATCAACTCTCACCTTTAACACAAATTTCTCCATTCTCCATTCAAATCTGCATCTGTGTGAAACATGAATATCGTAATTAAGAAGTGGTTTAGTGCACTGCCATAGATAAATCATTAAACCTATTGCGCAATTAGCATTCAGCAGATTGTTCTATAAATTGGACTATGTTGATTGAGGTGAAAGCATAATAGAATTTTAATTATTTGTACACATAAATTAATTATTAATGCACATACAATAGTATATTATGCACAGTAAATTACCTTTTTAAATATTAAAAATAAGCTTCAAAAGCATTAAAAATAAACATTGGAATTATTATGATAAGGTTGACTGCCTACGGGGTGTAGAATAGACGGTGAATGAGTGTACTGTTAAGGCACTCCTTGTGTTAGGTCACCAGTTCAAAACTCCGTAGGTACTAGCTCAAAAAAAAGGTTGACTCACTTTAATTAAGCTATTTTGATCTTATCATGCATTGATGGATCTCAAGTTAGAAATAAGCTAACTTGGAAAATCCAACCATTTTTTACTTAGTTACCAAAAGAAGTGGGTCAGTGAACAGCCATAGATATTTAGTAAACTGCAATAAATGAACAATTAGCCTTCAATTGTGATTGCTCGTGAGTCGTGAGAGATTAACAGAATTTTCCTTTACAACTGTGGATGTTTTCTTGAGAGATTTTCCTTTACAGTTCTCATTGTACTACGTTGATTGAGGTGAGAGATTAATAAAATTTTCCTTTACAACTGTGGATGTTTCCCTCTTGAGAGTTTTACCACTTAAATCTCCCATTAGTAATTACCCTAATTACCCTTTTTGAGTTCGCTATCAATGTTAAATCCCATTTCCCTTTTTGAGTTCGCTATCATTGTGGTGATCCCGTGACATGACTGCTAAAATTCAAACATATCCGAGCTATTCGACCAAAGCAGCAAACACTCTAGGATCAGTCATTTTAAATTTTTAATTCATTGATTTTTTATTCATTGAAGGGCATGCACTGGATTTAAACCTCAATTTCACCTCGTTAAAATAAAAAATGATATAAATTTCCATCAAATTAATGATCATCTGTGTACCATCATAGGGTGAAGCAGACATGCCGGTAATATTTTAAGAAACAAACTAGGAGACTTCATAACTTAGCTGTTCTACCAAAGTCCAAAGATACGGACTCTTTAAAATCCCGTCATTTTTAAATTTTAATTACTTAAATCTTTGATCAAGTCCGGATTAAATATGTTCCTGGTTTCAGTGTTTTGATTCTGGTTTAAGAGATACTAGGGATCAAGTTGGTCTCAAAGGACATTAAAAAGGCAAACAACAAACAAACAAACGTAATTACGCAAAGTGCCCCTCGGAGACCTATTTATCCAGGGGAGTTGGTTGTGAGTACTTTGCATTTCAGTATAAGAGTTGCACTGAAACTTTACTCTGTCTAAGAAAGGGCACAATTTATAAAACATTATCGTTTATTCGCCTGCTTACTTCAGAAGAACACTGCTATAACAAATATTTCAAAGATAGATCTTGATCCATGATCAGAACTCTTGTACTTTAACTTTTTGTTGACTGTGATCAACCTTTAAAAAGTAAAATCAAATCAAATCAAATCACACAGGTCATATGAACATTAATTATGTAGACCAGTCTACATAATTTACATCATAAAAACGTATGAATCGATATTAAAAAAAAATGAGGAAAGCAGAAAGAACGCCTGACCGTATTCTTCATGGTATCGGTGGCAACAATATCGGAATTGTCCCCATCGGTATAAGCAGTGATGCAGTCGGAGTAAAGAATTACGTTAACATTCCATTCAACGATCATTTGCTTTCCCGATTGCCTCCAAACCCTAGCAACCCTGACCCTGGCTTTGCCGTGTTTCTGCTCCAATATCAGATCTTCGCCCATCTCTTCAATGTCAATAAATTTTCACAGAGTTTAAGCGTCTTCACAAAACCAGATTTGTAGGCGGCCCGACGGATGAAGTTATTCACTTCTGTCAATGGCGTAGGAGAGTTAACAGATCCTTGCGTTGATACGCAACTGCTGGAGAAGTTATTATCGAAGAGTTGTAATATTGATTGCAACCAGGCTATTGTCCAAAGTATTCCTCCAAAGAATTCCTCCACCCAGGGAACTCATTCTGTGGGCCTACGAATGAGCGGCTGTTTTGAATATTCTATTCATGTCAGTTGGAGATCTGGTAATCGAGAACACGACACATAGCAACGTAGATAGATAGCAACGTAGGATGAATTTAATAAAATAAAAATAAAAACAACTTTATAAGTTAATATTGATTTCAAATATTTATACACAATAAGTCAATAAAAATGGAATAAAGTTTAGTGTAGTGTAACCATTGGAGGAAATTTAAATCTAATTGTAAGCATTATTAAACCTATTAAGTATTTTTCTTTCTTTATTGTTTTAACCGAAAAATAGCTAAATATTCATTGAAAATATATTTTTTTCTTTACTCTTTCAACAGAAAAATAACTATATATTTTTCTTTCTTTACTTTACTCATGGGTTGTGATGTGCAATTTCCATGTCAATTACATTTTGGAGTTTAACGTGTAACTAAATATGGTGTAATTTAACATAATCATCATGGTAAAATATATGATTTAAATTTAAATTTGTCACTTTAAAGAAAGAAATACATGTTTTTAATTAATAAATTTATTTAAATTATACAATTAAATAACATAGATGTTAATTTATTAAGTATTTAAAAATGAAGAAAAAAATTAAAATTTCCACGTACATTTCTTTTTATCATATATATTAATTTCTTTTTCACTTTTTCATCTTTCTATGTACTCAATAAATATAAAGTCTAAATTATACAATTAAATAACATAAGAGTTAATTTATTTCAAATTAATTTATTAAGCATCTAAAAATGAAAAAAATACTAATAATTAAGATGTTCATATACATTTCTTTTTATCACATATATTAATTTCTTTTTCACTTTTTCATCTTTTTATATGATCAATAAATATAAAGTCAAATGAATTCACACTTTACAACTTAGTATGAATGAGATATGTAACTAATTTAATTTTAATGATATAAAAGATAAGAAAATTTGAAATCAATGTGTAAAAGTGAAAGTTAAATATAAAGTTAAATGAATTTACACTTTACAACTTAGTATGAAAGAGATATATATTTAATTTAATTTTAATGATATAAAAGAAAATAAAATTTGAAATCACTGTGTAAAAGTGAAAGAGAAAGAAAGAGAAAACACTCACCATAATAATGAGTAACCATCTCAAAAGAACAAAGTCCTAATTTGGAGTAACAATAAGAGTCCAAAGAAATATGTACTCTATAAAATAAATGAAGAATATGTAGTTAATTTGTTTGTTCAATGTGTATACACAATTCAAGTTTGGCCACATGTAGAAGTTAATGCAAGACTAAAGGATGCTTTTAGAGGGGTTAGAGTTGAGCAATGTGTCATGTCCCCAATTTTGGCTCATTTAGTTCCCAAGGGTAAAGGGGACAAAATAGCCCCTAGGGAGATAAATTTATTTCATTTTATGTATGTTTAGAATAAAAATTATCCTAAGTCTAGAATAAATAATAATTTTATTAATTTTAATTATTTTTATAAATAATTATTCCTAAATCTTGAGCAAGTGAGCCAAGAGGGCGCCCTCATGAGGATAAGGTTGCTAAAATGGAATTGGGGGTAAGAAAAATAGCAAAAGATGAAAAGCAGGGAGGGTGTAAGAAGTTGCCAAAAGCAAGAAATTAGAAATATCCAGGAAAAGCTAAGGAGGGTGCAGTTTCTAAAAGGGAGCTCAGTTTACAAAGCAGGAAACACTAACAAAGCAGAAAACATCTTAAAACAAAGGAGGGCACAGTTTCTAAAGGAAAGAAAAGCTTGTAAGGAAAAAGCAAGGCAAGTATATCCACTCATGGGTGACCCATGTGGAAGGGTTCTCACAGGTCACCAAGCTATTCAACTTACTCAGCGAGTCACTCTAAAATTCTATAAAAGAATGATTCCAACTCCAATTCACATATTTTGACCATTTTGTAATTGAATGTGAGAGCTTTATCTTCTCTTGTTGAGTGATGTGCCTCAACCTTGCTTTGGGTGATGCTCTCCTTAGCCAATATTGTTCCAGTATCTCTTCCACTATCTCTTATAGGTACTGAAGACTATTGTACAGCCATTGAATATCATCTTGCAACCACGTATATTCTAATGTGTAGGTCCTCAAGTACATTCAAGCTTATTTGAGAGTCAGAAGAATGAATATCAAGCATCTAATTCAAAATCTCTACTCATTCCCTTCATTCAGTGGGAACAATGTGGAAGGGCCGAAATGGAGCTTATGGGTTCAGCACTTCTGGGTTGTGAGACATGTTCCATTGCATCCATAGGGTTGTTTCCAGTAAGAAACGCCTTTTTTTCTTGTTGAAAAAGGTGTATGGATGACCAAGATACAACCATTCTCACCATAGCCAAGGTTTCAATGTTAAGGAGCACACATGTGAAGTTTCAGTTGATGAATGCGCCCCTGAGAAGCTCATGAAGTTCAGTGCAACCTCCATCTGCAAATATTAGCCCTGATTTCATCCTCCTATCAGATCCAACACATAATTTCATCTCCTTTGCTTCTCATGCTTATTCTCTCCATATTGTAAGATTTTCTAGCATTGGAGATCAACTGAAGAACTGAATGTAATATTCTCTTTAATTTCTGCTCATTACCTCTGATTTTGACCTGATATTGTTCAATAAATCATATCAGAACCTTCGTTTATTCCAGAAGTGAAATTTGTAAGCCTATAAGGAAATTTGGATCATAAAATGGAAGACTAGCTCTTTATGCACCTTTTAATGACTAGTTTCACCATTTTTGCCAGTAAAAATTATGAATGAGTTTATTTTTGGATATGATGGATGTTTTAGGTTCCTAAGACAATATTAAATCACCCCAAACCCTGTTTCTGAGAATTTGGATAAACCTTAGTCAGTTTGAGAGAGTTTGGAAAACTGCTAGTTGAGCAGTCCTACCTAGCGTGCTTGACCCTTTTGCTCCCAAATTCATCCAGAGCCTCCCAAATTCCCTGAAACTCTAATCCATAATTTATTAGAGAGTTTAAGGCCTGACATACACCCATGGTTTCATTTAGGTGTTACATCTAAGTCTAGTTTGCATATGCTGGAAGGCCCAGGAAGCATCGAAGTAGACACCAGCTCTGGCTTACTGTTGAAAAGTAAATGGCTCCAGTGCTTTTGCATAGGACTTGGAAGTTGTCCATGTTCTACCTTGTTGTTGCACACTTTCCCATATAAAAACCAGAACCTAAATTCTTCCCTATCATCCTTGGGTGGGGAGTCAGTATCCAAAGTTATCACCTTGCAGATTATAATAATTGTTAAAATTTACTAGTGAAAATTCTGCTTAAAATTTGTGTTCTGAGTTGAGATTCTAGCCTATTCTTGGCTGGTATCTTACAATGGTATCAGAGCACTTTCCTCCACCCCTGTGGAAAGAAATAAGCTCACTGTTGAAGAATATTGCAAATCATAACTCAAATTTGCAGTTATGAGAGTAGTTCCAGTCATGGAAGACGAAGAGTTCGAACCATATGAGGAAGCATAAATCCTCTACATAGATGGAGGCCTCCCTCAAGATGAATATGGTTACTTTTGTGACCAGATATATGATGAGGACATTAGGCCTTTTCCACCAAGGTCTAAATTTACTGAGGATCAAAAGAAACCTAGAGGAGCCAAAATAGATGACTATACATGGGATTCAACTGCCTCCTACTTGATGAGAATTTTTGGATCCTCTTCAGGAGGAGTCTCCAAGAATTTTGATCCTAAGGAAACCAAGGAGGAAACTTCCTCGGTTTGCTTAAAAAATCAAGATCCAAAAGAAGAACATAAAACAGATTCACAGTCACCACTTGAGCTACCCAATGAAGCAGAAGACAAGCACACATCAGTGAGATGTGAACCAGAAGATTTGGTGGAAGGACAAACCACCATAGCTCTACCACATGAAGAGAAAGACATGATACAAAGGTATTGCCACATTTCTAATTTGTGTATCCCTTTGTTTCATTCTGATATGGCAGCCACTTACAGTGAGAAGGTTGGCATGGTTGAGTCCTTCAGTATGGAGGCTCAAATTTTTGGTGTTAACTATGAAGGAAGCAATGGAGATGAATCATTTGAGGAGCATGAATCACTACAAGGAGATATCAATGAGGAAGAGTCTACAAATAGAAATCATCCTATTTGCAACAACCATGAGGTTGATGAGTTACCAAATCGTTCATCGGAAGAAGATGAAGAAATTCCATGCACAGTTGAAGATCCAGCAGTCCAACATCTGGTTGTTGGCAATGTGGAAGGTGAAATCACTCCTAGTTTCTTTGTGGGTGATCTCAAAATCATTACAAGGAATGATGATGTTTTGAGGAAGAGAATTGGGCACAAAGGTATGGTTGCAATTATGATTTGTGTATGCCTTTGTTGCCGCCCCGGATGGAAGCCACTTCTAGTGGGAATATTGGCTTGGTTGAGTCCTCCAGTATTGGGGTTCATGAATCAAAGGAGATTGAATTGCACGAAGCAGGAGAGGATGTTTTTCCTCAAGAACCACATTTTGTTACAAGGTCTTTGAATATGAGTGAAGTGAATATCCATGATTCCTTGAACATTCTACATGACACTACTGCATGGGTATCAAAATCCTGTTGGAGAGCTACATCGATGGAGGAGCCATCGTCCATTGAAGACTTGGAGACCATTCGGAAAGCAATGACAGACATCAGAGGTAATTTTCTGCATTTGCTTTCTGATAGAGATCATTTACTGGAGCTTGTGGAGATGTATCATAATGCTTCATTGGAACATGAAGAAGAGGTTAACAAGCTCACTCATATGTTGAAGACCACCTAGGATTCTTTGAGGAGTGCTCTTTGTGCAATTCAATAATTTGAGCATCAGATTAAGCAACTTGATGAGGAGTTGCAAGGATCACCTTTCACTTCTTACATTGGAGACAATCATTCTTATATCGTTGATTGCATACATGATGCAGAGAGGAAACTTCATGTGATGGTGGCACATGAAGTACAGTCTAATTTGCATGTGATTGAGGAGTTGGAAGACAAGAAAATTGAAGACTAGGCACCTGTTCATTTCCAAAGAGATTATGAGTTGCCTCTAGGAGGGAGTTGCATGGTTTTGGAAGAGGCACACGATCTCACCTTGATTGAGCCAACCACAAGTGAGATGAATGATTATTTACAAGAGCTGGGTCATTGTCCTTCATTCCACACACCTATGGCATCCAACACACATAGGGATGAAAATTGGGTAAAGGGATTCTTCATTTTTGTGCCACATGAGGGTCAGGAGGCTCCTATAATTGATAGAGATGATATGTTCCCTTCCCATCAGCAGTTGGGGCATCCCATGCATGTTTTGCATCCTCTTTTGACAAGAGGGCATCATATCCACACTTATCTTCAATGTGTGGTTCATTTGATGGAGTCTTGCACCCTTGGATCAATGGTAGAGGGTTGAGCCATTGGATGAAGAGGGAAGCACCTATTGGGTTCCTTAGAGATCATGGGATCTCTTTATTTGAAGGAGACATATATATGGTTGATTTTGATATAACTTACGCTCTTTTGGATCAACATTTTAGGACATGGGATCCTCACCCTTGTCATTTGAGTTTCATGGATAACACCTTTGCTTCATGTGTGCATTGGTCACATAAAAACCCTTTAGTGGGAAAGGAAGGACTTGTTGAATTTTGGCCTCCCTCTTTGAAGGGATATTTGGTGATGTATAGTGTTCCTTTGATTGAGCCCTACATTGGAGAGTTGCATATTTTGATGGGTCTTTCACAGTTACCAAGTTGCTTATTTAAAGTTGATCTTATTATTTGGTGGCATGTTGTTTCCATCTTCACTTGCATTTTACATAATGATGAAACTTTATGGTTTTCAATAATGCTTGGAAAGATGCATATTGTACAATGGAATCCTGGCATTCCATGGGATGGAAATTTTTCACTTTTGAGTAAGTTTTGACACTTCCATATAGATACTTGCAGTGGGGGCAGTGGGATCCAGGCATTTTTTTGCCTAACAGTTGAACTGCAGGAGTATTCCTTTCCATGGGAATGAAAAACAAGAAATGGGATCCTAGCATTGTTGTTGCAGTTCATTGAGAACAGATCGTTGGTTGTTGGCTTATTGGTGAAAGCCAATCTTTCTTCTCTTGAGTTCATCTTTGCAGTACAGAGTTTCAAAATTCTTAAGTAAAGAATATTGCAGAGGTTCAGTTTGGATCCTAGGATCATTTTGATTTTTTAAATCCTCAAGTTTGAAGAATTAAAAAAAAAAACAGTATGGGGACTAAAATTAGAGTAGAGCAGCAGCAAGCATGGTGGAACCTTGCAAAAAATTGGGTCATAGAGTCCACTACTTCAAAATTGCACAAAAAATGATTTTGATTGGAAGTAGAGATTTTTTTTTTGAAGGTGCACAAGTTCATCCTCCATAAATTCAATTTCTTGAGGACAAGCAAAATTGGGAAGGTAGGACTTGTCATGTCCCCAATTTTGGCTCTTTTAGTTCTTAGGGGTAAAGGGAACAAAATAACCCCTAGGAAGATAAATTTATTTCATTTTATGTATGCTTAGAATAAAAATTATCCTAAGTCTAGTATAAATAATAATTTTATTAATTTTAATTATTTTTATAAATAATTATTCCTAAATCTTGAACAAGTGGGCCAAGAGGGCACCCTCATGAGGATAAGGTTGCTAAAATGGAACTGGAGGTAAGAAAAATAGCAAAAGATGAAAAGCAGGGAAGGTGTAAGAAGTTGCCAAAAGTAAAAAATTAGAAATATCCAGGAAAAGCTAAGGAGGGTGCAGTTTCTAAAAGGGAGCTCAGTTAACAAAGCAGGAAACTCTAACAAAGCAGGAAACATCTTGATACAAAGGGGGGAATAGTTTCAAAAGGAAAGAAAAACTTGTAAGGAAAAATCAAGGCAAGTATCCATGTGGAAGGGTTCTCACAGGTCACCAAGCTATTCAACTTACTCAGCAGGTCACCCTAATATTTTATAAAAGAATTATTCTAACTTCAATTCACATATTTTGACCATTTTGTAATTGAATGTGAGAGCTTTAGCTTCTCTTGTTGAGTGATGTGCCTCAACCTTGCTTTGGGTGATGCTACCCTTAGCCATTATTGTTCTAGTATCTCTTCCACTCTCTCTTACAGGTACTGAAGACTATTGTAAAGCCATTGAATATCATCTTGAAGCCACATATATTCTAATGTGTAGGTCCTGAAGTACATTCAAGCTTATTTGAGAGTCAGAAGAATGAATATCAAGCATCCATTCAAAATCTCTACTCATTCCCTTCATTCAGCGGGAACAATGTGGAAGGGCCTAAACGGAACTTCGGGGTTCAACACTTCCAAGAACTTTTGAGTTGTGAGACATGTTCCATTGCATCCGGAGGGTTGTTTCTAGTAAGAAATGCCTTTTGTCTTGTTGAAAAAGGTGTCTGGATGACCAAGATACAACCATTCTCACCAGAGCCAAGGTTTCAATGTTAAGGAGCGCACGTGTGAAGTTTCAGTTGATGAATGCGCCCCTGAGCAGCTCATGAAGTTCAATGCGACCTCCATCTGCAAATATCAGCCCTGATTTCATCCTCCTATCAGATCCAGTACATAATTTCATCTCCTTCTTCGCTTCTCACGCTTATTCTCTCCATATTGTAATATTTTCTAGCATTGGAGATCAACTGAAGAACTAAATGTAATATTCTCTTTAATTTCTGCTCATGACCTCTGATTTCGACCTGATATTGTTCAATAACTCATATAAGAACCTTCCTTTATTCTAGAAGTGAAATTTGTAAGCCTATAAGGCAATTTGGATCATAAAATGGAAGACTAGCTCTTTATGCACCTTTTAATGACTAGTTTCACCATTTTTGCTAGCAAAAATTATGTATGAGTTTATTTTCTGATATGATGGATGTTTGAGGTTCCCGAGACAATATTAAATCACCCCAAACCCTGTTTCTGAGAAGTTGGATACACCTTAGTCAGTTTGAGAGAGTTTGGAAAACTGCTAGTTGAGCAGTCCTACCTAGCGCACTTGACCCTTTTGCTCCCAAATTCGTCCAGAGCCTCCCAAATTCCCTGAAAATCTGATCCATCATTTATTAGAGAGTTTAATGCCTGATATACACCCCTGGTTTCATTCAGGTGTTACATCTAAGTCTAGTTTTAATATGTTGGAAGGCCCGGGAAGCATCGAAGTAGACACCAGCTCTAGCTGACTGTTGAAAAGTAAATGGCTCCAGTGCTTTGTGCATAGGACTTGGAAGTTGGGCTTGTTATACCTTGCTGCTGCACACTTTCCCATATATAAACCAGAACCTAAAGTCTTCCCTATCACTTGGGTGGGGAGCAAGTATCCAGAGTTATCACCTTGCAAATTATAATAATTGTTAAAATTTACTAGTGAAAATTCTGCTTAAATTTTTTGTTATGAGTTGATATTCTAGCCTATTCTTGGCTGGTATCTTACACAATGTCTAAAAGATGTGGTGTGAAAATCATATTAAAAAAAATTAGAGAATTTCCTTTGTCCATAGCTTGGGGAATTTGGATTGAAGGAACACAAGAATTTTTTAAGATAGATCAATTTCTCTTTTACATTGTGCTTCTTAGAGCATTAGCATTATAAAGAGTTTTAAGCAATTTAGGGTTGAGAAACCTCCTAGACATTCTTAGTGGGAAAAATAGATAGATCTTTGTAGATGAGGATATTTTGATGATGCAACATGTAGGGATCAAGAGTGTTGTAGTGTTGGGGGAATCGTATACTTTAGGGAATCACGCTTATAAAATAAAATAAAAAAACAAGTTTAGGCAAGGGGTCTAGTAACTTTGCAGAGTTAATGTCTTTAAAACTTCTTCTATCCATAGCAGCTAAGAAAGGAGGAAAAAATAAAAATATTTGATGATGTTCATTTGGTAATAAAATAGATGCAAAGGTGTTAGCATGCTTAAGAATATTGTTTCAAGGTTGATTTATGAGGAAGTTCAAAACATTATTTATATGTTTGATCAAATTCCTTATCAACATATATACATAGACAAAAACATGACTACTGGCAAGTTACAAAACTAGGAGAAAATTGGGAGATTATGCAATGGCATAAATGTGAGGAAAAGGATGGAAGGATTGAAGAATATTTCCATCCACCCTTTTACTAAATTTGGATCTCCAACTGTGGGTTTTTGTTCTTATTTTTTTTATTTCAAAAGTCATTGATGTGTGTAATGTCCCCATCCAAATAAATTTCATGAAAAAAAAATCTCCACCAATCTACTAGTTCCCTAGGTTGGGGTGGAAACATTAAAATTGGAATAAGGGAGCTACAAGACCCTAAATGAACCTTAGACTTGCAAATCCACATTAAAGGGGTTAAATAAATAATAATAATGGAAAAATAAGGCGACATTTGGTCATGAGGGCACATAGGTGGTGTGGGACCTACACATGGCAAGATTCTCCATTCCACATGGCATCCTTCTCTCACCAACTCAAATCCAAGGTGGAGGATAACGTTCTTGGAGGATTTGGAGAGGAATTATTCATGGCATGAATCTAGGAAGGTCGAATTGGAGTGGAAGAGTAACTCCCATGGAAGAGGAAGAGGCATCATAGAAGAATTGTGACACTTGGAGCTAGATTCTTGAGTATCTATGACTACAATGATGGGGAATATGGAATATGAAAAATTCAGACCTAGTTGCAGACCTATGACACATCTTACATGTCAGGGCTAAAAATAGCCACCAAGAGGGTGCATAAGGGGAGTTATGATCAAGCAAGATTCCCCCATTCAAATGGATGGAAGAGGAATGCAAGAAAGAGAGGGACAAATGTCACCTATGAGAACATATCCCTAACTTGAGTGGGTGAAGAATCTTGGAGGCAATTCGAGATATGGAGGCCATTGGAGGTTAATAAAAGAGGAGGAGAATGAAGGAGAGCAACTTTTGATCATTTCTCATTTTGGCACTTTTGGAGAGCATTGCTTGCACGGTGGATGTTCATCCTCCCTGCCTTAGAACCAATTTTGTGGGTGCAAGATTCCTATCCAAGTTGATTCTTATCCCTATTATGCAAAGTTGCTCAATTTGACCCAAATTTCGAACCTAGGAAATGGTGGACTCTAGCTGCTCCAAAAGCCTCCAAATGTTTTCGAATTGTATAGGTAGGGACTTGGGAGGACATAGAACACCCTAATGCAACCCTTAGACACCCAAATACCTACTAGAAGCATTCATGGTCTACAATTTTCAAGGAGGGAAGAAGTGGAGTAAAACTAGTCAAATGTATTGGTGGAAAACCCCACTAGGTTAGCTACTATTTGGCCTTCCAAACACTGTACGACCTTCCCTAATTTTTAATCTGAGACTTGGCTCTGATAAAGGACCTCAAGGACAACATATTTTGCAGCATTACATCAGATTTTAGGGTCGAATAGATCTTCCAAAAGGCGACAGCTTGTAGAGCACAAAATTTATGAAAAAATGGTGGACTAGGGACAATGAATTTATTGCACAAACTTTAGTAAGACTTCAAGGGCATGCATACAACATTTTGGTCATCCATTTAACTCCATATGCAGCTCGAATCATAAGAAATACTTTAGGAAAAGTCTGATAATAAACTGATATAAGTCATTCTAAAATCACCATGAGAATACAATGAGGAAAAATGCTTGAATCTCAATATTACCTGGAAGTATTACATGAAATGCTTGGTGTTTCAAGCTGTGGCTCTCATGGTCCATTCATTACAGAGTTATGCAGAAAATAACATGTTCATATGGTCGAAATATTAGTCTTCCATAAACAATAAGTAGCTAGGAGTGCACTATCACACTTGTACATGAATATTGAGAGAGAGAGATAATAGAGTGATAGTCTCGAAAGAAGAGTGAACATGAACTCGAACTCAAAGGGGGATTGAACCTGCATCAAAACATCTCCATGAAGCTCTGTTGAGATGTCTGAATGGCCTTTCCTTCAACCAACTTGGATAGGAATATTGCACCCATGAAATTGGTTCTAAGGCAGGGAGGATGAACATCCACCGTGCAAGGACAAGCAATGCTCTCCAAAAGTGCCAAAATGAGAAATGATCAAAAGTTGCTCTCCTTCATCCTCCTCCTCTTTTATTAACCTCCAATGGCCTCCATAACTCGAATTCCCTCCAAAAGTCTTCACCCAACTCGAGTTAGGGAGAGATTCTCATAGGTGACACTTGTCCCTCTCTTTCTTGTATTCCTCTTCCGTCCATTCGAATGGGGGAATCTTGGTTGACCATAACTCCCCTTATGTGCCCTCTTGGTGGCTATTTTTAGTCCTGACATGTCAGATGTATCATAGGTCTGCAATCATGTCTGAATTTTTCATGTTCGTCATAGATTCCCCATCATTGTTGTCATAGATACTCGGGAATCCAGCTCGAAGTGTCACAAATATTCTATGATGCCTCTTCCTCTTCCATGGGAGTTACTCTTCCACTCCAATTCGACCCTCCTAGATTCATGCCATGAATAATTCCTCTCCAACTCCTTCAAGAACGTTATCTTCCACCTTGGATTCAAATTGGTGAGAAAATGATGCCATGTGGAATGGAGAATCTTGTCATGTGTAGGTCCCACACCACCTATGCGCCCTCGTGACCAAATGCCACCTTATTTTTCCTTTATTATTATTTATTTAACCCCTTTAATGTGGATTTGCAAGTCTAGGGTTCATTTGGGGTCTTGTAGCTCTCTTATTCCAAGTTTTAATGTTTCCACCCCAACCTAGGGAACCAGTAGATTGGTGGAGATTTTTCCTTCATGAAATTTATTTGGATGGGGACATTACACATTCCTTCCTATGTATTCAAATCAGAAGTGATATTTTGACACCTTGATGTACTTGGATACGGTCCTTCTTGACCCTAGTTTATTATGTATTGTACTGTGGCATTCTTATGTACTTTGATCTAGCGTCCTGATGTCATAAGCCCATATTGTATTGAGAAGATTACGTGAGTATGGGTATGCCCACCTTGTTGATATGGATATTATGTACACAACTTACCCCATTAGTTGGTTGTTTGCAAGTGGGTCTCCACAATGCTTTGGCATGGTTCGCCCTCTGTGACTATTTTACTCCTTGCTCATGTGGTTCTTTTCCCATTATTTAACAAAATGAAACTTGTGATTCATTTCAACCATACGATGTGCTCCTGAACTCACACATAAGGGGGCAATTGTTATGAACCTACTTTTGCTCACTTACTTTGTCATGAGTACTTTTAGTTGGAAACATCACTCTGGCATCCTTAGCCCTCATTTCTATCATCATGTGATCTCAATCTTGTCATCATAAATTGAGTCAAACATAAACTTTGACCTAAAATGTCAAAGCACAATATTTATTCATTTTCGTGTCCATAATGCACACATTAAATAATTAAAAGTTGCATTACAACCCAAAAATGGAAATTAATATATTTTCAGGTCATTAATGTTATGTGCCTTCCAAAAGCGACGTAATGACCAAGAGTGGAGTGGACCTGATCAAACTGTTATTTCCAAATATAGAGTTTGATCTAGTCTTCATTAACTATTCTCATCCCACTGCATTAAGACAATGAAACTATTCACATTGAAGCTAGCTCTAAAGCAAGGTCCACTATTTCATCTATAAATAAAGCTAAATTGAGGTCACCCATTTCATCCATCACTCATTGCAAAGTTATGTTGCCAACATTCAATTAGAGAATTTTCACCCTAGCTTTATTCGAAGATTTAGTTTCTAACTTTCTACCACCAAAGCTTGGTGTGGAGCACACAAGGATGCAAGGGACCCTCCCTCAGGGTGGCTTTGAAGCCCACGTTGCTTCTACAACCATTTTGAGATGTTAACTTGTAAGTCTTTGTTTCATTTAACAGTGAGGTTACATTCCTTCTTTATTTTCTCTTGTGCTTTAGACTATTACATGCATGTCATTATCTTCTCTTTTGCATACGATAAGAATAAGGAATGGTTTACTGGTGAGCAAATCTTTTAGTTTTTTTTTCAATTACTTAATCACACAACTCTTAAGTAGGTCATTTTGGTACTCCGTAGTAACAAAATAACATCAGCACCACGTCATGGCATAAAGCAAATTATCCTCTAGAAATTCGATGTCGTTATTCTCTATCAATATAGGCTCTAATGATGGCAAAAAAAATGTTTTCGCGTTTCATTGTATTTATATTTTTGGCAAGCACTAGGTGCCAAGATTTCTTCTTTATATATAAAATATAACATATACTTTGGAACGGCCATGGATTTACCCAACAAACCTACAAACTCGATAAGGCCGGGGAAACCATTGAAGCAAGCTGCAATCTTTGTCGTGTCAATTTCATGGCATAATCCTCAATGCTATTGCTTCTCATGTTCCGTCATTATCTCTAAATATAGGTCCTCGATAAACCCAAAATAATGATATAACATTATATCATATGTTAGACTGAGAAAAGCCCTTGATACCTAAATCCATACCCTGTGGTGCCCCTTCCAATTGTACTTTAGCTGCAGAAATTCATATACAAGTAATGCCAATTCCTGAGTGGTGGAATGCCATACCTTTCTGGATCCTTAAATGGACCCGTTTTCATTAACCGAGTCAAGATTTTGACCATGGTATGATTGATCCTATCCTGCTAATGCCTTCAATAAACTTGGCCACCCTTCTAACAAAATTGATGCATCACATAGAATGCTGATGTCTTGAAAGTGGCGGCCAAATATTTCAAACCTAAATTTAGTTACAAACATGGTTTAAGCCATGTTTCACATGGATAAACCCCTTTCTTTGCCGAAGAAATACCATAATTTCAACCTTTTAAACTCAAATCCAGTATGAGAATATGCATTGTGAAAACCAAGTCTATAGGCAAGACAAAATGTGTTCACATGCTCGAGTTGAAACTTAAGGGTCCAAAGAATAAAACCTGAGCCCGACTATCAAAAATTATATGCAATTGAGTGCATTAACAGATTGGCAGTACCTGTGCACTAATTGTAGCATCTTCTGCAGCAAGAACAGATGAGGTGTTAGTTCTATCAATGGCTTGTTTCTTCAACATGCGTATCAAGTTCTTCTAATTCGGTTATTCTCTTCATATCTCTAGGAACTCGAATCAATCACAAACATGGGGTAGAGTTTACATTCGATTAGTCATACCATCTGTATCCTCCCAATAAATACGGACACCCAAGGTAGAACTGAACCACGTGAATTTGGTCACCAAAGATTCATCAATAGTTGAAAGGGAAAAGCTCATCAACTGCAATTAAAAATTTAAAAATATCCTAAGTGCCCCCACTGTGAAACGTGTTTCCACGATGATAATCCTGCAAGTCCCTCAGCCACCCAAATGAGGCAAATGCCATCACATTGCAGTCAGCAATAATATAGCATACCCAAGTCTTTCATTAAAAAATGTTATGATTGTCATTGGCAAGTGTTCCCCTCTGGTAAGTACTCTGGAACCCTATGTTAGTGGGCTATTATTGCAATTAATTACCAAAAGTCCCCACAAGAGCAAAGCCCGTCTTTGAAATGATGGAAGCGGTTGGCATCCCTCACAATAATTTCTCGACCAACTATTTTAGAGATTAACTTGGTAGCAGTATGGCAGTCTCCACATACTCGGAGATTCTTCATAATTCTAAGAGGTGTCTCAGGTAGTGTGCTGATAAGACCAAAAGCGATTGCCAACTTTTCACTGTGGTAACGAAGGGCATTTTCCCTTTGTTCCTCAGACACATTGTGAAGCACAAAGATTGTATCAGGCACATAACCTGAATTTCTCAGCTGCCTAGCCAGTTCCTCCAACTTTACATAGATCTTATCAGTCTGTGAATGAGATCTATCATCAGCAACAAATGAATGTACTTTATCCTTTACCTGAATCCAACTGCATCCAGGATCCTTCATCACACTTTTGCCTTTCATCATTTTTCTCACTCGTGCTACATCCTCCCACTTTGAAGAAGCTGCATAAATGTTTGAGAGGAGTATATATGCGGAAGAATTTTCTGGTTCCAACTCAAGAAGATTGTCTGCTGCCAATTTTCCTATATCCACATTCGCATGAACTCTGCTTGCACCAAGCACTATATTCCACACCAAAGCATCAGGTTCATATGGCATTGTGTTGATAAACTGTGCTGCTTCTTCAAGTTTTCCAGCACGACAAAGAATGTCAACCATGCAGGTATAATGCTTCAATTTTTGCATGACCCCATGATCTTGATACATAACATCAAAGTAATGACGACCTTCATCCACTAGGCCTGCATGGCTACAGGCACTAAGAACACCAATGAAAGTGACATCGTTTGGCCTAACTCCAGATTGTTGCATTTGTTCAAAAAGGGAAAGAGCCTCCTTGCCATGTCCATGCTGAGCATATCCTGAAAGCATTGCATTCCATGAAACTGTATTATTTCGCTCTGGCACTTGGTCAAACACTTTACGTGCATCCTCCAAACACCCACATTTAGAATACATGTCTACAAGAGCACTCCTCACATAGACATCTGCCTCGATCACAATTTTGATGATATGAACAAAAACCTGCTTGCCTTGTTCTAGAGCTGTTAAACTAGCACATGCCCTGAGCACACTGGCAAATGTGATCTGATTTGGAATCATACCTATCCTTTGCAATTCACGAAGAAGAACCAATGCCTCTTCTCTAAGGTCATTCTGAGCATATCCCGCAATTATTGAATTCCATGAGACTATATCTCTTTCAACTATGCTGTCAAAAACTCTCCGCGCATCCATTATGCTCCCACATTTGCAATACATGTCAACAAGGGAACTTGAGACAGAGACATCAGGCTGAAACCCTGATTTAATGATATAGGTATGTATCTGCTTTCCATGTTCCAGGGCTTCTAGACTGGCACATGCATCAAGCACACTAGAAAGAGTGATATGATTGATTTTTTGTGCTGCCAGTAGCATTTTAGAAAATAATTTTTGTGCCAACTCGGCATATCCAGTCTGCGCATATCCCGCAATCATTGCATTCCAGGAGACAACTTCCCGCTCAGGCATTTTTTCAAAGACTTTGTGTGCATTGTCAACATTTCCACATTTGGCATACATTGTCAAAAGAGCATTTCCAACAGAAACCTCCTCCTTGAATCCAACTTTTAGGCTAAACCCATGGACTTGCTTACCCTGTTCCAAGGCTTCTGGCTTATCTAATGCACTGAGAACACTTGTGAGTGTATACTGATTCAGATTCCCACCTGTTTGTTGCACTTGGCTAAAAAGTTTTAACATTTCTAGAACATCACCATTCTGGGCATACCCCGAAATCATTGCAGTCCACGATACCACATCTCGCTTCGGCATTTTGTCAAAGAGTTTACGTGCACTCTGGATGTGTCCACATTTATTGTACATGTCAACAAGGCCACTCCCCACAAAGATATTGAATTCAAACCCAGCTTTGATAATGTGAGCATGTGCCTGCTCGCCCTGTACCAATGCCAAAAGTCCAGCACATGACCGGAGAACACTGGCAAATGTGAATGCAGTCATTCCTTTGCTCTCCCTTTGCATTTGGCAAAAGAGTTTCCAGGCCTCCTCATCACATCCATTCCTCACATATCCTGCAATCGATGTATTCCACAATACCACATCCCGGTCAGGAATTCGATCAAACACTTGCCGCGAACTCCCAATGCTTTTGCAATTGGCATACATGTCCACAAGCACACTGCCCACAAAGACATCCAATTCAAAACCATTTTCAATTATGAATGCATGAATCTGCTTCCCTAGTTCTATATCTGCTAGTCTAGAACATGCCCTAGCCACACTGATGAACGTGAAGGAATTCGGTCTCACTTCTGTGGACAGCATTCGAACAAAGAGTTCCAGTATCTCTTCCTCATACCCCTGCTGCTGCGCATACCCAGCTATTAAGGCATTCCATGAAACCGCGTTTCGTTCAGGCATTTTGTCAAACATCTGGCGTGCATTCTCCAAACTTGCACATTTTGAATACAAGTTGATAAGATTGTTTCCCATAAATACATCGATTTCAAATCCCGTTTTTTCCATGTAGCTATGGATTCTCTTCCCTTCTGCTAGAGCTTTAAAATTGGTGCATTCATGCAGGAGCACAGTATATGTATTG
Source organism: Larix kaempferi (assembly GCA_027924585.1). Classification (NCBI taxonomy): domain Eukaryota; kingdom Viridiplantae; phylum Streptophyta; class Pinopsida; order Pinales; family Pinaceae; genus Larix; species Larix kaempferi. The sequence goes on along the minus strand of BSBM01000258.1, from coordinate 13,076,565 downwards.
GATTTTACCCCGCACTCCAACCCATTAAAAATGTCCATAGCCTCCTGCAATCTGCCATGATTACACAAAGTAATGATGCGATCGGCTTGATTAACTCTATTTTCTAGTAGTGGGTGTTCAACGGGAGATGTGAAACCAGTATTACTGCTACTTATGGCACAATTTTGTCCGTGAAAACAAATATGGAAGAAGCCAATCCTGTGGAAATATGCGGATTTGCAGAGTTGTGGAATGGGTTGAGAAAAACCAAGCCATGTTAAAGCCAAACGCTGCATAAAATTAAGAGAACCTCGTTGCATTTTGCATCATATCAATCATCATAGATGCTTGCAGTTCAAAGGAATCTTTTGGAAAATGCATGATAGATTGGTTTAAAGCTGCAACCTCTCTTTTTGAAAATGGGCATGAGTGAGTACATTGTTGTTATATGCACCCAAAATTCTAGATGAAAAATGCATGATAGATTGGTTTAAAGCTGCAACCTCTCTTTTTGAGCATGAGTAAGTACATTGTTGTTATATGCACCCAAAAATTCTAGAATTTAATTGCTGTAAACTGGATTTTGAAAACTTACCATCTAAATGTTTCAAAATTGTGCCTCGAAAAATCATCTATTCCCTCTCAAATGGTAGAATTTTTAGACGTTTTAAAAGCAACTTTTAAGTGAGTAAAGATTTTGGTATAGGTAATAGCTTATAAACTATCTTCCTCTTATAATTGTTGTATATATGATTATTTATTTTTATGAGACCGGGTTCGCTATACATATTTAATTAGAATGGGAGAGATTCAACGTGAAGACTTGCATCCCAAAACCAACTTCTATCTTAGTAAAGATTTATGTATGGGTAATAGCTTATAAACTATCTTCGTCTTATAATTGTTATGCATATAGAATTGAAGTGAGAGAATCAACGTAAAGACTTGCATCACAAAACCAACTTCCAGCTTAATAAAAAATTTAGTATGGTAAATAGCTTATAAACTATCTTCTTCTTATAATTGTTATGTATATATGATTATTTGCCTTCATGCCCAAAGATAATGTTTAAACACAAATATTATTGAGAAAATGAGTATAAATGTGGAACAAAATTCCAACATAGGGATATGCCACAATATTGAGAATGAGTGCCATGAAACGAAATCTTGACATATAGAAATCCTTGTATTGGAGCAAATAACGTATGACATCACATTGATGATAACCACACCCAAAGTCAATCAACATGCATGACAACGAAACCATCAATGATATTAGTACTTCAGTAAGTAAGGATGTTATCATATCAACTTAGGGACTTGCATCTAAAAGCCAATGTTTAAATTGATAAAGATTTTGGGATGAGTAATTCCTTATACACTATTTATCTCACAATTATGTTGTATGAGAGATTATTCACGATACACTCACTTGACATCAATATTACTATACACACGTATTAGAAAAAAAAACATTTTAATATAAAATGAAATTCAAATATAGTGATACACTATTACATTAAAATAAAATAAAATTAAAAATTTAATCACAAAAATAACATTTACAAACCCTAAAAAAAAACTAATAAAACATTACATAAAATTATAAATAAAATTAGAAAAAATAAATAGATTACTAGGAAAACTTACATATACAACCAACGAACCAAACTTTCATAAAAATCACTTTATCTTTAAATAAATATCAACCACTTCTTATATTACTTCCACATATTATTCTCATTAATAATTAATAAATATCATTTATTAAAGTTCTAACCTGTGTAAATTCCATGTGAATAACAAAATGAAATTTGTCCACTAAGAACATGAGAGATATATGGCTATTAAAATATACACATTATGATAAATGTATTCTTGTCTAAAAGCTTCAATCAAGGATGTTATGCAAGATGAGTCTTTAGATCCATTCAACTTATCCCAGATGAATATTTAGATCCATTCTCAACTAACTAATCGATTTTGTAGATTTTTTTTAAATGATTTTAAATTTACATGCTTTTCCCTCTACTTTACAACTGATTTACAAAATTTTTGTTTCATTTCATAGTTTGTAAATGTGAAACAAATCATCTATTCCTTTGATTATGAGACTAGCACATACACTTAACATGTGGTTGGTGAACATCAATAGGTCACAATTTAAGTGTTACAAAAAAGTTACTTGTTCTTTATGAGTAGTTGCATAAACTACCTATTATCCACACATCAACTACAAGTTATTCATGCATCAGGTAGTTGCACAAAGTGCATGTTATTGATGCATCAACTACCATTTATCCATGCATAGCTACCCATTGTTTTTATATTCTTTTTTTTTTCTTATTTCGAATTTGGAACGACTGCCATAAAATCAATCTAGACAGTACACTTGTCTCATCCTCATGCAATCTAGGAAAAGCATAGGCTCTGGTCCACCCCGAATTCTAAAATAAAAACACATATCAGTGTAACTAGTGACATTGTTTCTACCCCCTTACGTTGCTATTACATATGTATAGAACATTAAAAATCAAATTTATGTTGCAGTTATCACCCCATGGCCATAACCACTCCATATCTACGATCATGTTAGATAATATGTATGTTATTATAATCATCGTCTTTAGTATACACTAAATATAAATGTTTGCGAATGATGTCATAGTGTATGATATTTTTCGTAACCATTTTTAGGTATTTATTTTCAGGTAATTTATACAATATTGGATTTCATGGATAATATTATCAAGCTCTTAGTACATTATGGCTTTCAGGTTTTGAGACTTGTCTATTAGAGTCACACTAGTTCATAACATAGAGAGTTCAAATCCTCATATTTTACTACATTATCAAAAGCAAGAGGATAATTCTCTAGCCATTATTGCCCAATCCTTCAAGATTGAAACCATTTTTGGACTCATCACACCTCTACACCATGTTTGGAGCTTTGTTGACTCAATCATTAGTAGGGATTGTGATCCTTATCTTTCCATTACTCCTAGATGGTCATTGTCCTAACCAACCCTATAAGGTTGATTCATTGCTAATTTTGGAGGCCACATGTCTACTACAGTTAATTGGTATCTGGATGGACCACCTCCCCTTGTTTAGATATTCTTTAATTCCCTTGGCCAACTCTTATTGACTAAGCAAAGTTGAACATGATTATCAGAGAGGACATCTACATATAGTACATTCAATTTACTTGGATCACCCCATTAGAAAGGTTGAATCCCAAGACAGTGTAAAATGTAAAGCACTTCATGGAGCTGAGGGATGATCTCATTCTATGACCTACTTACACACTTTGACATTGGATGCATTTTCTTATTCCTTAGGGATTGTGTCAAGTTGGCTCAAAATGAATTCAGATCGAAGATGAACATCATATCACATATGTGGATAGGGTCTACCAACTTTACCATCTTTAAGAAATTGAGACTAAGAAAAACTCCATCTATTGTTGCCCCATTTATTACGATATCTAAGGATGCTATTACTACCTTTTCAAGAGTCACAAAACTCCATCTTCGCCTTCTTCTAGTATTTATAACAACGATGATTCTCCTTATTCAAGAGGGAGGCCTTAAAATTCTAATCTCACTCACTCTAGTCATAATCCCCACCAACAAGACATTGCTAGGATGATTCTTTGTTTTTGGTGCTCTTAGAAATGAAGGGCACTAAGAGGAAGCTAGAGATAAACAACATCTCATCTGCCAGATTCATGAGATCTTGAGAGGCCATCCTTGCTCCACCAATGATACCCTTACAAAGATGACGTCTCAGATATCAAGACAATTCACACAACACCAATAGACAATTGACTTATTTTATATGAATCTTCATAGATATATAAGCTCAAGTCATGCATTTAATGTAACTATCATTCTTATATCAATAGATATATTTTTATCATTTTGGATATACAACTTCATGCATTTTATTATAAATTTATGATGACTCCTCAGGAGTATTGCTCGATACATTACATGTGGAAAGTCATGTAAAAAAATCATTGGACTTTTGGATTTAAATCCATATTGAAGTCATCCTTAAAGCCAAATAAGACCTTCATTACTTACTTAGTTCCTAACCCTTAGGTATCTTGTCACTACTATAATGCCTTCAATACTTGGGCGTACCTCAATGTAAGTGCCCACTTTGTGGAAAAAAAAAGGTTATAAAGCATCTTTATACTGATAGGTGTTTCTTTGTGAGAATGAATTTATGGGCATTGTTACCAAATTCATCAGCTCTCTCTTCGATACAAAATCAACACAAACATTCTTTCCAATTCTCTTATATTGAAGGGTTTACGAGTGAGGTAAAGTAATAAAATGAAAGACAATGTACGCAATAGAGAAAGATAAGAATAGAATGTGCAATCACAGATGAGATGAGTTGTTTCTCAGATTATTATTAATCAAAAGAGGCTACACAACTCTGCTTTTGCAAATCTCAAAATCTCTATTTATAGGAGAGAAATGTAATTGAGTTCATAATGAACACAAGATGTTACTGTAGTGTCGATAGCTACTGACTGTCGACAGTCAACTTAGATGGTGAATGGTTGTGACGGTTGGACCGCTGCAAGTCAGGTGGATCAACTAGTTATACATCAAGCTCACAATTTCAACATGCCTCCTTAAACTGGACTTCCTAGCTTTCTTGAATTGATGGTGCCAAAACATTTTCTCATGTGTTCAAAGCTCTATTTTTCTAATGGCTTTGTGAATATTTGTAGATTGATCTTCAGGCTTGCAAAATTCAAGGTATATTTCACCATTGTTTATAAGTTCTCTTATGAAATGATATCGAGTATCAATGTGCTTGCTCATTTTGTGAAAAAAGTGTTTTTTTTTTATAATTATATCGTTGAATTATTATCACAATATTTTTGGGTTGCTCCTTCTTGCTCTTGCATCAAATTTGACATAATTCTCCTCACCCATACTGCTTGACATGATGTTGATGTTGCTGCTACATATTCTTCTTTTGTTGTCGAAAGAGTAACAATGGTTGTTTTTGGGAAGCCCGTGAGATTGCTCTTGAACCAAGATGAAAAATATATCTAGATGTGTTTTTTCTCTCATCAATACTTCTTGCAAAATCACTGTCTATATAACAGACTAATATGAAATCATTTAATCTTCAATACAAGGTCCCATAATCTCTTGTTCCACTAACATATCTTAAAATCATTATCCCCATATGCCAATGTGAGTCCTTTGGTGTCTCCATGAATCTTGAAATCAAACTGACTACATACATAATGCCAGGCCTTGTCGTCGTCAAATACATCAAAATGCCTACTAATATTTTGTACAAAGTTGGATCTACATTTGTGCCCTTGTCTTATTTTCCCAATCTCAATATCATTACCACAAGTGTAAATGTTGGTTTGCAATTCAACATCTCGAATCTCTTCAAAACATTGTTCGCATATTCTGTTTAACAAATGAAAATTCCTTCATTTGTTTAACTTACTTCTCTACCCAAAAAATATTTCACTAAGCCCAAATATGTCACCTCAAATTCTTTTTTTCATTATTGATTTAAACAACTCAATTGAAAATTTTCCTATAAATATCACATCATCAACATATAGGCATGCACTTAAGATCTTACTTGGATTATTCATCTTGATGTAAAGGGTTGGTTCACTATTGCATTTGTTAAAACCATGGTTCAAGAAGTATGAATCAATGCAGTTTACCAAGCTCTTGGAGCTTGTTTGACACCATAGGGTGAATCCACAAATGTGGTTCACCATTTTTGGCGGATCGCAAGGGGAAAATTCATTTTTTCGACCCTCGATCGAGGTAATTTCAAGCCTTCGATCGAGGTTTTATATGCTCGATCGAGGGTTTAAAAATACCTCGATCGAGGGCTTCAACATACCTCGATCGAGGGTCTAACCAAACCCTTGATCGAGCCAAACCTCGATCGAGGGTTTCGTTAGACCCTCGATCGAGGGATTGCGAGAGAAAAAAAAAACAAAACAAGGTCCGGGCGGTTGTGCGGTGGGTTGACAGACCCTTGATCGAGCAAATCCTCGATCAAGGGTTTGCTCGATCGAGGGATTGCGACAGAGAAAAAAAAACAAAATAGGGCGCGGTTGGCCCTATTTTCGTGCAGTGGCTTGACAAAGACAGAGCAACAGCGATCGGGGACCTCGACTGAGCACACGCCCAATGCCACCTCCCCACGTTGACACCACCTCCCCACAACAACGCCATCATGTCATCTATTCCACCAGGTGGGTATAAATCTACCATTTGTTTTGTTATTTACAAAAATATATATTTCATATTTTATGTATAAATTTGTGTTTTTTTATCAAATCTAGGTTTAATTTGGTTTTCTAGAAATGGTTAGGATGTAGGCATTGAAACTAAACCGCCATTGAAACCAAACTTATAAAAAAAAACCATTTGATTTAACTAAAACAAAAACCTATTTCAAACCAAAACAAAAACCCATTTCAAACCAAAACAAAAACCAAATTTGAAATAGATTTAGGGTTTTACATATCTGTTAGTTATTTGTTTAAATTATTTAATTTAATTTTTGTTTTTATATCAACCGGTAGCATTTCACCCCATAAATGCTACTGGTTTTATTTTAAAATGTGATTTTACAAGTAGAAATGCTGCCCATTTTTTTTCAATCCTCCGAGAACACCAAGAGGATTGAAAAAAAAAAACCATTTGAACCTAAAACAGAAACCAAAACTATTTTAAATTTGAAATACTTTTAGGATTTTAAATTTATTTTGCATTTTTTTGTTTAAAAATTATTTGGTATGTGAATTTGTAAGCATAAATGCTGCCAATTTTTTTTCAATCCTCCGAGAACGCCAAAAAGATTGAAAAAAAATCATATATTAATATTAACATTATAATATAAAAAATTAAAAAATGAATGACTTTGTTCTAATTATTATTATTTATATAAAATATTAAATTCTAATTTGATTTTTAATTTTAGATTTTTGTTATTTAGATTTTTATTATATATATATATATATATATATATATATAACGAATTTAACATGTTTTTTATAATCTTTATTTATTTTTTTCTACAAATAATAGCGTTTTACATTTTAGCTTTAAAAAAATTAAATTTATATAAAAAAAATTGAATGATCAAAGAAATTAACCTATAAAATTTAATATTTTTTATTTTTTATTAAAAAAATTACTATCACATATATTTACTTAATGTTTTAATTCTTAAGAAAATCATTCTTATGGTATTGGTAATAAGTTTTAGGGTGTAAATTAATTTTATTAAGAGATTTGGTTTCAATTTACAAAAAATCTTATAATGTTTTCAATTCACAATCTGTTACTATAAGTGTTCTTTGAGACAAAATGCGAATCATTATTATTCCACCCTCTCTTCTATATTCACTTACTTTTACTTAATTTAGATCACTTTCAAAAAATCTCATATTAATTATGTTAATGTTTCCCTTCACTTTTTGTTTCCCGATTATAAAGTCTTTTTACTCTAACATTAGAGAGGGTTTTACTTGTTTTTCTTATTTTCTAAAACACAAGAAATGATAAAAGCTCATCTTTGTTAGTGTTTTTTAAAAAGGTTTTATTATTTTTCATTATATTCTGTTTTTTTTAAACACAAAGAAATGATAGAATTTACCATTTCACTCAATTATATCAAATTAAGGATAGTGACAAAAGAAAAATGGTAAAAATCAATATTATTAAAATAAATAAGTTTGATTGTTATTAAATGTTAATTTGTTATTGATTGTTTTATAAACTCTTTATTAATAAAATCAATTTGAAATATTTATACTATAATTTTGAAAATCATAATTATTGTTTTGTAAGTACTTCAACAAATCCAAAAATTATAAAAAACTATAATTATTAGTTTGTAAATACTTTTATAAATCTAAAAATTATAAAATAGATTTAAAGATTATAATATAAAATTAGGTTAGCATTATCTACTTAAACTTGAAATGCTTTGATCTTAAAACTATAACAAGAACCATCAAGTTGCAATGCCCCTTCCTTTGCTAAAGAGGTATAGCTAACTAAGTTACTTTGATTATATAGAGCATCACACAAGAATCAAAATAAGCTAGTTAACAATATATGTTAGCAATGGAGGGCACATTGCCTCCTCATGACTCTTGTAGATTTTTTTATAATAGATGTCATATTTTTTCGGAAAAAAACAACCTAATATAGACATTGCTTATTAAAATCTATAGAGTTGAACATTGCAAATATCGTCACTATTACATTGTTTTTAACAAATAATGAAATTTTGATATTTTTACATGTCAACTTTGAAGGATTTAAGGATCCAATATCTCATAGGCCTTCAAAGTGAAATGGGACTTTACACTTCAAATTTGATCCCTTCTCATGATGTCAAATTCTTGTGTGTGATTTTACCCGTCTCAAACTTTGAATCCAAACCCTATCTTGATTTCATAATTTCTAATTCCAGAATAGATAAATGCAAAATTGTTACTATTTCACATTAGAATATTAGAACCACAACACTTTAATATATTTTCTTAAATGTTTAGGGTTGCCCATTGTGCATAAGCATCTCTTTAAATTAAGAGCTCTTGCATCATGTCACGGTAGTGGCTATCATTTTTTGTTTATCATCCATCTTGCATTTGCTTTTGTTCCAATATTCTAATTAATTATTGACAACTATATAGGCGTGCTAGTGGTAATGATAACATTTGATGCTCTCTGATTAGCCGATAGTTAATTTGGCTTAGCACGCATACATGCTTCAACGACCACGAATGACGGTGATGGTTTATGTTCATACTTAGACGTTAGAGAGCAACATCAACTTACCATGCTAGTCTAACAATTCCACTTTTTACTATTTTGGGGTTTAAGATTTTGACCCATGTTTTTTTTTCATGTGAAACACCTAGTAATACCACCTTGTTAACAACATTGTCCAGTGGAAACATCCTATTTCAACCACAACTTGATCCTCATTGACATGACAGTACCCCTCAAACCACATCTCCCCATTGAAAGGAACTTCACAAAGTCTAAGCGAACAATCACAGAAAATGCAATAATCCAAGTGACATCTTTCAAATTTCTATGCTTTTACTCATTTAAGGGTGTGTACATATTTCGCTATGCTAAACTATATCATAAGTGAATAATTCAATGTTAAGAAATATTTTAATTATTAACTTTATTTTTATAAATTTATGTAGAGTTTGATGGTGATTTTTTAAATCACAAAAATTCCATACACCATTCACACTTTAGTTATGATTAGATTATAATTTAAAAATTAAATTATTATTATAATTATCACATCAACTACATTGGATATGACCTAGGCGCCCATCGTTTTCTTGGAGCGCCGGAGCTTCTCTGGTTTTGAGAGTCGTTTTCACTGTTTGCTTGGGCGGCCAGGGCTTGGCCCAGCCATCCCTCTTTTTAAGAATCTCGACTCAGCACATCGAGGATCAATCGGGAAGCTGAGAAGAGTCTAGGGGATGGCGATTATCATGGTTGAAACAGATTCAGAGAATCGCCGACCTCATTTTGGAGACTCTGAACCCGACCAGCTCTGCACTGCAAACCATCCCACGGCTCTCAGATTTAATAAAAGAGAATGGCGGTCTGCTCCAAATCCTGGTGGTCGGTGTCGGTGGAGGCGGGGCTCTTACTGGTGATCAAGAACGAGACAGACTCTGCGGATTCAACGGCTGCAACTCCTTCTCTTCCGAAGCCCCGGCTGAAATTCGAAGGAGTGTTGCTGGACGCCCTGATCAAGATCAAGAACGAGAGACCCCTCGCTCACCTTCAGGCGTTCCTGCAGGGAGGGCATCTGATCAAGATCAAGAACAAGAGACCCCTCGCTCACCTTCAGGCGTTCCTGCAGGGAGGGCATCTGATCAAGATCAAGAACGAGAGACCCCTCGCTCACCTTCAGGCGTTCCTGCAGGGAGGGCATCTGCGGAAAACGGCTGCAACGGCCTCGACTGCCTCACCAAGATCGATGCCGTCTCTGACTCCGCCACCACCATTTCGGTGGAGGCTTTTGGGGCTTGGTTTCAGGGACGCTCGGCTTGCTTCGGCGGACTGCTCCAGCCAAAATGGGGTTTGTCTGGCTGCTTCTTTATCAGGGGTTTGCTTGTTGGCTGTTTTTGTCGGTTTGGGAGGTCTACCGTGTCTGCTGCTCTGTCCACAGACATGGACCTTCTGCTTCCTCCGATGAGGGTTTCGGTTATGACGGATCTATATCTTTCTGTGGAGGGTCTGCTGCAAAGTGAGCTGTTGGTCATAGCTTCTAGTCCATGTGTGGCTATGGTGGATTTGAGTGGGTTTCTGCTCACTCTTCTGTAGTATTTTCTGTTCTGGGTTTCTCTTTGGTTCAGCTCTTATAAGCTGTTGTTTTCTACTTATATGGGACAGAAATTTGTGAAAATGTAGGGATCCTTGTTGATTCTACTACATGTGCAGAATGTAATTTTAATCATCTTTTTGAAATAAAATTACGGACTTTTTCCAAGGAAAAAAAATCACATCAACTACATTAAAAATTTAAAACGCTAGCACAATATAAAATTAATTTGATTTCAATTCAATCCAATATAACATGGTATAAATATCCAAAAAATAAAGTGTGTTTGGAATAGGTTAAGTGCAAATTATACGTTTTAATAAAATTATGATTTAACAAATTGATTTAAAGAAGCAAAATTTACATAGTATATCAATTTATGATAAAATTTTAAGTTTCATCATCTTATTCATTACAGAAAACTTGAGGTTCTATGGTTAGGTAGTTTTGGGCAAAATAATTTCCTTTTCCTCTTACAATTTTGCGGTAAGAGTATCATAGTTCTATAACTTCTGTCTTATAGCTAAATCGCTCTTAGCACAATTTTGTGGTAAGAGTATCATAGTTCTATAACTTCTGTCTTATAGCTAAATCACTCTTAGCACAATTTTGTGGTAAGAGTATCATAGTCTCCTTTTCAAGGATCACCTTAACCACAAAGTCTCCTTTTCAAGGATAAACATTTGGTTAGCGGAAATGGAAATGGGGCCTTTATTCCCGTGAGAAGTAGATACGCTAAACGGTTTAGGGTTTGATTTAAGAACCTTGATCAAACAACTTCCCTTACGTTGACAACCGGTCAATTCTGCCCATCAAAAAATGGCGTAGAAGGAGGGCTGAGGTAAAAATAACTAGTTTATTATTTTGCGTTTCAATTATTTTATTAATCATTTATCCTCCGGCTTTGAAATTTTAGTTTTTTATATTTTATTCTTCTACGTCGTTGCACATACACTGTACGGCGGGGTAGATCACAAATTGAAATGTGAAATTTGGAATAGAATTTGAATTTGAAATTGAAATGTGAAATTTGGAATAGAATTTGAATTTGAAATTGAAATGTGAAATTTGGATTAGAATTTGAAATTTGAATTTGAAATTGAAATGTGAAATTTGGAATAGAATTTGAAATTTGAATTGAATTTGAATTTGAAATTGAAATGTGAAATTTGGAATAGAGTTTGAAATTGAAATGAGAAAATTTGAAATTGAAATGTGAAATTTGGAATAGAATTTGAAAGAAAATTAGAATTAGAAATTGAAATGTGATGCAGATAGTCCTGAAGAGAGAGATTCAGTGCTTCGTGCTCCGCGAAGCACGAGAGGATCTAACGTCACTCGACAGGGTGGTCATCGGCAACGCTCCCGTTCACCGAGGAGTGATGCTAGGCCGGGGTCGGTTGCCACTGGTGGCGGCAGCAGGAGAGATAGTGTGTCAGTTCATGCCGACGACATACATGTGGATCCCCAGGAGGAGGATGTGCAACAAGACATGAGTGCATCAGGTGCGTATTTTTTGTTAGCACATTTTCAGTAAATTTTTAGTATATAATGCATTGAATTTCAGCTGCAAGTTATAATATATATTTTTAGTAACATTTGTGTTTTGGTTTGGATCATAGGTGCCCCATCAGGGGGATCGTATGATGATGAGGTTGCACAGATCACTCTCGTTGACATCATTTCCCAGCAAGAGTGGGTGAGCTCATGTGTGAGCACTTTGAGGGAGGATTCTCCCACACGACGATCTTTGTCGATGATGTTATCAACAATTGATGAGATGTTGACCCTCTACAAGAGGGTGGGACCTCTCAGTGACATTTGGAGACATTCATGCTAGAGGAGGAGAGATGGTGTCATTGGGGTCCACAAATGGGAGGATGTCAAAGTCGCCATAAGAGGGCATGACATCAAGGGTGCTTTGTTCGACATCCCACCTGACTGCGCCCCCGGTCAACTGCTTAGACTCAGGGAGTTTAAGTTGGAGGTCGCTGCACCACATATATATGATAGATTCGTGGGAGTGTGGGGCATGTTCCCCCACCATGACCAGGTCCCATTGTACTTTGCAAAACATGTTTATGCAGAGTTTGTTTTGGACATGCACCCGGATTACACTAGCACAGGGTCCCAGTTCTATGGGGCTGGTAGGGGACGCTCCTACCAACGTCCTAGAGCTCGGAGAGACCTTGCCTTCATGCCACCCGCTCCGAGGTTGATACCACTTCCAGACAGGGAGGTTATCAGGTCGAGGGATGTGGCACAATCATCCCAGCTCGTTGTAGAGGCTAGAGATGACCTTGTAGACTCGTTGTTCACTGCCTTGGGCGGTGTTGTTGTTGCTGCGCATGGAGAGGCATCTAGACCACCCCCTCCACCTGTAGAGATAGAGATAGAGCATGTCTCTAGTGACATGCTCAGGAGTTTCGATCGCGAGACCCTACTGCGGTATGCTGAGTCAGCGCGAGATGCATACTTTCAGTTATATCGTAGATGCGACACGACACGTATACTTTTGTACAATTATGTATATATGTTCTTCATGTTACATCATATCAATGTCGCAAATTGAATGGTCAATAATACTTAAGGGAGTTGTATTCTATTGATCCATGCAGGGGACCCCATTCATGGATCAACTCTTTGCTAGCGAGCCATCTATTGGTCTGCTAGTCGGGGTAAGTTATAATTTATGTTCCAATTTAATTTGTGTTTGAATATTATTTCTCAGTTTAAATAATTTGTGTTTTATTTCTTAATTTTCGAGATTTATGTTGTAGATCTTAACTTCAAATGAATTTCAAATTGTACAGGGAAACGGAAAGGCGGTAGATCCTGATTATGGACATGAGGACCGCGAAGGTTCTGACGAGCTGGGTTCAAAGACACATGTGAGTTTTAATTTATGTTCCAATTCATGTTATTTAGTCACATTTAGTAATTGATTTTTGTACTTTATGTTTCAATTTTTTACGGATAGCTTTTAAATTATGTTAAATTTAGTTTTAATTTTTAATAAATCTAACTTATTACATGTAATGGCATATTACATAGGCATCGCAACAGGTGGGTGTCAATGCTGCAATGGATTTCACACATAGTTGGGATGTAGCTCGAGTACATTATCCTGATGAAGGGCCATCTACTCGTATTCCTACCCAGATCCCGGATATCACCATTGACACGACGGATATGGAGCAATTCCTTGAGGGTTTAGAGTCTCAGAGACAGCAGCGGGCTGCTGCACAGGAGGGCAGTGAGAGGGACGATCACAGGCCTCGTGGGGGTAGTGGCCGATGAGTTGATGATCTATACATTTCCATGTTTTGGATATTTTCATATTTTATATATTTTCATGTTTTGGATGATCTATATATACGTTATCATGTTTTGGATATGGATTTATATCATTTATACATGGACTTTTATCATATATGGACTTTTGGATATTTTGTATATTTTATCATATTGATGTTTTCATGTGTATTTTGTATATGATTTGAAATCAATTGCTTTTTATATTAGATTTGGACATAGTTATTACAGTTACAAATTTATGTTTTGTCGTTTCAAATGCAAATTTAACGTGTAGTTACAATTTAGTTCAATTTAAAATGCAAATTTCGACTACATTAGAGAACATCTTCCAAAATTTAGAATTGAATACATACATTACATTTTAAAATTGAAATTACAATTCCAATTCAATTACAATGTAAAATTTCCAATTTAATGTGTAATTTCAATTCCAATTCAATTGCAATTTAAAAGCTCGTTTTCAACTACATTACAATTGCATAAATGAAATCAACATGTAAAATTAGAATACATTTGAAATTAATAATTGAAATTTTGATTATATTATGTTGTCTACACATTACAATTCAATTACAATTTACACATTCCAATTCAATTACAATTTAAAATTAAAATATCAAATTTAATGTGTAATCTCAATTGAGAATATACAATGTGTTGTTCCAATTTATAAGTTCAATTTCAATTACATTCCAATTGCATTTGAAATACAAATTTTAAATTATGATACATTATACAATCTAAAATTTAAATTTTACAATTTTACCTTGTATATAGATGAATTTTAAATTCTCAATTTTGTATTTGAAATCAAAATTTAAAATTAGAATACATTTGAAATTGAAAATTGAAATTGACATTTTGCATTATGTTGTCTACACATTACAATTCACTTACAGTTTCCAGATTCCAATTCAATTACAATTTAAAATTAAAATCTCAAATTTAATGTGTAATTTCAATTGAGAATACAATGTGTTGTTCCAATGTACAAGTTCAATTTCAATTACATTACAATTGCATTTGAAATAAAAATTTTAAATTATGATACATTGTACAATCTAAAATTTAAATTTTACAATTTTACCTTGTATATAGATGTATTTTAAATTCTCAATTTTGTATTTGAAATCAAAATTTAAAATTAGAATACATTTGAAATTGAAAATTGAAATTGACATTTTGCATTATGTTGTCTACACATTACAATTCACTTACAGTTTCCACATTCCAATTCAATTACATGGAAAATTTAATGTGTAATTTCAATTGAAAATTCAATGTGTTGTTGTATATAAGAATGTTTTTGTCCATTGAGAGTGTGAAATATCCCTTGAGACAAAATTATATAATTACAAGTTATATAGTATGTAGGTAATCTTTGTGTTATTTTCTTTTAAGTGTGTGCTCTAATCTAAAGTCATAAAGGTATGGTTTGTTTTCTTGGCAATGGGCATAACCACCTAAAATATGTTGATAGCAGATGCTTGTACAACTATGGTAGAAACTATGCTTGTACAACTATTTCATATGATTTATGTTTTGATGACAAATGGAGATAATGACACCATTTGATCCAACTAGGTAAGTTGCATATATGACGGCATGTACAAGTTATTACCTTTCCATGTACTATGCTTGTATGTTGAATGTTCACATCAACATGTACAAAATAACTTTTTATTGAATGCGAGTATGTAAAGTTAATTAATGCTTACATCAACAAACAAAATAATGTTTTGTGAGACTATTTTTCCCAACTACTTATGACAAAACCTTACAAATCATTTTGATGATATGGACAATGTAATCCTCATCTCATCATGGCTTGCACTTGATGCCATCAAGAACATAATTCACCATGATACAAGATTATAACAAATGAAGTCAATAATTATGTGAATTATAACAAGTGTCAAGCAAAGGGATTTTCAACCACCAAATCACCATAGCAAAAATTCTAGGTTATCAATACAAGAATGTGTGGTCCAAACAATAATTATAATGCCCAAAATTTTCTAAATTCATATATTAAAGAATGTTGCACAAAACTTAATTATCAATACAATAGATTTTTAAAAAATAAAAACTTTAAAATAAAATTTAAATTAAACATTTATAAACTTTAAGAATTTAATAATAAACTTTTATAAACTTTAAATAAAAAAAATTTCCTATGATTAAACTCCATTTAGGTAATTAATTATTTGTAAAAATAAATTAAAAGAATTTTACAAACTTAACCGACATGCTCCAAACCCTAACCCTAATCCTAAAGACTAAACAAACAATATTTATTACTCTTCACCTCCCTGTGCTAAAGAAGAGAGTGAGATTTGCTTCTCTTGAGGATGAACCTGCTTGAAAGGTTCGAAACTGTAGATTGAAAAAATCTTCCGCAGATTTCCTTCCATTTAATGTATGTCTTAATCATCATACTCCTAAATTGAATTAAGTGGGCATGCATTGCATGCTAACCACGGTAGTTATCTCTCAATTCCTTTTTTCTTGTGTTTTCAAGGTACTTATGATAGTTATGTGTTTTCAAGGTACCCAAACTCATTTCACATGATTTCCATTCTTATAAATATGAAAATAGAAATTAAGTTTTGGGCATCATGAATTTTACTTAGTTGAAGCAATTATTTAGTGACCTAAAACCTAAAATACATAAGTTTATTGATTTTGGTTTAACCTGGATTATAATGTATAAAATTTTGCAAGTTTGGAATCAAAATTTAAAATTAGAATACATTGTACAATTCAAAATTTAAATTTCACCATTCCACACTGTATAGATGTATTTTAAATTCTCAATTACATTACAATTGTATTTGAAATCAAAATCTAAAATTAGAACATGTACATGTTCAAGTGTATTCACATTGGAGCACCATGACCCAAATTTCACAAAAGCCTCCCATCTGGTATTTGTATTCTTGACATTAAAGCATAGATACAAAAATACATTTATAAAACAACCTCCACAAAAATCTCCAAAAAAATATTACACAAGACAACATGAAAACTATGCCAATGATGCAAGCGGCATACATGTAACTCATTCATCTGGCCAATGGGTTATAGGAATGCAAGTCTTCATAATACAATCATGGTCAGCTTCTGTCATCTTCCATCTCTTTGGATCACCTCTCTTCACCTTGATTTATGTTAGAGGTATCCGAGCTGCAACCACCAAATGATTGTATTGACATGATATGTATCTAGGCATAAAATCTCTGTAAGTAATGTGAGCACCCTGTTTTTTCACTTTTTCAAAAAAGTGTCCCATTAGAACCATGTCTCCAACCTGGTATGTGAAGTCCCCATCTTGGTAGGGTCGCACCAATCTACTCTTTATTTGCATGCACCGCATCAAATAGTATGCAACATTTTCTTGGTTGTGGAGGGGTGCAATGACAACGAATACATCACCTGCAAGATACATTACAAATATTATTCAAATGTCCTACGTGCAAATTTCTACAACATTTGTATATGTGTAAGATATAATGAACTAATTAACTTAATGAAGACTCTTGTACCTTCCCCAACCATATCAGAAACTCGATCATGATCTAATGAGACCATTGCCTCTTCAGTGTGCATCTCTTGCCATGTTGGAATTGGATGTGGGCCCTTTGGATTAAGAGATACATATTTCCATGGTTTGACATATAAATCATTTTCATAGTGATCAAGCCCGCATCCATTTGCATCAATGCAAAAATCGCAAAAGCATGCATACTTCCTCGTTTCAATGAAAAATATGTCCCCCATATCTTTACTTCGAACAGAATGCAATTCCCTCGTACCAGGGATGGTGTCACAATACCATGGAATGGATCTATTAACATCTCCAAGGGAAACATACCAGAAGAACCTGCATGGAATTCAGTTTGTCATATGTAAATTCCTATCGAGTACATCTGTTCTTTTGGAAATGTTGATATTGAATGTTATTAGCTTATTAATTGAGTTTGGAGTTTATTACCTGCACATTAGCCTTGCTTGTTCGCGACCCTGATGTCCCAAATGACGTGTGCACCAATCAACTACTTCAGTGGAGCATTTGAGTTGGGTTGCACCACGACTCATCTGGTACCTCCGAAGTGCTCGTTTCACACATGCACCTGCGCCATCATGTTCACCCTTCCCATGCCATGTCTCAAAAAAGCTCCAAGTGTGTCAGATTCCTGTTTGTTTGTGCAGGCGACTCAACCAATAAAATGAGCGTGCTGATTTGAATTGCCCTGCACACCCATCTGACCAAATCCAGTGTTCAGTAAATGATACGCCTCTCTGCCTGAATGAATCATAAATCAACCCAAAGCAGTGTTGAATGAACAATGTGTCATGCTCACGATCATCACTAACATAAAAATGGTACTCCTTGATCACTTCACGTGATTGAGGAGTGCTATCCCTACCATCAATGTTTTCCTGAGCATGTCTGTACAACACATAGACACCTGGTCGGAGTGATAATACTCACTCTGTATCTCTCTCTGAGGAGCAAAGGTGTAGTTCTCTGCAAATTCTACCACTGATAAGATTGTGCCCGGCTCAAATACCTCACGGGAATGTTTGAATTCTGAAGCTTGCCACCTGGACCTATGGGAGTGCTTTATGTATTTATAAATCTGAATTTGAAACTTCTCCATGAAATCTGAAACATGAATCTCATCATCGAGCAATTCGATCCTCTTGGATGGCACAGATGAAGAAGGTGTTGGATTCATGGTGACGTACTCGTACCTCTTCCACCTAACGGTGATATCTGACAATCCATGGTGTGTTGGATCGATAGAAAAGTTCCTATGGAACAATGTGAAATCACCGCATTCATGGAATTTTCTCCCACCTACACACCTCTTATTGAAAAACACGTGTTCAGGATTCCTGTTGCATAGTATCATACAAATAAAATCTCGCACTGTGTGAGGAGCTAGTACATTGTTCCAGTGCCTTTTGCAAAAATCCAGAAATGTGTCATAGTATAGTTGAAATTCAACGTGGTACCGAGTCACCGACAACAACAAGTGTCGCGAATCGTATTCGACCTAATATACCATAGTTTCAATTTGTTGAACATGCTAAATGATATTTGAACATCAAGATTGGTTTCTTGGAATTCCTCGTAAAGTGCAACTCCCGTCATCTCCATCACATGCTTACAGTGCTCCTGATAAATGCCTCTGGATAAAAGTTGTCGTAGGACATGCTTTCGATATGGAATAGCACGAGAATGACTATCCCAAAACTCTATCACCTTCTCTCTAATTCCTGCTACCATCCTATCTCGATAGGGTTCCCTACAAATAAGAGCCCAACAAGCAGCTTCATTACTTTCATCTATCCGAATTTAGTATATTTGAACAATGTTCTTTTTGAAACATTGAGCAATGATGCCATTGTTGATACCGTTCAATTTCTTGAGGTGCTTTGTGCCACAACAGTCATTGTAATTGCCTTACGAGCAACTCGGGTATCATTGTTTCTTGGTTTTCCAAATGAAGATAATGCAGTTCTTACATTTTCTATTGCATTCTAGCATGCCTTTTTTGTTTTAACATCTTGAAAACTCAACAACTTTTTGGCACGCTTCAATTTTTTGTGTTTTATCAATCCATGTAGGATTTGAGCTTGTGCCATCGTTGAATGTTGTTCAAAATATGACTTGATTATGTTATTGACATGCTCTCTAACTCTCCGACTAGAGATCGAGTTCCCAATCTCTTCTTGTGCAGAAACAACTACACAATTCTCTAGAAAATTTTCACCCCTTCCAACCCCACTGCACTTCCCAATTATATTTTCAATGTGAGAGGGAAAGGTGTCATGTGATGGCTGATCAGGATCATGAGGGGGCACAGGGTCATGTGATTCTTAATCACCATGATGTGATGTTTGACCATAATCTCTCCCTGCGTAACATGTAAATTAACAAACTGAAAATTGGTTACTTGATAGTTGTGCATTGAACTTTAAAATAGCTAGTAACTTGAAATTTGATGTGAAAATTGAAAAATTGAAAATTGCATGTGAATTGAATTTTCCAACTAATACCTTTAGCTTGAGAATTGTTCTAAGTAAAAATCGAAATTGCTAGTAATTTGAAATTTCAAATTGCTCAAGTGATATGAACCGTTATACCAAAACCCCGAGGTGTTAGTGAAGGCCGCCCATTAGGATCTTAACATCTCACCATGCTCCACAGTCCATACTTTGGGCTGGATGTGCGCCCGTACGGTGGTGTCCCCTCTGCATTGTACGAGCCCCGGACGAACACTACAATGCCGACGTTGGATCTGAAACGACGCGAAAGTGATCGACAACAGTTCAGCTGAAAATAGATATGGACCCCAGGTATGTTCGACTTCCTAACAGTTTAGGTGTTTCACTCGGCCACCAATGCTGTTTGACGGCTTGCATACTGGGGCAGTACCCCTCACTCCACGACTCAGGTAAAAATGATAACCGCTTGGCCATAAACGACAGCTCTTGGTTTACCTCACGGGTGGAAACTAGTCAATCAGGTAGGGGTTGTTTCCCTTTTCGCTGGCAGGTCCTCTCAATGGGCCAGCCACTTTGGGGTTTCTGTGGTACTCCTCACAATGAGTTTTAGGGCTTATGCCCAAGTACTTCCCACAGTTAAGCGGACAGGGATTATTCCCAGATTCGAACTTACAACAGATGCGAAATTGGTAGTAACTTGTACATTTAACTTTAAAATTGCTAGTAACTTGAAAATCAACTATATATATTTAAGTCAAGATAATTATTAATAACTTGATAAAAATTATTGTGGGCATAAAAATATCATTTACAATCATCACATTATATAATTGTGGGCAAATTTTCTTTCTGCAATTTATGTCCATTTTACTTTTACATTACAAGAAAAATGTTATTTTAACTTTATGGTATAATTTATAAATAAATAAATATTTAAAATACAAGTTGCAAATCACCATGCAAAGAATAAATGATTACAACACTTCTACCCTAGAATTTCAAGGACAACATCATGCATCCCATGTTGTATATACGTGAAATAAAAATTTGCGATTGATTTTCTACCCATCATAACATACCTATTATACTCTAAATGTGGGGAAAAAAACATTGATTTAGAGATGAATATGATATTTAATTAAAAACATTGTAGTGATATGATTGAGGGGAAATTTATAATTTTTAATGCAAAATAACATTTTCATTAGTTGATGATTTTGCAATTTCAACAATAGACATTTAAATGGAAATTGTAATTTTATCATAAATTGCAATTTAAGGATTTTTTATCAATAATGCTTCGCATATCAATGCAATGTTGCAAACATTGCAAATTTAATTATTTCCAATTTGTCCTAACAAAATATATGGTTCTAATCATTAATCTTATCATGGTAATATGTCATATTATGCAAATAAAAATATATGTGATAGATGAATTTTTTTTTAAAATAAACATTATAATTAAATAGCTCTTTGAACATTTATTTGTATTCAAATATTCATTACTATGAAAATATTGTCAATTACCATAGCTATGAAAATATTCATTCATTTGTTTTCAAATTGAATAAATTCTAACTAATACATAACTATCAAACATGTAAATTTCAAAATATTCATTCATTTGTTTTGAAATCGAATTTTCTAACAAAACAAGAATTGAAATTACATTTAACTTGAAATTGTTAGTAACTTAAAAAATTGCAATTAGTTAAATATGTACAATTTAACTTGAAAATATAGTGTCTAAGTGTACATTTATTTTGAAAATTATTCTAATAACATTGAAAATTGTTAATAGAGTTTAGAAATTTCAAAATAGTTAATATGTACATACA
This sequence comes from Larix kaempferi, assembly GCA_027924585.1. Taxonomy (NCBI): domain Eukaryota; kingdom Viridiplantae; phylum Streptophyta; class Pinopsida; order Pinales; family Pinaceae; genus Larix; species Larix kaempferi. The sequence continues at coordinate 13,055,020 of BSBM01000258.1, read as the reverse complement.
TTTTAACTTGAAAATAAAATCTAAGTGTACATTTCATTTGAAAATTGTTGAACAATAAAATTGAAAAATGTTAGCAAACTTTGAAATAATTTGAAAATTGTTTTAAAGCAACTTTGAAGCATAATTTGAAAATTGTTAGCAACTTTGAAATAATTTGAAAATAGTTAAAAATATGTTCATATCTTAACATGAAAATAAAATATAAATTTACATGTTTCATTTGAAAATTGTTCTAATTTAACTCTGGTTTAAAGTCACTTGAAAATTGTTCATTTAACATAAAAATTGTTGCAAACTTTGAAATTTAAATAACAAATTGATGAAATAAATAAGAATATAATTACAAATAAATATGAAACAAATTAAATTATGAAATTTAGTTAGATTTATTGGAAAATTGTTACTAATTTTGTAAATTATGTAACATGATATTTAAATTATGATAGCATGTAATTCAATAATTTACCTTGGTTGTCCTCCATTGGAATTTGTTGCACCAAATGTGCATCTTCTTCTTCTCTCAACCTTACTCTTTGTTGTCTCATTCGTTCTCTATTGTACTCACGTTCTTCATTGGCATTTTGTTGTCTAGCATGTTTTCTTTATCTTTTTTTTTATATTCCCCATCAATTTACAATGAAAACAAACAATTTTTTTTCAAAATGTTAAAAGAAACAACAATATGTTAGTATGAAATCTTGAAATATGCCTACAAATAAATCTTACATGAATCAATCTACAATGAAAACAAACAATTTTTTTTCCAAATTATTATAACAAACAACAAAATGTTAGTATGAAATCTTGAATTATGCCTACAAAGATATCTTACATGTCTAATGAGGTCTAATTCAGCAATATGAAAATGACAAATCTCTAATTCAACAAGATCAAATTCACAAATCTCTAATTCAACAAGATCAAATTGATAAATCTCTAATGGAAAAAAAAAATTAGAAATGAGGTAAATTGTTTTTTGTGAATCCTTGTTTGTTAGTTATATACAGGTTCGTTGTTGTTTTTTGGAGGGAAGGGTAGTTGGCAACATTAATTGTTGCCAACTCCTTTTGCGGTTTCGTCTCGTTTGCTTTATATATTTTTTTTACACAGACAAACCCTCGATTGAGCAAATAGCTCAATCGAGGGTTTAATAAACCCTCGATCGAGGTATTGTCAAACCCTCGATCGAGATTCTGTTAAGCCCTCGATTGAGGTGTTTAAAAAATCTTGATCGAGGGCTTAAAATACAGGCCAAGAGCCCCTTTCTCAGCAGAATGGAATGTTTGTATGTCTTCCACAGAGTTAAACTATGTCATTAAATGCTCATTAATGAGCGGACTTGATACCATTGGATTTGTCAACGAATCTTCTATCCAGATAAATAAAATTTATGAATTTTTATCTTCATATGTCTTCTGTTTTTAAATTTCTACTAACACTTGCCCTAAAAAACCATGCCGACAACTTTGATTGAACTCAAAGATAAATCCACAACATTCAAAATACACATCCAAAATTTTTGAAAAAATACACAAGCCCCAAATAAACGCGTCCTCTTTAAAAGGGTATTTTTAGTTTAGCAAATTATGTAAAAAATCAAAAGATTTCGTGCACGCACACACATGTGTGCAAAATGCGACTTAAATATTCATTGGTAGGTTTTGAAAAATAATAATAAATACACTTTTTCGAGAAAAATTCAAAGAAAAATATGTAAGCCCTAGTGCATTCTATCTAAATCATGTTCACATATTTCATTTTTAAAATTATTACTTTAACATTAAATTATTGTGCACACACACAAACTACTTGTTAATTGCTTTTCAAATTTTTAAGTACACACGTTTCATTAAATGAAAATTTGACACGATATATGGTATTGGTATATTTTGAAAAAAATATCATTGGAAAGCCAACATAATTCTCTACATTTCGTTTTTCAACCGCATGTCAAAATTCATGTGGCAAGTATGAGTTACGAGGGCTTCAATTTAATATAGGGGTAAAATTTATGTTTTTCATCGTCATATTTGGCCAAAAAGAGTTACCCATCTTCATGGAATCACCCCATACAGATATTTTTTCAATCTATAAATTTTATGTTCATGACCCAGGATTTGATAACTTGGTGGTTGCTGCACATATAATTCTTCCTGTAATATCCCATTCAAAAATGTTAATTTGACATCCATCTGATAAACTTTCCACGTATGATGTGTTGTTATTGTTAACATTGATCTCATTGTATCTAGTCTAGCTATTGGAGCAAAAGTCTCATTGTAATCAATATCGAGTTGTTGTGAAAAACCCTTTGCATCTAACCTTGTTGTATGCATCACAAATTTCCATCAACATTAAACTTTGCCTCACAGACCCATATTACAGCTATTGCATATTTTCCTTCTAGAAGATTCACTAATTGCCAAGTCCGATTTTTCTCTATTGCTTCAATTTCTTCATCCATGGTTTTTTGCCAAATTTCATTCTTAAATGCTTCTTCAAAACATACTGGATCAACAACGAAAATCATGCAAAATCGGAAATTAAGTCATCATCATCATCATTACCTTGAGTTACCTCATATATTTGCTTGAGACTTCTTGTCTTCTTTGGGATGACATCTGACTCTAAGTTATCACTTGAATTATATCTAGGTGTTGAATGAGATATTGAAGCAGACCGAGGTGTTGCTATCATACTATGTGAACTAGAACTATTGTTAGATGGGGATTTTATTGGAGCATGATCTTCATCGAATTATTTCATCTCAAGTTGTTGTTGTTGTAGATTTTCACTCCAAATCCATTCTTCATCTTCAAGAAAATTGACACCTCTATTGCTTATAGTCCTTTATGTGATGGCATTATATGTGTATGCTTGTGACTGCTCACTATATCCCACAGAAATACATCGTTCTCCTTTATCATCTAACTTTTTCCTATTTTCATCAAGAACATCTACATATGCAATGCACCCAAAGACTCTCAAATGAGAAACATTATATTTCTTATTACTACATGCTTCGTGTGGTACCTTATCCTTCACACTCTTTGTGAGGGAACAATTCAAAATGTATATTGCATAAGCTATAACTTCAACCCAATACTCATTTGGTAAATGTTTAGTTTTTATCATGCTTTTTTTCCATTTCCATGATTGTTCTATTTTTTCTTTCAACAATACCATTCTGTTGTGGTGTATAGCTAGTTGTAAATTGATTTTTGATCCTAGTTGCTTTGCAAAAGCTCAAGAAATTATTAGAAACAAATTATCCACCTCTATCTATTAGAATTTTAATGTAGTGTCCACTTTGCTTCTCAACCATGACTTTAAACTACTTAGAATTTTCAAAAGGTTTTGATTTGTGTTTCAAAAGATATACTCAAGTTTTCTTGGAATAATCATCTATGAATGTTATGAAATGCAACCTATTTCCAATAGAAGGCATCTGCATATACCCACATATATATGAATGTGCAATTTCAAGTGGATCTATTGCTCTATATGACTTGCCAATGGGAAATGATTATCTATGTTGCTTACCAAGAATACAACCTTCACAAACTCTGTTTGGTTGTTCAATCAATGGAAAACCATTCACCATGTTTTTTCTGTGCAACAAATTTAAACCACTAAAACTTAAATGGCCAAATCTCAAGTGGCATAGCCATGATTGATCTTTGATGACTGCTTTGAAAGAAACAAACAATTCATTTTGCAACCTTAAAGGTAACATCTTGTTTTGTGTCATTTGGAATTTTGCAATTAGCCTTCCATGTGTATCAAGAATCTCGCATGCATTATTTTCAAAATAAATTTTATATCCCTTTTGTATTAGTTGTCAAATGCTAATTAGATTGTGTTTAAGATTAGGAACATAATACACATTTGGAATGTGATTCTTTTCTCCTTGCTTAGTTTTAATGTTTATGCTCCCTTTACCCATGACAACTACTTTGTTATCATCTCCCAATTTTGCTTCTAACTCCATGGATTCATTTATGTTTGGAAACATATCCTTGTTTCCACTCACATGATTACTACAACTACTATTTAAATACCACACTTCTTTTGAACTTTTTTGTGCAATATTGTTATCAGTCAAAATGGCACTTCTCCATCTATGACTACACTGTACCTTATGGATTGAAGAGCCTATTTGATCATAAGGTCCTTGTCGGTCATACAAAAGGAGCTTATGGATTGAAGAGCCTATTTGATCATATATGATTTGGCCTACACTTTGCAACATGTCTCCTTAACTTAACCTTCTTTGTGACTTGTTTTGAGATATAACCGCGGCTTTCATATCAACAAAATCGCGGGTCACCCACGACAGTCTATATTGACAACTCGTGGGTAACTATTAAAAATCTGCACCTGCGTGTTGTTGGGCACTATACTCACGACTCACTCACTAGATTTCAAGAGCCATACCCGCGGGTATCTCTAACTCACGAGAAAAAAATATTAAAAGAAGATTAGATATCAGTTATGGTAGTTATCCTAACTACCACAACCTCCCTAACCAATTTCCTTTTGAGTCTATCCTCCCAGCCTTTCTATAAATACAAGGGGAGGGCCTTGAGAAGAGAGAACCAATTTTGGATAAAGAAATGTTGGTGAAAATTCTACTAAAGGAAGAGGATCAAGAACCCAAGGCCAGGTTTCAACACTGCCAGTTGCAATACAGGTTTGGTTGATTGCCTTTAATGCTAATAATACAGAAACTTCCTTTACCATAAATATTTGTCCAGGATATAAATGTATGTCTTTGAATCTTTCATTTTTTTAACATATGAGTTTCTTATAAAGCATTCATTTTTATTGGGTCATAAGCTTTGAGAAAGATATGTGTTTTATTGCAGGTGATCTCTCTAGAGCAGTGAAGCAGGAGTCTGAAGTTTGAAAGCTTGGATCGAACGACAGTCATTCAAGTATTTAATTTCAACTTTATATCTTAGTTCTTTCCATTAAAAGAATGGTTGCTTGTTGTACCTATGTACTTTCCTATCTCTGTAACTAAATTACATGTACGTTGATGATCTCTTGAATTCCCTATCATAGGTAGTTTTACCACACAACAAGTATTACTAGTAATAATTATTGAATCACTATATTCAATGTTTTTCTCTTGAAAAAATTGCATTACACCTATTCATATCAAAGTCCTTCTATCTACATTCAGGTGCATAATGCCCAATTTTTTTACAAGAATGGCATTGAATATGTGATTTGCCATACCTTTGTCCTTGGCCATGAAATTCGCGAGAATGGTTTTCTGTTTTGTAAAGAATGAAGAAATATAAAAAATAAAAGAAAAAGAAAGTTAAAAAATAAATAAATAAAGTAAATAAAGTAATTGAATTATTAAGCAATTAAATGAAGAGTCACAATTTATACGAAAGGGTACCACGTGCCATATTTATGTGCTTGCTTGCTTTATGTGAGAAGAAGAAAGGTAGGCATGGGTAGCCTCTGTCACCTCCACACCCGCTCACCCATCGTTCTTCCTTGCGTCGACATCTACCCATGCCTACCTTTTTTCTTCACCATCCCCACGCTCTCCTACTAGTGACTCCACTCGTTGAGCTCCCTCACCCCTTCATCCACTTAGCTCCTTGTGCCCTCTTCTTCTACCTCATGTGCTTGTTTTTAACTGTGTCACCATTTTTCCCATGCCCCCATGTTGGAAATAATGTAACTTCAGAAGTTATACTTATCTTTATTGTACCTTCTTTGGGAGCAATTATTAATGTAATTAACCATGTAAAAGTTCATGAAAGAATCAACGTAAACATTGGGTTGGAATTACCCAAAGAATTTTTTTATCAAATATAATTTTTGTATTCCCCAAGATAGGTCGGCCTAGTGGGTAAACTGCCCCAAAACAGTGGGCAGTCTGCCCCAGACAACGGGAAGAACTACCCCAGTCAGGTCGACCCAATTAGGGAAAGTTAGGTTGGCCCAGTAAGGAAAAAAGTCACCTTTTGAAGTGTATAACTAGAGAGGTCGAACCTCTTATTTGGTCATTCACTCAAGACAAGTTCGCTATACTAAGAGAGGTTCACTATTGCAGCTAGGAGACTGATTTTTTGGGGTTCTCCACTATTGGAGAAGTTTCTCTCTTATTTTCTTGGGTTTGCACTACTACTATTTGGATGTACATCATTCTCTATTGGAAGGTGTGAGCTCGGGGGAGAGAAATAAATTTGTGTAAGGTTTGGATATGATTGTTCTTATCATCGTGTTTAAATGAGCTCCACACTCATTTTGTTTCTATTCTTTGCCATTATTTTAGTGATCTTGGTTATGCTGCTATAAAATCTAACATGTTTTTAGAGCAATGCTAAAAGAAGCCATTGTCGAAAACTAGGGTCTCACATTTTGGGGCCTTCCCTCATCAACTTGACTTGAAAAGAGCATTAGAAATTTCTCCCTAGGGAAGGTGCATCTTTTGGTGAAGGAAAAATCCAGTTCGAATAAATTTAAATTTTGACCTAATTCTACAGCTACTACAGTTACTACAAAAATTAGGGTTTCAAGTGTTGTGTTGTCTAGTTCATAGATTTGGATCGATATTACCTTCTCTCAACTCGCCTTGATAGGGTGAATCTATCTATGGAGTTAGTTTTACAAGAATCCAAACTTCATTTTTGACCTAGCTCCTATTAGGGTTTCTGATCTAGTTCTACAGTCAAGATGATTGGAATGAAGGTTGAAGATCGACTTGATGGGGTTTCCAACTTCATTTCTTGGAAGTCTAGGGTTCTTCTCATATTAGAAGAAAATGATATTTGAAGTTCATCAATGAGAAGGTTCTAGAACCAGAACCAGAAGATGACAAGTCTCAATGGAGAAAGAATGATGCCAGAGTAAGAAGAATCTTGGTGGATTCAGTAAAGGATCATTTGGTTCCTCAGATCTCACAAAATAAGATAGCTAGGAAATTTTTCAAAACCTTGAAGAAGTTATTTGAACATAGTAACAACAATGTTACTCTCACATTGAGGAACCAACTATCAAATCTAAATATGTTAGAGATAGAATCAATTGCTCCGTACTTCATAAGGATCTCAGAACTAAGGGACAAGTTAAGCTCTAGTGGAGAATCTCTTGAAGACAAGGAAATTGTTATAACCACTCTAAATGGTCTCCCTCCTTCTTGGGAATCATTTATCCAAAGCATAAGTGAACGAATCAAGTTGCCCAAATTTGATAGGTTATGGGCAGATTGCACTCAGGAAGAGACGAGGATTGCAGCAAGCCATAAACTTCATGGGCCTCAATTTGAAGAGAATCAAGCATTTACATCTCATACCAAGAGAGGCAAAGGAAAGGGAAGAAATTTTCACAATCATAAGAACCAAGGTAGGAGAACAATTCCTTCTCCAGATCAGAAGAAGAAGAAGAAGGATCTCTCGCATATGCAATGCTTCAAGTGCAAGACATATGGCCATTACACCAGTAATTGCCAAAGTTCAAACAAAAGGAAGCATGAAGCCTCAACCGCTGATGTAGATGAATACACCCATCATAAGAAGTCAAGGAATGATGATCAGACATCTTTCTTCTTCTAGTATGTTGAGGTGATGTTATGAAGATCTAGACTGTGATGGTCTTTCAACAAGAAAATGAAGAACATAGGTTTCTCATGGTTCCCACAAGGAGGTAGTGGGAGCTTGCCCACAAAAACAATAAAATATTTTGAATTTATTGCTCACATAGATCTATTTTTCCTTATATGTTTTCATAACAAATTGTATGTAGACCTATTAGGAATTTTGTTGATCATTTGATATAGTTCACTTATTGATGTGGCATAGGCACTTGTTGTACTTGTTATGCATGTGAGCTGCACAAAATTCCATGAACACCTGTTGGAGCTAGTTCAGATGATATCTCCTTTTTACATGCTTAGAGTAGTGCACACTCTTGATGGCATGTTCTAGTGGAGATAGCAGACATCGAGATAATTACCATATGTGTTTGGGACACATGTTTATGATTGTTGTGTAGAAGCATTAACTAAGATACCTACATTCCTGTGTAAACTATTGCCATTGCATTGAAATATAAATTGGTTAAATTTGATTATGCAATGTCGCTAATCATCTGATGGGATTTGACTTGTAGGGAAAATACCATATGATATGGCCTACAAGAGAAGGATGATGAGACTTGTTCTAATGAACAAGTGGTGGACACATGAATCCCGTCGATGTTCAGATTATTCAAAAGTAGGAAGCTTCGAGGAGCATGACTCTCAGCCTAGAAGGAAGACTCCTAGACAAAGTAGTTAGACGGAAGTCATGAATATGCAAAAAGGAACATGCGAGGACCTAATACATCTAGCTATATTTGATACATGGCCCACAAGCCCAGAGGATCTCATATAGATATTGGTTTTTTGTGTAGTGTCCCTTTTTTATAAATTTGGAAAAATTGGAAAAATTGCAATTTTTGGCCAATTTGACCCTTAGACTAGTTATGACTCCAACGCTCCCAAATGGCTCCAAATGCTTCCAAATTGGGTCTGAAGGTATTTTAAAGGCATTAATACATAAAAATGAGGCTGATAGATGTTTGTAGACTCTCAAAATACTTCTGCAACATTCATTTAACTTCAAGAGAAATTGGGGAATTTTACTAGCAATTTCGAGGTTCAAACCCCCAAGGATAGAGGTCACTAATGGCTTCCCAAATGCAGTACGAACCTCCAAAATTTCAGAACAGAGAGATGGATTATTTAAATGACTTCAATGAGCACCCAAATGCATCATTAATTAGTTTCTAAAGGCTGTTTCAACTCCCATAAATCAGAGGTTTGTGGACATGTCTTCACATAGGGGGAAATGATAGGAAACTTCACCACTTGCTATGAAATTAGAGATTTATGTTCCAAAGGATTATGTAATGTATATGAAACTTATTCAGGACATTAATTAATCTCCATACATCATAAAAATCATAGATATGTACTGATACAAATCGAAATAAAGCAACTTCAAGCTCTCACAACAAGATATAGGGAAAATGGCACCATTTATGCATTGTTTGGTATTTTTACATAGTTTCACTTGGTATTTCGACATAAGGATATTCTGAGCATCAAATACAGAGTAAATATATCAGATTACAAATAAATGGTGTATATTTTACTCTCACAAAGAGATCAGCATCTCACCATGTGCGCCCTTCCTCCAAGAGCCAAAATATGAAGAGAAATGTGAGAGAGAGATGGGAACAAGTTGAAAGGAGAAAATATCACGAGATTCCCTATAGCTTAAACCTGAAACAAATGACTCCATTGTAGATCCAAATGAATGTTCTGAATGTACTCTCCAATTTCCAATTAGGATGGGAATCTTTCACCCCAAAATTGGTACTAAGGCAAGTAGAGTAAACACTCCACTAGCATGGACATGCTATGCTCTCCAATTTGCAAAATGAGAAATGATCAAAAGCCACTCTCCTTCTTGGTTCTTGTCTTTTAATACCTTCCCAAGCCTTCCATGGTTTGAATTGCCTCCATGAGCTTCATGCCAACTCAAATTGGGAAGATATTCCAATGTGTGCCACTTGTCCATCAATTCCTAGCCTCCTCCTTCACTCAATTCGAATGGATGGCTCTTTGGCTGCCCTAACTCCCTTGTGTGCCATATTGGAGGTGATTTTTATCCTTTACATGCCATATATGTCAGATGTTAGCAATCAGGTCTAATTTGTGTCATAGCATCTTCATCATTGTTGTCATAGAAGCTAGGGAATCTAGGCCAAGTGTCCCATAGCTCCAAGATGCCTCTTCCTCTTCCATGGGAGTTACTCTTCCTCTCAATTTCGACCCTCAGTGATTCATGCCAAGTATTATTCCCTTCCAACTCCTCCAAGAACGTTGGAATCCAGCTTGGATTCGAATGGGTGAGAGTGGGATTCCATGTGGCATGGGGAATCTTGCTTAAGTGGGACCCACGCCTCCAATGTGCCCTCATGACCCAGTGCCACCTTATTTTCCTATATTAAATATTTATTTATTCCCCATTTAATATATTTTGTCAATCTAATGTCCATTTGGGGTTTTTATAGTTCCCTTATTCCAAATCTAATGTTTCCACCCTAGCCTAGGAAACTAGTAGATTGGTGGAATTTTCTCTCCTTGAGATTTATTTGAATGGGGACATTACAGTCCTCCCCACCCAATATTGCTTTCCATTAAGAAATTTCAAATTAGGATGCTGCAAAATTTTTTCCTCCTCCCATGTGGCATCCTCACTTGGAAAATCTTTCTATTGTACCAAATACTCCCTTATGGTTATACTCCTCAATTTCCTTTCTCTTGCCTTCAATTTTTTTTTTTTGGAATAAGTATGATTTGTCCTTCATCATATAATGGAAGGAGGGTTTCTGAAACCGATATTTGCTGACCAATAGCCTTCTTAAGGCATGAAACATGAAATACATTGTGCATTTTGCTTCCTTCCGGAAGTTCCAACTCATTAGCCACCTCCCCAACTTTTCGAACTACCTTATATGGACCATAATATATTGGTTTGATATTTTCTAATCCTTTCCCTTTTAAGGATGTTTGTTTATATGGTTGTAGCCTCAAATAGACCAAATCATTCACTTGAAAAGTTCTTTCCTCCCTATGTTGATCCACATACTTTTTTTTATTGATTTTGGGCAACCTGCAAATTGTCTGTTAGAAGCTTCAAAATCTCTTGACTTTCCTCAATCCAATCCTTAGATTTTGGAGCTCTATTATCACCAAAAATGTGCTAAAAAAAGGTGAGTGCTTCATAACCATAAAATGCTTTGAAAGGTGACATGCCAATTGACATATGAAAGGAAGTGTTGTAGCAAAACTCACCCAAATGTAGCCATTTTACCCATGCTTTCTGCTGCTCACCAACATAGTTCCTCAAGTACCCCTCCAACCATTGGTTCAATCTTATTGTTTGGCCATCAGTTTGAAGATTATATCTTGTGCTTGGTGTTGGTCACCCTATATGCTAATTAATTTCAGTTAAAAAACATAGCGCTCAATATAAATTGTCAACCTAGGAAAGTATGATTGTTTCAAAGGTAACTAAGCAAAGTATATGCATAAACACTTCAGTAGTTGACTAAATAAATAAAGAACATTCATCCTACCTTACTACTAATCAAACTCAACTCACTGTGAAAGCCAATCTAAATTATCAATCTAAGAACTAAAAGGATTCCTATTTTCTTACAACATCAATCCTGTAACAACTGATCTAAGAATGAATTGGCTAGAATTGCTTTTGCAAGAAGTTAAATCCTAAAATATCAAATTAAAGGTAATTCAAACCATGACCTATCTAATTCAACAAATTCTAGGAAATATAAATAACAATAATATGCAGGAGCTGAGCTTGACTGTAACAACAATACTAATTAACACACTTGCATAGGAAAGAAAACTACTCTACACAGTCGACTGTTCACACCACATTGTTGCAGCGAACCAAAGGAAAACTATAATTATTCAATTATCCAATTAACTATTTCTGCAGCAATATGAAAATACTACCTACTGTAACTCCACATCAACCAAAATAAATTAAAACTAAAACATTTACTTAACTCAGCAATCTTTGTGAGAAGGCGGGCCCTGGCCTTCTAACAAAGATGTCATTAAAAGCTAACAAGATCTAAAACACAAAAAGATTAAGAATTGCTACTCCTTTCATTAAAATGATGAAAATACAATGTTACAGTATCGATTTGCTACAATCTCTTATTCATAAAAATGCTAACCCCATGGCTCAAATTGCCTTCCTATACTTATACAAATATGAGGTACTTCATATCCACTAATTTCGGGCAGCCATGAAGATCTATGATCTCCAGGCTGTGGAATTGAAACAAAAACAGTTACAACCATTATTTCATTAAGTGGAGTCGCTCATAATCATGCATGCGCTTTAATCCGAATTGTCATAGGCCGAACAGGTTCCAACTGATTAGGAAGGAATATGCTTGGACTGTTTTAGCGTGAACTAGTCTTTGCTAGCCGTGTGGAGAGACACTCGCGCTATCCCATAAATGACTTAAACCAGATCCTAAAAAGGGTCAATTGACGCCAAGTCTTATTTACTCCACGAGTTCAGCAAGCTGGTACACCTGGAGTCTTTTGATGTTTTGAACTTTGCTTATCAAATCAACACAAGTCCACTCAATTCAAAGGTAAAGTTCATAACCATAGACAATATTAAGGATTAATGAAACATATCAATAATAAATTATACTTGATAATATCCATGCTTGGCTTGGGAAAATATGTGTCTGAGTTGTAGAAAATAGGGAAAAACAGGGGAAAAAGGTATTGATGAATATGGTCAAAAAGGGTCTATTTTGGCACCCAACATCTCCCCCCAGCCATCCAATTGCATGTCCTCATGCAGCGAGCTCCTTCTATTATGAATCTATCTATGCTTCCAAACTCCTTCGATGAAGATGAGTGAGATTGAAGGAAAGTTCAGATTGCTCTCCTGAATTCCTGAACCCATTACAAGCAATTAAATCCTCCCAACATTGTTTCTCTGCCTTCTTAGTTAGCTTGTACATGATCTTATACTGTCTTGCTGGAAACCATATGATGGGAAACCTGAATCTCAGTCCAAACAAACTAGGTCCACAAGTTTTTATACATGTAACATATTTGGGCAACCGGGACAAGGCATACTTGAAGTTTTCAACACAGTATGGGTCTCTTACTCTTAAAGATTCAGAAGAAGCATCCCATCTACTCTTGTTTCCTTCTATTGTAAAGAGCTCTTGCTGAGAAATAAATTTAACACATGTAGAGACAACCTTTTGTTGGAAGGATTCCATCTGACTATCCCTCTGAGGAGATGCCAATTTCCTCATATGTCCGGTTCTTAATGATATAGGAGATTGAGGTTCACTTCGGACCCAAAGGGTGGAAGTGTCCTCATTTTTCTGTATAGTCTGAATAGCACTCCACCAATGCATATGATTATTGAAAAATGAAGTAAATGCTCTTAGATGAATGTATCCCAGATTAGGAACTGGATTGGAGCGGACATCCATGAAACATGCTCTTTCATGCAAATACAATTCACATAGCAGGTTTTGTTATGAAAAAACGCTCTTGATGAAGGTGTCCAAGAATTGAGGAGTTGAAACTATTTGATGGGGCCTCCCTTCTTTCAAAGAGTTGATTTTGAATAGAGTCATCTGTTCATAAAAAACACTGGATAAGATGGAGATGGAGCTCTATAACTTAACAATTCTTGAATTAAACTGTAGATTTCCTCAAACAACTGCTCCTTTTCTTTCTTTAAGGGCTCGAGCTTCCTCAATTCCTGTAGCTACCTTGCAAATCATCCCATTGTGATAGTTATTCAACCCATTTATCCTTAAGCTCTTGAATAATCCTCCTGTGTTCAGGCAGGGAAATCATCCCCTTCTCACACAGAATGGTACGATACCTCCATTTACTCAGCTCAAGTTGTAACAGGGAGAGCTCCATTTTCAACTCTTGTTCTTTTTCTCCTCTTTTATCTTTTCCTTCTTCTTTGTCCAACACAATAGTTTCATTCTCAATTTTTCCCATTGGGAGTGAGTCCTGTGTTTCAACAATCTTACCTTGTATCACCAACTCAACAGCTTCTTCTTCCAATACTATTCCAGCAGCTTCTGTTTGTGTTGTTGCTTCAACAACCAATTTTGGGAATGTCGGTTCTTGTGTGACAACATCCAGTTTTTGTGCTCCAATCCCAGGAACTTTTGTTTGTGTTGTTGCTTCAGTGAATAATTTTGGGAATGCTGGTTCTTGTGTAGTAGCATCTTGTTTTTGTACTTCAGTCCCAACAACTTTTGTTTCTTCAACAATCAATTTTGGGAATGTTGTTTCTTGTGTAACAACATCCTGTTATGTAAATATTGCAGTGCCTTCGGAACGCTGAGATTGGTCTTGGATCATTTCAGTATCTTCCGACTGTTGAGATTGTTCTTGGAGCATTTCAGTATCTCCTGACTATTGAGACTGGTCTAGGAGTATTTCACTGTCCCCTGATTGTTGATATTGTCTTTCTTCATGTTCTTGTAACTCTTGATCAAGGGTTATATTCAACTCTATCTCCCTTTCCTCCATTGATTCAGGTGTTGGTATTTCACTTCTCCCTTGCTTTGATTGTGCAATTTTCCACGCTAACAATTCCACCATTGTGACTTTATAACCTGCAAGTTTAAATAAATCTTCGCATTCTAGGCATAACAGTTCATCATGTTCTCCAATCTATGAAACAGAAGGTGAATTTTCCAATTGGTCAAAAGCTTAAGCCAATGTGTTTAAGCTTTGCACCGTCTACTTTTTAAATGCTTCTTTTAACCCCTGCAATTCTTCTCTGAGTAATTGTACTTCTTCTTTAAACAACTCTAATATCCCCTCCCATGGACCCAAATCCTGGAAGGGAATATGCTACCTATCTATGGGGTTGTTCCTAAAAGACTCAACCCATTCAAATTCTTAGGAATTAAAATCCGTTTTGTGCAGATGCAACTTAATTGAATATGCATAGCGAAAATAAACAAATAATCCACACATATTTTATATGCATACAACATATCAATATAAACATCAAATTAGACATTGCAAAAGTAAAATACAGAGACATAGTACACTTATCTTCCTTTCGCAATTGCCCCAAGCAACTAGCTATGTCGCTGCAACGTTCCACCCAACCGTAGGCTCTTTGACAGCATATACTGAGTCTGTCCGAAGGCCACCCCCGAGTTGGGCATGATATCTACAAGGGAAAGGCAATTTTAATCTCATACACAGCCAAACAGCCAAATAGTCATCTGGATCTAAGCCAAGCCAGACCACTGTTGGGTTTATCAGGCTAAATCTGAACCCTCTTTAATTGTGGATGCTTCCACTCAAGTTCAAGCCAAAACAATGGAAACCCATTTCAATCCCAACAATATCCTACACACAGAAACTCATAAACTGGGCATGGGTACACATAACAACAAAACCCCAAGTGTTGGGTATGGATGGAAAACGTGGGCAACCCAAAAACGAAGTGGAAAATGGGAAAACAACCTTGGAAGGCAATTTCGTTTTCAGAAAACATCCATGGGCATTCAAAGAGCAGCAATGGTGTCTACAAACCCCCAAATCATGCTCTCTCCTTCCCAATAGGTCTGCAACACAAAAACGAGTTCCCAGCAATGCCAAAAACGCCCAGCAGGCTTCAACAAAAATGCCCAGCAAGTTCCAAAAATGCCCAGTAGGCTTCAACAAAAACACCCAGCAAGCCAAAGACGCCTAGTAGGCTTCAACAAAAATGCCCAGCAAGCTAAAAACACCCAGCAAGCTTTAAAAAAAATGCCCAGTAGGCTTCAACAAAAACGCCCAGCAAGCTTCAAAAAAAATGCCCAGCAGGCTTCAACAAAAACGCCCAGCAAGCTTCAAAAACGTGAGAGAGTGAAGTCTTGTCATGAATAATGGCTTGGGAAGGCAATTCGTGGGTGTTTTCTTGCCCAAGAAGGAAAAACACGATTTTCCATGAGGGTGGCTTGCCCATACTCGAATTTGGATAGCCATATCTCCCCAATCCCCAAGGCATTAACTACTTCACCCAACTTTTGGGAGAAATGAATGATTGGGCACCAAAGTCAACATGGGTAGTTGATGGTTCATGGGTTCTCACATTGACACTTGGCTCGACTTGATTGGCTCAAGGGTTTGAATATTTCCCTTCCAATTCCTTGCAATATCATGTCCCCATCTCTTGTTGCATTGAATAGCTAGTTGTGGGCATTTATATTAAGATGCATATTTACAATTCCCATGGTTCACTAGCACATGGGTAGCATAATTTCAAATACTTGCCTCTTCAAGGTCGAGCGTTCACTAGCGGGGCCTTGGCCTTGAGCTCCATGCTAGGAATCATACAAAATATGCATACAATATTTAGATTATAGCCCAAATATCATAAGGGTCAAGAATGGGGACATTACAACAACTCATTCTCATAAAGCAAATTTTCAATTTGACGTTGATCTGCAATAGGTTCTTGTGGGTTGACGGATTCTAAAATTACATTACCCTCTGGTTCTTGTGTTACAGAGGTTAATCGAGGTTTTAGAATAAGAGTTTCGGGGTTTTCCTCGATTGTATGTACCGCCTCTGTTGCAGTAGAAGCTTTGGTCTTCTTTCTTTTTGTGAGACTAGATGACTGACCTTTAACACTTTCTCTCTTCCTTCTTCTCCGTGACACAGGAGGGGTAGAAGCCTCTGTCCGAAATTCCTCTTCTTGAATTATAGTTCCCCTTATTTCAAGAGAAGATTCAATGTTCAAAACTTCCACATTTCCTTCCCTCACTACCCCTGCATGATATTTTGTTTGATGCACTAGGCCCTCGCTCAGCTCCTAAGGGTTTAATCCTTGAAATTCTTTTGTCATTGTAGCCTCTTCTCCCATTGTAGCTTCCGCAGCTAAAAGTTCCACTGTTGCAGCTTCATAGCTGCTCCAGTTTCTGCTTCTGCTAATGCAATTGCTAATATTACAATTTCTATTGCCGCAGCTGCCACCATAACTGCCTCTTACATAGGGTTTGCTATTGTTTTAGCTTCCCCGAAACCTTCCTCCTGAACATTTTCCAACTCTTCTGTTGTTCTATCCCCCCCCTAGTTGATTATGAGGAGCCCCGCTCATCATCCCCTTCCTCAATAGCTCTTACTTCCACTGCAAGTCCCTGGTTCACCCCATCCTCAACAATAAATGGTTCCCATGTTTGATTTTCATGTGCTAAGGTTCGTAGAATTAACAATTTGATAAGTCCATGGTTTGTGATAGAGGATGATGGATGCTAAGGTGTTCTCACATAATGGGCCATGTTCTGTAGGGTTCTTAAAAGATGATATGGCATATCAAGCAGTCTATCATGGCGCAAATGAGAAAGTAGAAAAAAAATCATAAGTATAAACAACCCGGTACCTTCCCTCATAGGTGATGTACTTCTTTAAGAAGATTGCGACCTAGTCCCAAGGCCTTAGCAGTGTTTCCAATGTTGTTCCTATGGACCCCGGCTGAACATTCTCTCCTGCTGCAAGAAATTCCTCAAGTGCAGTCGAATTGTGCCTCTTTCAACAAAACTATCTCCTTCCAGTTTTGGGTAAAACCCTGTAACCTCTTCCAAAGCCTCCTCTAAGACGTCTATCCTCAATCCTCTAATTTCTGAATGGGTTTCAGTCAAGTTCATATCAAATTAAAGTGTCGTCTCTTCATGGAATCCATTTAATCTTTGAAAATATTCTATCCATCCAGCTTCCTCAAAGATAACAAAGGCTTCTCCATGTCTGCGCAAAGCATCTATGTTTTCGAGCTCATGTCTCACTGGAAAACCCATCATGCTTCTCTTCTGCGATCTCTAATGGCGAATACATCGGCTACTAGTTTCAAACGCTGAAGTCGCAACATGTAGGAACAATTGATGGATAGTCGAGGTATTTTTAGAAAGATGGCGTAGTTATGGATTAGGATAGTTTAACAAATTATCACATAGATTGGATAGAATGGCGGTCGTTAAATAAGTACGGGGGAGGTTTTTGACATGTTTCTCTTACAGATTTATTGGTTGCGAGTTGCTGACGAGGACTAAAAAACAAGGTATAATCATTATTGTTATGTCAATTCATACCCAATCATGCCTATAGTAAGAACTCGTACCTTTTTGTTGTTGTGTTGGACCGACATCTTTCCAAGGTGGCTCCCCTCCATGTCAAATCAATTAATAGGAACATAATTACGCACAATGAGCAGATTAAATACGTCCATGCTGGATCAAATTGCAAGGACGCGTGGAAGATAGATGGACTCTTTGGCGTTCTTCTTGGGAACTGTAGTAGGGTAGTGGATTTTTAGCAGAATTTTGTAAAAAGGCAGAAAGGTTTGGGTGAAAATCCATCGGGGATGTGGTGGAAATTTAATGAAATTTAGCGAAAATGTTGGCAGCGTTTTAGCTAGAGATTGGCGGAGTTTCAGCAAAAAGTGGAAGAATTGGAGGAGTTTCAGCAAAAAGTTAGCAGAGTTTCGGCAAAAATAAATGGACAATTTGGTGAAGTTTCAGCGGAAAAATGGAAATTTTGGCAGATTTTGAGCCGAAATATTGGCAGAGTTTCAGCAAAAAGAAATGGAAAATTTGGCGGAGTTTCAGTGGAAAGAAATGGAAAATTTGGCGGAGTTTCAACGGAAAAATCAGATGGGGTTTTGGTGAAAATACGGGTAGATTAATGGATTTTCGATAGAGGTCTACAATTCTACTCACTTTTCTTTACACGGAGTCATCCAATTTTGAGAAGGGTCATCCAGTATTCACACAATCGCTTGGCCAAAGGCGACTGCTTCCCTCCGACTGATCCTTCGCGCGTATTCCTGTACACAATTCTAAACAAAAAAACCAATCAAAGCTTAAAAGAAAACAACAATTTATTTATATACAATTTCTGTGTGGAATTGCAGTAGATTTTAAGGATTCTTGTAAATGGGGGAAAACCCCTGTTCTTGTATCAGTTGACAATATGGATAAGCTGCAACATGGGAGATAATTGCATCCTTTGAGATAGGTTTATGATAAAGTCGTAGCCGATGACCATTAGCAAATAAAGGTGTCTGATTTTCATCGATAGTGGTCAAGCTGACGGTTCCGTTGTCGAATACATGGTCTATTATGTAGGGTCTCAGCCATCTTGTATGCAATTTTCACTTAAAATCCCTCTTGAACCATGAATCATATAATAAATCCCAGTCTCCTTCGTAGAATACTTTCTTTTTTATGAACATGTCATGCCATTTGGAGCGTTGTTGTTGAATTAATGTTTTCTAATGTACAGCAGCTATGCGCTTCTCATCTAATTCATTTAACTGATTCAACTGGTTCCTATGAGCCTCTGTTAAGTCCATATTTTCTTCTATAGTTGCATTCATAGTTTTGATCAAATTCAATAGGAAAGACAACGTTCTTCCCTTATACCAGTTCATATGGAGAGAAACATGTAGTGTTGCGCCATGTAGTACAATATGCCCATAATGCTTCTGGAAGTCTTTCAGCCCAGTCTTTACGGTGACTCTTCATTGTCTTTGTAAGGATAGCCTCAATTACCTTATTCGTACTCTCCACATGGTCATTGGCTTGTGGATGATATGGTGGAGTTATCCGATGCTGAATATGATATTTCTGCAATAGGGCTTCAATCTTATGGGACACAAGCTGCAGTCCTTCGTCTGTTACTATTTCTTTGGGTACCCCAAAGCGGGTGAATATATCCTCATATAATAAATCTATCACAGCTTGATCATTGGCTCTTACTAGAGCCACAGCCTCCACCCACTTGGTCATATAGTCTATGCAAACTAGGATATAAACTTTTCTTTTTGAAGGAGGGTTGATAGGCCCTACAAAATCCAGATCCCATTTGTCAAAAGGTTCAACCACTAACTGTGGTTGAAGCGACATTTCATCCAATCTGTTTGGATGACCCATCCTTTGGAAGCTGTCACAGGCTTGAATATATTTCTTTGCATCCTGGAACACGGTTGGCCAAAAATATCTCATTCTCAGTACCTTATGACCAGTTCTCTTATCGGAAAAATGCCCCCCACATGGCTCATCATGGCATGCTTTCAAGATATTGTGAATATCATCTTCTCTCACACATCGTCTGATTTCCAAATCTGGCCCTGTGTAAAAGAGATGTCCTTCTATCTAACAGTATCTAGCACTCTGTTGTATGATTCTTCTTCTTTCTCTTTTTGATAAGTGCGCTGGAAGCTTACCTGCAGCCAAATAATTAGCGATATTTGCATACCAGGGGGAGTGTGCTGAGACTGCGAACAAATGCTCATCAGGAAAAGAATCCTCGAATGGTGAATTATCATCATTATTAGTTAGTCAAGAAAGGAATTCAGCAACAACATTTTCTTTACGTGGTCTTTCAATAATAGTAATATCAAATTCTTGTAGTAGCAGTAACCACCTAGTCACTCGAACATTCGTAACAGGTTTATTCATTAAATATTTAATAGCCGAGTGATCAGCATGCATGAAAGTAGAATACCTAGTGATATAATGTCTTAAATTATTAATGGCATAAACAATAGCAAGGAATTATTTTTCTGTTACTGTGTACTTTAGTTCAGCAGGGGCCAAATTCTTACTAACATAATAGTATGGCCTTCTTGTTGTCCCAACACTGCTCCAATAGAAGTATTTGAAGCATCAGAGGAAATGTGAAAAGGCAAGGCCCAATTAGGCCCTCTTGAAATAGGTGTTGCCGACAACCTTCTCTTTAGTTATGCAAACGCAGTGTGTCATGCATCTGTCCAATTAAATTGTGCATCCTTCATTAACAAAGTGAACAAAGGAGATGCTAATTTAGAAAAAATAAAATGAATCGTCTATAGTAACCATCATGTCCAATAAAACTACATACCTCTTTTTGCGTTCTAGGAATAGGAATGTTTGTAATTACCTTTATTTTAGTTGGATCTACCTGGATTCCTGCAGCAGAGATAAAGTTCCCAAGAATTATACCCTCACTCATCATCATGTGACATTTTCGAGTACTCAGGGATAGGTGGGTTTGTAGCTGGTGCATTACATAACCCAAAAGGAAGCACCCTATATGAAAAGGTGCCCCAAGGACAAGTGAAAGTGGTTTTATCTTGATCTTCAGGGGTGATCTGGATCTGATTATATCTGCTAAAACCATCCAGAAAGGAAAATAATCTTTTTCCAGACAAGGTATCCAAAACCTGATCGATAAATTGTAAAGCGAAATAGTCTTTTTTTGTTGCCTTGTTCAATTCCCTATCATCTACACAAACTCGTCACTTCCTATTTTTCTTAGGTACGATCACCAGTGGGGAAACCCACTCACTGTCCGAAATAGGATAGATGAATCCTGCCTCCAAATGTTTTTGAATCTCTTCTTTCACAACATCTCTTAAGTTTGGGTTCATTCTGCATTGTGGTTGGCATACTGTCCTGGAATCATTTTTGATATAGATGTGGTGAGTACACAGTCCTAAGGGAATACCTCTCATGTCTGTATACTCCCAAGCAAAGGCCCCCTTATGCTTTTTCAACAATGTAACCAAACGTTCCAGTTCATTAGGCACAAGATTAGGATTAATATTCAAGGTTTTTCCAGGCTCGATTTCTACTGGGGTACTTTTTGAGTTCTCAATTACTGGAATTGTTTCGGCATTACAAAATAGGGTATCTTCGGTGAGTTCTTCTTGTTCCTGTTTGCTTAAGGTACTATCCAATATTTGATATTGGTTTTTGGTGATAGACATAGGCTCACTGATAAAATCACTGATAGTGTCATCTTCAGTTTCGTTTGTGAAAGTCAGGGCTCTCCCAATTTTTAGTAATGGATGAGTGCCTTCCTCTTCCTCCAAATCCATCCATAATGGAGTTTCAACATCTAAGCTTGGTCGGGCTGGAGGATATAAGGTCAGGATTTTTATATCAGTACCATTGGAAATCGTCATGGATCTTGCTCTACATTTGATACATGCATCTGTTATAGCTAACCACGGTCTCCCTAAGATTAATGGGTGTCCCCCCAGCTATGTTTTAGGCTACAAAACAAGGAAGTCTGCAGGGGATTCCCATGAGTCTACGGAGACTACCAAGTCATCCAATATTCCTTCAGGTTCGATCGTAGATCTATCATCTAGTTCTAGTACAGTAGGGGTAGGCCTGAGATTAGTGAGTCCTAAAATTTTTACAGTCTCAATGGTCATAACGTTTATCGCTGCACCTAAGTCAACCAAAATGGTGGGGATATGGGTATGCCCAATATATACTGTGACATTGGGATTACCTGGGTCTTCATATTTGGCCAGTGGAGCCCTCCCCATCATTAATTCAGAAAAATTCCTCACTACATGAACTGTAGGAGGATCCTTAGGATTCCTTCCTGGTTTTTTTACACACAAATCCCTAACAGTTTTGGCGTAGATAAGTACATCGTGTAGGGCTTGTAATAGTGGAATCTTGACATAAAGGTTCTTCAATTCTCCTACGAGATTGAAAGGAGATTGTTCTTCTGCCTTCTGTAAAGCCAAATGTTCAGGATATGGCGATTATCTCAAAAATTGTGTAGGATGAGTTTCGGTATGTGTTTCTACACGTGTTTCAGCTGGTGTCTCAATAGGTGTTTCAACATCCTCAATAGTGGGGATTGTTGCACTGACTGGGTTCTCAAATCGTTGATTCATTCTCTCTATGGTCACAGAGGATGGAACATCCTCAATGATAATAGGTTCCACTACCCTCCCTGATTGTATGTGTAATTCATTGCAAGGGACAGGGGAAATGGAATAAGTTAGCATGTTGGAAGATTCGAATTGTTGTACTGCCTTATTATTAGGATTAGGGTTAGGTTGAGCAGGAAGCTGAGTTCATAGTGGTGTATTCATTGGTGTGGCGTTATTTCGGAGTTGCAGCTATGGATGCTAATACTATGGGTGAGGAGTTTGATTATGAGGAAATTGATTTCCTCGATAAGGATTTCTCCAACCAGGAGACCAAGGAGCTTGTTGGTTTGAATGTTGTGCCCATGGCATATAAGGAGTAGGATATTGCATTGAAGGTTGAGTCAGTGGATTCCATTGAGTATTAGGATAGGAAAAGTGTGAAGGAAACTGATTATTCATATTATTCCACAAATTGAAAGATGAGGGATCTAGATTCATACCTGGAGCACGAGGTTTCCACGACTTCTTTTGAGAGTTGAAGTAATATTGCTCCACATTCGAGGTGGATTCCTAAAGGACTACTTTGAATTTTGGGAGTGAAGAGCATTCTTTATTATTATGCTCCAAATCGCATAGGCCACATATATCCACCTTATCAAGCGGGCATTCCCTCAATGGGTGCTTCTTTCTACATTTAGCACAAAACACACTTAGTGCCAAATCTTCTTCTGCTTGCCTCTGTTTTTCTCTCAAAATATCCAACTGCGGGGAAATGGAACTCATCATGTCAGTTTTAAAGTTTTCAAGAATATTACCTATCTTTGCCCGAGTAGCCCCTCCACTGGTTGACTTTTGTGCCCTGGTGAGGACATCTCGATCTCGGGTGTTGGTTCTAGAGGATCCCCTCGAGTATATTTGACATAAGTCGATGATATGTTCAAAAGGTTCTTTTGAGATATCCCCTTTTCCCAATAAATTAAGCATGTCTAGGCAATCTTCTTTGATTCCATGTAGCAGAATAATTTTGAGGACATCTTTCCCAATATCAGCATGACCAGATCTCTGCAAATTGTATAAACGTCTTTTAACAAAGTCCTCCAAACTCTCCTCTTCTTTTTGGACCATTTTAAACAATTCTTCCCTCCTATCCTTAGTTCTGCAATAGTCTTGATATTTAACAAGGAAAATTTGTTTCATTTGCTCCCAAGTGGTAATAGTCTCACGACCCAAACTCATGAACCAACGCAGGGTGTTTCCCTTTAGGGTGGTAGGAGATAGTTTCAACTTTTGTGCACTGGAGGTATAATCATAGCTCCAACAGAGGATATCAAATTCGAAAATAAATTCATTTGGATCTTCGAAAATATTCTTCATGGGAGCCACCCTAGGTGTTTGTCGAATAGGAAATTCAAGTGTGACAACAGTGTCTCCATGTTGATTATCCCATATTTCCTCTTCATGGTCATTGGGGCATTCTTGATGCTCTCCATGATCTTCATTATCCATGTTTTCCTGGTTCCTATGTTCTTCTCTCCTTCTTTCTTCCTCCAGTTCTTGACTATGATCTAACCACTCCTCCTTAGTTACTCTATGTCCATTGATTTGATAAATCTCTACTACACCTGCAGCACTTCCCTTATCTTTAGTAGGTCTCTTCTCCGGAATGGGAGTTGAAGGTCTCATTGCATTCTCCATAGTTGATGCCGATGATTCAAGATTAGGGAGAATGGAGCTTCCTCCTCCTGAAGACGTCTGCAGCATTCTGGTAGAGGAATCAGCTTTAGCGATCATCTCATCAATAAAATTCGATCTTCCTAAACCCTGGTTACTGCCATGACCTCTTCCACCTACAGGATTAGTGTTTTCGGGGGGTTCCCGACCTTTTCTTCTCATATTCATGCAAGATTCAAATATTCATATCTAATGAAATCAAATTAATCAACTACCATCTATGTATACCAATTACCTTCCCCAACAACGGTGCCAAAATGTTGGTCACCCTATATGCTAATTAATTTCAGTTAACAAATAGAGTGCTCAATATAAATTGTCAACCTAGGAAATTCTGATTGTTTCAAAGGTAAATAAGCAAAGTATATGCATAAACACTTCAATAGCTGACTAAATAAATAAAGAACATCCATCCTACCTAACTGCTAAGCCAAACTCAACTCACTGTGAAATCCAATCTAAGAACTCAAAGGATTCTTATTTTCTTACAACATCAATCCTGTAACAACTGATCTAAGAATGAATTAGCTAGAATTGCTTTTGCAAGAAGTTAAATCCTAAAATATCATATTAAAGGTAATTCAAACCATGACCTATCTAATTCAACAAATTATGGGAAAGATAAATAACAATAATATGCAGGAGCTGAGCTTGACTGTAACAACAATACTAATTAACACACTTGTATAGGAAATAAAACTACTCTATACAGTCGACTGTTCACACCACACTATTGCATAAAACCAAAGGGAAACTATAATTATGCAATTATCCAATTAACTACTGTTGTAACAATCTGAAAATACTACCTACTGTAACTCCACATCAACCAAAATAAATTAAAACTAAAACATCTACTTAACTCGGCAATCTCTGTGAGAAGGCATGCCTTGGCCTTCTAATAGAGATGCCATTAAAATCTAACAAGATCTAAAACACAAAAAGATTGAGAATTGATACTCCTTTCATTAAAATGATGAAAATACAGTGTTACAGTATCGATCTGCTACAATATCATGTTCATAAAAATGCTAACCCCTTGGCTCAAATTGCCTTCCTATACTTATACAAAGATGAGGTAGTTCAGATCCATTAATTCTGGGCAGCCACGAAGATCTACGATATTCAAGCTGCCGAATTGAAACAGAAACAGTTAAAACCATTATTCCATTAAGTGGAGTTGCTCATAATCATGCATGTGCTTTTAATCTGAACTGTCACATGCCAAATAGGTTCCAGCTGATTAGGAGGGAATATGCTTAGATTGTTTCAATGTGAACTAGTCTCTGCTGGCCCCATGTAGAGATACTCACGCTATCCCATCAATGACTTAAACCAGATCCTAAAAAGGGGCAACTAATGCCAAGTCTTCTTTACTCCATGAGTTCAGCAAGTTGCTACACCTGGAGTCTTTTGATGTTTTGGACTTTGCTTATCAAATCAACACAAGTCAACGCAATTCAAAGGTACAGTTCATAACCATATACAATATTAAGCATTAATGAAACATAGCAATATTAAATTATACTTGATAAAATCCATGCTTGGATTGGGAATATATGTGTCTGAGTTGTAGAAAAATAGGGAAAAATAGGGGAAAAAGGTATTGATAAATATGGTCAAAAAGGGTCTATTTTTGGCACCCAACACTTGGATTCAATTGAGTGCACACCATCTTGAAGAGTTCTTTCCAAAAAGAACTCATAAATCTGTTATCCCTGTCACTCACAATGTTCTTGGGAAGTCCAGGAAATCTGAAAATTTCTCTAAAGAATAGATCAGCCACTTGTGCAGCAGTATAATATGATGTAATAGCAAAGAAATGAGCAAATGTGGTGAGTCTATCCACCACAACATAAATACAATCCTTACCCAAAGCCTTGGGCAAACCTGTGATAAAATCCATTGAGATGCTTTCCCATTTTTGTTCTGGAATGGGAAATGGTTGCAATAGACTAGCAGTATGTGTATGTTTAGATTTGTTTTGCTGACATGTCTTGCATTCATTCACATATTTTAGAACATCTTCTTTCAGCCCTTTCCAAAAGAACCTTTCCCTTAATTGCCTATATGTTTTGAAAAAACCAGGATGACCTGCTAAAGGAGAATCATGAGCTTCCTTCAAAATCTTGTGCTTGAGATTCGAACCATGAACCAATCATATTCTGTCCTTATAGTATATTAGACCATTTAAAATCTTGTACCTATCATCACCTTTGACCCCATCTAACACATCACAAGCAAAACTATCTTTGGCATATTCAACTATTAGCATATTTTTCAAATCTTTCGAAATGTCCATAAGGGAAAATGATGGTCTTCTAGATAATGCATCCAATACAATATTATTATTCCCCTTTACATATTCAATGTCAAAATCAAAATCTTGGACTTGCTTACCCACTTTTGTTGCCTTTCATTGAGGTCCTTTTGTGTGAGAAAATGCTTCAAACTGTTATGATCAGTTTTGGCCAAGGCATGCATGCAGGCTAACATTTCTTTGTCATAGATGGAGTAGAGCTTCTCATGTGGTTGTAATTTTCTGCTCTCAAAAGCTATGGGGTGTTGATTTTTCTTGAGGACCGCCCCTATTCCTTCTCCTGATGCATCACATTCCAAAACAAATGGTTTAGAAAAATCAGGTAATGCAAGTACTGGAAAAATACTCATTACCTATTTCATTCTTTGAAATCCTTTTCAGCGTCTTCATCCCATTTTAAAGCATCCTTCTTGGTCAAATCAGTAAGTGGAGAAGTCAATTTGGAGAACCCCTTCACAAACTTTCTATAGTAAGTGCATATTCCAATGAAGCCTCTCAATTCTGTGATGTTTTTGGGTGATGGCCATTCAAGAATAGATCTTATTTTTTCTAAGTGCACCTTCACTCCATCTTGCCCAATTATGTGCCCAAGATATGAAACTTCTTTCAACCCAAATTCACACTTGGACAATTTAGCAAACAAATATTGTTCATGCAAAATTTTCAAGACAACTTCTAGATGGTGCAAGTGTTCCTCCCATGTTTTACTATAAATCAAAATGTCATCAAAGAAAACCAAAAAAAACTTGCGGATCTACTTGCAAAATATTTGGTTCATGCATGATTGAAATGTGGTTGGAGCATTGGTCAAACCAAAAGGCATGACAAGAAACTCGAAATGGCCATAGTGACATCTGAAAATTATTTTCTGCACATCCTCCTCCTTCATTCGAATTTGATGGTAACCAAATATAAGATCAATTTTGGAGTAGAATTTTGTTCCATGTATCTCATCCATGAGCTCATCTATTCTAGGGATGGGATATCTATTCTTAATTGTCTTCTTGTTTATATCTATAAAATCAATGCACATTTTCAAGGTCCCATCTTTTTTCTTCACCAAAAAAATTGAAGAAGCATAGGGACTAGAGCTTGGTCTAATGAGTCCCAATTCCAAGAGCTCTTGAATAGCCTTCTCAATCTCATCTCTTAAATTTTTGGGATGTCTATATGGTGTTATTTGTATTGGTGAAGTGTTCACCTCCAAAACAGTGTTCACCTCCAAAAACCTTTTCATATTTGTGTAGTAGTTGCCTTATCTCCCTTGGATGTTCTGAAATATTTATTTTTGGCTTGGGGGGAGTGATGCAACATTCATCAGCCCATTCAATATCCCCATGCCTCAATATGGACCTCATATTGTGGGAGGACACTACTTGATTCGATAGGTATGCATTCCTCTCACTACCCTTTGTTTTTCTTTCGAATCTTTGAATATCATTTCATGGATTTGATAGTTCAATTTATGTTTCCCTATAGAGTACAACCATTGCAATCCCAAGACCACATTAGTATCAGCAACATCAACCACATAAAAACTATCAAAAAATGTGTAATTACCTATGGTGAGTTGTAGCTTTGGAATCCATGTTTTGCACTCCATAGTGTTGTGACCTGGAATGATGACTGTGAAGCCATCGAATGGTTCAATGGGTAGCTTTCTCCTCTCCACTGTGGCTGCATCAATGAATTTATGTATGGCTCCTCCATCTACCAATACCGAAACCCTTTGTCCTTGTACCACTCCCTTGAATCGAATGGTGTGAAAACGAGGCACTCCTGAAAGCACTACCATTCTTCCTTTGTCATGTAATGGAGGATCTTCTTATGCTGTGTCATATTCCTCTTATTGGGATGAAATATGTTCTTCCTCCTCCATGTCTCCTTCACCTTCATCTTAATCAAAAAATACTTCATTCCATTGTGCTTTCCCCCTGGCACATTTATGCCTTGGTACCCATGGTTGGAAGCATGTGTAACATAGTCTCTTTCTTATGAGTTATTCTTTGCGTAGTCCCTCTTTCTTGTCCTTTCCAAATGAATATTTTTTCCATGGCTTCTTATCAAATATGAACTTGGAAGGAAAGTTGGTCTTGGGGGGGAACCTTGTCTTTGGTAGCACATTATGTAGATCTCTTGCCAAGTTCATGGAATCTTTCAATGAAGTAGGTTTGTGGGCTTTAATTAAACCCTTCAAAGGTTCAGCAAAACCTTTAGTAAATAGAAATACTAATCTGACCAAGATATATCAGCCACCTTAACTAATACTTTTTGAAATTCTAACATGTACTCATCCGGTGTTCCACTTTGCTTCAATTGTGCTAGTTCTTTGAAAGGCATTTCAGGGTCTTTTTGCTCAAATATTTCCAATACCCTATTAAAAATATATTCATATGTTGTAACCTGATCATGTCCCAAGGTTTTAATCCCATGGAACCACTAATCATTGGCTTCTCCTTCAAGATGCAAAATAGCCATTTTTAGAGCATCCCCTTCCACCATTGGATTCGGCTGAAAATATACATCTAACTTGTGTATCCAAGTATTTGTAGAACTTTGAGGTGAGCCATCAAAGGTAGGAGGGGGAATTTTACCTATGGAATAATTCAATTCTTTATTTTGAAAGGGAGTCCTATTACCTCCTCTCATTTTGAGCTTGCTTGAGACAGTAAAGAATTGATCAAATGGCAATGTCCTTCTACAATCTTCACTCAACTCTTGCCATTCTGCTAGAACTTCCATCATGCCAAATTGAGTGTTAGGATATTCTTTGGCCTCAATAAAATTAGGTGTGGTATCTCTTGTTGAGCTCTGAAATTCATGAGTTCGATTATGAGGCCCTATCTTTGAGAAAATACTTTCACCCATTGCCTTCTTTTCCTCGAAAGGAGAACTACTGTTGCCTCCTAATGCCACTTTGCTTCCAATTTGACTAGCCAACAATTCTAACCCTTTCATTATCATCTTTGTCATGTATTAAAATAATGGTTTCATGAATTTCCTAAACTCCTCATTCTCCTATGTCTCCGAGGTTCCTTTCCCATCCTTAGTCATGGTTATAAAAGAATGCACTTCTTCTCCTGCTTCTTCTCTTTCACCAAAAATACTTCCAATTTCAGTTTCTAAGGGTGGGAGTTGAATTTTATGAATTCTTGTCCTAATGAATGGTCATCCACATCTGGTGCAAGGACCATGCTCTAATACCACTTGTAGTGTCCCTTTTTTATAAATTTGGAAAAATTGGAAAAATTGCAATTTTTGACAAATTCGACCCTTAGACTAGTTATGACTCCAACGCTCCCAAATGGCTCCAAATGATTCCAGATTGGGTATGAAGGTATTTGAAAGGTATTAAGACATAAAAATGAGGCTGATATATGTTTGGAAACTCTCAAAATACTTCCGCAACATTTATTTAACTTCGGGATAAACTGGGGAATTTTACTAGCATTTTCGAGGTTCAAACCCCCAAGGGTAGAGGTCACTAATGGATTCCCAAATGAAGTACGAACCTACCAAATTTCAGAAAATAGACATATATTAGTTAAAGTAATTCAATGGGCACCCAAATTCATCATTAATCAGTTTCTAAAGGCTTCTGCAACTCCCATAAATCAAAGGTTTGTGGACATGTCTTCACATAGGGGGAAATGATAGGAAACTTCACCACTTGCTATGAAATTCGATATTTATGTTACAAAGGCTTATGTAATGTATATGAAAATTATTCAGGACATTAATGACTCTCCATACATCATAAAAATCACAGAGATGAATTGATACAAATCGAAATAAAGCAACTTCAAGCTCTCACAACAAGATATAGGGAAAATGTCACCATTTATGCATTGTTTGGTATTTTTACATAGTTTCAATTGGTATTTCGACCTGAGGATATTATGAGCATCAAATACAGAGTAAATATATCATATTAAAAATAAATGGTGTGTCTTGTACTCTCACAAAGAGATCAGCATCTCACCATGTGCGCCCTTCCTCCAAGAGCCAAAATATGAAGAGAAATGTGAGAGAGAGAGATGGGAACAAGTTGAAGGAGAAAAGATCACGAGATTCCCTGTAGCTTCAACCTGCAACAAATGACTCCACTGTAGCTCCAAATTAAAGTTCTGAATGGCCTCTCCAATTTCCAATTAGGATGGGAATCTTTCATCCCAAAATTGGTACTAATGCAAGTAGAGTAAACACTCCACTAGCATGCACAAGCTATGCTCTCCAATTTGAAAAATGAGAAATGATAAAAAGCCACTCTCCTTCTTGGTTCTTGTATTTTATTACCTTCCCAATCCTTCCATGGTTCGAATTCACTCCATGAGCTTCATTCCAACTCGAATTGGGAAGAGATTCCAATGTGTGCCACTTGTCCATCAATTCCTAGCCTCCTCCTTCACTCAATTTGAATGGATGACTCTCGGCTGTCCTAACTCCCTTGTGCTCCCTCTTGGAGGCTAGTTTTAGCCCTAACATGTCATATATGTCAGATGTCAACAATCGGGTCTGATTTGTGTTATAAGTGTCATAGCATCTTCATCATTGTTGTCATAGAAGCTAGGGAATCTAGCCCAAGTGTCCCAATAGCTCTAAGATGCCTCTTCCTCTTCCATGGGATTTACTGTTCCTCTCAATTTCAAACCTCATTGAGTCATGTCAAGTATTATGCCCTTCCAACTCCCCTAAGAACGTTGGACTCCACCTTGGATTCTAATGGGTGAGAGTGGGATGCCATGTGGCATGGGGAATCTTGCTTAAGTGGGCCCCACACCTCCAATGTGACATCATGACCAAGTGCCACCTTATTTTCCTGTCTTAAATATTCATTTATTCCCCATTTAATATATTTTGTCAAGCTAATGTCCATTTGTTGGTTTTATAGTTCCCTTATTCCAAATCTAATGTTTCCACCCCAACCTACGAAACTAGTAGATTGGTGTAATTTTATCTTCTTGAGATTTATTTGAATGGGGACATTACAGTTTGGGAGCAGAAGGCTCCAACAGATGTCGGTCTCTCTCTATTGCAGATGTTCAGTTCTTCAATGAAAGCAATTGGTTTCCAATGAGAGTCATGTCCTAAATGATGAGAGTTACTTAGTTAATTTCTGAGGAGGTGTGCTTGAGGATCCAAAACATATTTCTGATGATGATCTCTTGTTTGTGATGACGTATACTAATGATCTATTCCTCACCAAGATAGAGGGAGGTAGCCATTGAGATGAGGATCTTGGCCTATTGATGGTATGATATAAACCTGATGAGATTTTCCTAAGTTAAGGAGGAACATAGTTGAGATCTTGAGCAGATCCAACATGATGACCTGACTACATTGATGGCATTGTTAGTTGATTCAGACAGACAATTGAGAGGATCCTTGATGTACCTGGTCGTCACCATACTTACATTTTAGTAAGGAAATGTGAAAGCTGGTGCTCAGATTGGAACCCGAAGTGATAGGTTGATGGACTTACTTGTGGATATCTCCAAAGAGGGAGTATGATGCTCAGATGCATAGGGAGCAAGACGCTCCAGCACAGAGGGAGATGTGATGAGCATTATTGCAATATCATAAAAGTATTAGCCATGTGTCTTGGCTAAGGGTGAGTGGTCCAATGGTAGTACCATATTTTCTCCAAGACACCCTATGATGGGGTGGGGAGACTAGGTTCTTGATACTCTCCGATATAGGTGCATGAATTTTGTCATGTGATTTGTTATTATCTCATTTATTTTCATTTCATGACTAGAGTAGGGAAGGGAAGAAATGTCTGCCATGATATATTTGATGGCTCTGTTAGCTAATGTGTGTGCAGGTATCTTCTCCTGATCACTCCGAGAGAGAGTGAGGAGATTGGTTCCATGATTATATCCCTTGCTAAGAGGGAAGGAAAATGATACTGAGACCAAGCATTTTCCTGATCACTCCAGAAGGAGTGAGGATATCTCTCAAACATATCGATAGGATGGAGAGGCCACTGCATTCTACAGATCACTTTGATATGGAGTGAGGAGATCTCTCAAACATCCTGATTAGATGGAGAGGCCATTGCATTCTCGAGTTCACTTAGAGATAGAGTGAGGAGATCTCCCAGAAATCCCGAGACAGGATGGAAAGGATGGTGCACATTGGTGCATATTAGTACTCTTGGACTCATCGATGGACTGGTTGAGTTGGTGCATGTTCCCCAATGGATTGTGTTGAGATGATGCACATTGGTACTCTTGGACTCACCGATGGACTGGTTGAGTTAGTGCATGTTTCCTGATGGACTGGTTGAGTTGGTGCATGTTCCTTGATGGACTGGGTTGAGTTGACACACACTGGTACTCTAGTATGGACTCACTCATGGACTGGTTGAGTTAGTGCACATTCCTCAATGGACTGGGTTGAGCTGAGGCACGTTGTCCTTGTGCATGTTCCCTGATGGACTGGGTCGAGCTGAGGCACATTGTATTGATGCATGATCCCCAATGGACTAGTTTGAGATGATGCATGTTAGACTCTTCGATAGACTATGCAGAGTTGTTAAACTGATGCATGATGGACTCTCTGATGGATCGTGCAGAGTTGTTGAGATGAGGCATGAGTGACTCCCCTATGGATAGGGAAAATTTGTGGAGCCAGTGCATGTTCTCCGATGGACTGGATTGAGCTGATGCATGAAGATTGATTGGTTGACACTTCTCAATGGACTGAGATTGTGTTGGAAGACCTTCCTTATGATATAGAGAGGTTAGAGATAATCGTGATGCCTAGATGATATCCATATGTGTTCCAGTATGATAATATTGATGATGTCTCCATGGCTAAGAGGGAGTGTTGGAGTAGTAGCTGCGTGATGCATCACCTCATAGGTCGACCTAAGAAAGAATAAAATTAGAATACCGTGTTCGAAGAATACCTTCCTTGTTAAGAGGGAGCGTTGGAAATAATGTAACTTCAAAATTTATTCTTATCTTTATTGTACATATTTCGGGAGCAATTATTAATGTAATTGACCATGTAAAATATCATGAAAGAATCAATGTAAACATTGGGTTGGAATTACCCAAAGAACACATTTATCAAATGTAATTTTTGTATTCACTAAGACAGGTCGGCCCAGTGGGTAAACTACCCCAAAAAAATGGGAAGTTTGCCCCAGATAATGGGAAGAACTGCCCCAGTCACGTCGGCCCAGTTAGGGAAATTCAAGTTGGCCCAGTAAGGGAAAAAGTCACCTTTTGATGTGTATAAATAGAGAGGTCAAACCTCTCATTTGGTCATTCACTCAATACAAGTTTGCTCTACTAAGAGAGGTTCACTACTGCAGTTAGGAGACTAATTTTTTTGGGTTCTCCATTAATGGAGAAGTTTCTCTCTTATTTTCTTGGGTTTGCGCTACTACTATCTGGATGTACACCATTCTCTATTGGAAGGTGTGATCTCGGGGGATACAAATAGCTTTGTCTATGGTTGGAAGATGATTGTTCTTATCATCGTGGTTAAACAAGCTCCACACTCATTTTGTTTCTGTGCTTTGTCATTCTTTTACTGATCCCGATTATGTTGCTATAAAATCTAACACCCCATTCATCCCCCAAAATATCCTCCATGTGCTCTATTTGTCCCCCACAACCCTTCCATTCCAAAAACCTCCATTATATACAAACATCAAACCAATATGTTGTATAAAATCTACACAAAAACTTCAACCATCCATACCATTGTCATCCGTATAGAAAAAATTATTACGCATAACGACTAAATTCAACATTCATCAAAGGATTTCTCCACCTGTAACCTGTAAAATGGGAGATAACTCCATGATAAACACTAGAATGGATAGATTGGAGGAACTACAAAGACAAATCACAACAAATTACGATGATCTACAGAAGGAATTTCAACATAATCATGTTGAACTAGAGGACATAATTGTTCAAAAAGGGAAATGTTTAGGGGAGAAATTTTGCCAATTAGCTATTTTTTGGACGTTTTTCAAAAAATAAATTCATTATTTGGTCATTTTTAGTCTCCAATATAGCCTATATTTACATAGAATATGTTTTTTTATCATAATATTTGCCAAAATTTGCAAGTTTCGGTGGTAAATTGTATGTTTTATATTAAATATTCGCTTACCAATCTATATTTATGTTTTTTTCAATCCAAAATAATCGCCTAGAAAAATATACTTAAGTATACTTTTATAATCCTTAAAAAATACCCTGGAACTTCAAAACCATATAGTACTGCAAAAAGATTAAAAAAAACTCTAAATAAAATCTCATAGTGAATATCAAAACTGCCATTGGTTCGTTGGGGGTTGCTACTCCCCAATAGTTTCCCTAAACATCCCTCGCACACTACCAGGTTCTCCGAAGTCACCCACCCCACCACCAAACATGGGATCTAACAATTTGATGATACCCAACCAATTCCCCCCCTACCAAAATCAACCAATTTTTACATACCTAATGAGGGAAAAAATAGGGCTATCAAACTATGATGGAAATGAGAAACATGGGGTAGTATGGTTCAACAAGGAAAAGGAATTTTTCGAAACTTATAACATTGATAACGATGATGAAAAAATCAAATATGCTTCTATGCACTTCAAAGGAGAAACATACAACTAGTGCATATGGTGGAAAAATTCCTCGTATGTGACAAGTTGGAGCAGTTTTAAAAATGATTTCTTTAAAAGATTCCACGAGATCAAAGAGGAAGACTTCTTTAAAGGACTTACTTGACTACAACAAAAAGGAAACATGGATGAATTTTCTCCTGATTATGAAGCACTGGCCACAAGGGTACCTAGAATATCCAAAAAACTTCTAATCAAATCATATTTAGCTGGGTTAAAACCACACATACATAAATAACTATAACTACATGATATCCTTGACATGTAAATAGCCATACTTAAGGAAAAAGTTGCGGAGAAGAAGTTGGAAAGATCTTTGTTTCAACAATTTGACAAGGTTTATTCTAGATGAAAGTCAACACAAATCAAGGATACCAAAGAGAAAATGTATAGATCACTTCATCTACAATAAGAAAACAATTTGGAAACTCAAAGAGTAAAAGAATGAAAATGTAAATCCTATGGAGAAAAATGGGAGCTTATACATAAGTGCATAAGAAGTTATACGCATGTGAGGAAGGGAGAGAAGACATTCTCGATAGTGAATATTCATATGAAGAATACATACAGAATCCTCAAAATGCTCTCTTTGATTTAGATGATGAGGATTCCCCAATAATATCTTTGGCAACTATAACAGGGATAACCCAACCACAAACTTTAAGTTAAAAGGGCACATACAAAGGATTAATGTGATGGTTCTAGTCGATACATGAAGTACGCACAATTTTATTAGTATCACTCTTTCCAAAAGACTAAACCTTTTTGTATATCATGTACCTGATATGAAGGTAATGGTGTAAGATGGAAAAAATTGATAATGTAAGTAAATGCCACAAGGTTAAGTTGCAAATACAAGAATATAATTTGGAATATGAATTATATGTTGTACCCCTAGGAGGAGTATATGTAGTCTTGGGAGTCTAGTGGTTACAAAAATTGGGAAATTATTTGCTAACCACCAAGAACACTTTATAAATTTCAAGTGGCAAGGGAAAAAAGTACAAGTTATATGGGTTCCAAGCCCCCCAATATCAAATTGTGTCATCTCACCAAATGGAGAAATTAATTTGAAAAGAAGCACTAGCTTACTTGACACAATGCCACAAAATGGAGCTACTACCCTCAGAGTTAGTTAAGTCCACACACCAAATATTCAGGAGATAATTCAAAAACACAAAAAGGTATTTCAATATCCACCCATGAAACTTCCACTGGAAATAAAGATTGAGCATATAATTGAAGTTAAACCAAGATCAAGTCCTATCAATGTTAAACCTTATACGTACCCACGTCACCATAAAATAGAAATTGAAAGATCGGTCCAAGACTTGCTGAAGTGTGGTGTTATTATGGAAAGTAGAAGTCCATATGCGACTTCAGTAGCATTAGTGCAAAAAAAGGATGGATCCTTTAGATTGTGTATATATTATAGAGGATTGAATAAGATAACAATTAAGAACAAAATTTATATTTCTTTTATAGAAGAAATGTTGGATGAACTTCATGGGGCTAATTACTTTTCAAAGCTATATTTGAGATCAGGATACTATCAAATCAGGGTAAGGTTGGAAAATGTTGAAAAAACTTCCTTTTGAACTCATCAAGGGCACTATGAGTTCAAAGTAATTCCTTCTGGGTTAATTAATGCTCCAACCACTTTTCAAGAAACGATGAATGAATTATTCCAACCCTATATAAGGAAGTTTGTGCTAGTTTTCTTTGATGACATTCTCATATATAGTAAGACGTGGAATGATCATCTCAAGCATTTGGAACACATACTTTTTCTTTTGGAATAAAATTAATTCTATGCAAAAATGTCAAAATGCTCATTTGGTAAAGAAGAAATAGATTATCTGGTCATGTTATATCAAGTGAAGGGGTCAAGGTAGATCCAAATAAGATAAAATCAATAAATGAATGGCCCAGTCCACGTAACATATCCAAGCTAAGGGGATTTTTAGGCTTGACGTGATACTCAGTCGAAGATTTATAAAAAATTATGCTCATGTGACCGCTCCCTTGACAAATATATTGAAGAAATATCCATTTCAATGGAGTAATGAAGCAGATAATTGTTTCGAAGCACTGAAGAAAATTATGACCTCACCATCGGTATTAGATACCCTAGACTTTACAAAACCATTTATAATAGAATGTGATGCTTCAATATTTGGGATTGGGGTAGTATTAATGCAAGAAGAACATTCGATAGCATTCGAAAGTTGGAAGATTAATAAGTGAGAAATTTTGAAGTCTACATATGACAAAGAGATGTTTTCCATTATACATGCGTTAGAAAAATGGTGACAATATCTCTTGGGAAGCAAATTTTTATACATACAGACCACAATAGTCTTCAATATCTTCTTCAACAAAAAACATTGCTGACAGAACAACAAAAGCATGTAAAAAAAATTGTCACATTCAACATGGAAATACTTCATAAAAGGGGAAATGATAATGTAGTTGTTGATGCTATTTCATGCAAGGATGAAGAAATAATATCATATGAGGTTTCAGTCGTGATACCCGAATGGTTGGATGGAATCCGTAGTGAGTATTCCAAGGACCATAAAACTTGTGCCATAATCAACAATTCCTATCAAAATCCAAAATTTGAATGGAAGAATGACATCCTTTTTTATAAAGGAAGAATTTATTCAATTCCAACATGAAAGTTTAAATACAAGATTCTGAAGGAATCCCATGATTCACTAGTTGTACGACATGTGGGATTATTTAAAACTTACTATAATGCACAACATTCATTCTTTTGGAAAGGGATGCATAAGGAGATAAAAAAATATGTAGTAGAATGTGACATATGCCAATGGAATAAAAGTGAAAACGTCATCACTCCAGGGTTACTTCATCCTCTACACATCCCAAACCAAAAGTGGGAAGAAATCTCTATGGATTTCATTAACGGGTTTCCCACATCAGAAGGGAAGGATAAATTTTTTGTGGTGGTAGATCGATTAATCAAGTACGCACATTTCATAGGTGTTAAGAAAATCGACTCAACAAAACAAATTGTTGAAGTGTTCTACAAAAACATATAAAAATTACATGGGTTTTCGAAGGTCATTGTTAATTATAGTGACAAAAAATTTTAAAGGAAAATTCTGGAAGGAGTTTTGCAAAAAAATCGGTACATCACTTAACATGAGTTCAACTTATCATCCCCAAATAGATGGACAAACAGAAGTTGTGAATAAATATTTGGAATCCTACCTTTGTTGTTTCGTAATTGATAAATAGAGTAAATATTCCCAATGGTTTCACCTTGCATAATGGTGGTACAACTCTACATATCACACCTCAACAAAAATGAACCCCTTTCAAGCCTTGTATGGTTATGAATCTCCCAAATGGAAGGAGTTTTCTTTAAGCAGTATCAATGTCCCAGTACTAAAAAATCAATTAGACAATACACAAAAAACAATCTAATTACTCAAAAATAACTTAACAAATTCCCAAAATCATTGAAGCAGCAAGCAGACCAACACATAACATAGAGAGAGAGAGATTGAAGTTGGAGACTGGGTTTACAATTATCTCTTAAACAACAAGGGAAGAACAAGTTGGCACCTAAGTTTTATGGTCCATACCATATTAATAAGAAGATCAGTCAAGTATCCTATGGATTGGAATCTCCAGAAAATAGTCATTTCCATAGTGTTTTCATGTGTCATGTCTCAAGAAAATCTTAGGTCAACATCAATCAGCACATATGGTACTTCCTATTTTGGAAACGAAGGAAAATTTGTTTTAGAACTAGAAGCTATTCTCTCCACCAGGGAAAAGCGACTGCTCTCGGATAATTAAAGAGTGTCTCATTAAATGGAAAAATTTCCAGAAGAAGATGCATCGTGGGAGACTGAGAAATTTCGTGAGCAATTTCCTTCATTACCCTTGCTTTGAGGACAAAGCACTTCAAAAGGGGAACGCAATGTTAAGTAAATTATAGAGAATAAATAAATATAAAAATAAAAGAAAAAGAGAAAAGAAAAAGAAAGTTAAAAATAAATAAATGAAATAAATAAAGTAATTAAATGAGGAGTCATAATTTATACGGAAGGGTACCAAGCACCATATTTATGTGCTTGCTTTCTATTGCATCCATCATCTTTATCTTATCAATCTAAAGTATTTATTCAAAAGACATAGTTTTTTCTTGTCTCATTGCCACATATGCCTCTTCTACTTGGAAAGAAATTAGAATTTGCTCTTTCTTCATGAAAGTTGCCAAATCTACCTCCTTCATTGGGATTGCTTGTTCTTCCTCTTCCAAATCCGCTTGCACCTCTATTAGTGATTCTTCCTCCTCTTGTGCCTTTGCTACTGCTAGCTTGAACTTGCAATTTGAATGCATTTTCCATGGAGGAACCAATTGATCTATTGAGTCTTTTCTCATGGGTTTGTAAATACCCCATAAGTCCAATTGATCTATTGAGTATTTTCTCATGGGTTTGTAAGTTTTTTTATTCTTCAATAGCTACAACAATTGGGTCAAATATGATATGAAGACTCCTCAAAATATTTTCTACAACTTTTTGATCATCTAAGGTATCTCCATGAAACTTTATTTGATTTACTATACTTAGTGGATGAGTAAAAAAGCCGTTTATTGTCTCAGAAATTGTCATTTGCAAACTATCAAAATCTCTTATAAGCATTTGTAATCTTACCAATTTGACTTTGATGGTACCTTGCTATGAGTTTTGTAGATGTCCCATGCCTGCTTGGACCTTGTAGTTGTTGCAACCTATGGAAAAATTGACTTATCCATTGCCTATTCTATTAAAAACAACGTCTTGGCATCCTTCTTCCTATTCTCCTTAAAAAGATCCTTTTGTGTTTGTGATGGGGCATTATATGTCGCTTGATATGTTGGCTCCATAAAACCATTATCCATCAAGTCCCATAACTCTTGTGAACACAATAAAGTATTCACCTTGATGCTCTAATATTCCTAGTTATTTCCATTAAACTATGGAATTTGGGTTTTGTGACATTACTGCTACTCACACCTTCCATACTACAACCAGATTACTAGAAAATATACCCAAAAATAACATTTCCACAACACTATGTTAACACTTCGTGAATAAGAAACTTGGCACAATCAATTACTTTGTAAAAGATCCAACGACAACCTTTTAATTAAAGGACAATTCAAACACCACAATGGTTTTATGTGCTACCAACAACTTTTCAATCAAAGTGATTAAAGCACCATAACCTAATCAAAAGATGATTAAATCACCCAAATGATTTTACATGTCCCCAACAACCCTTTAATTGAATTATGATTAAAGCATCAAATATTACAAGTGGACCAAAAGCAATGAACTTCTAGGTCTACAAATTTGTTGTAGTAATTATATCACCATTTGAGTTAATCCTACAAGGATAATGAATTGCACACTTTACCTCTTGTATTCAACATTAGCATTATCCAAAATTTACTACAAATTCTAAGACCACCAAATACACAGTTGGTTGTTTTCTTTCCACTTACGATCACAATCCAACCCAATCTCCAGTCATATGCAACACAGAGGTGAAGTGGCCCTGAAATTCAATGAAGTTTCTTTTCCACAACCAGGCTTTGATACCAATTTGACGGTTTTACCAGTGAGGTAGAGTAATAAAATGAAAGACAATGTATGCAATAGAGAAAGACGAGAACATAATATGCAATCAGAGATGAGATGAGCTACCGCTCATATTATTATTAATTAGAAAAGGCTATACAACTTTACATTATGCAGATCTCAGAAGCTTCATTTATAGGAGAGAAATGCAACTGAGTTCACAATAAAAAAAAGTTGTTACTGTAGTGTTGGTAGCTATTGGTGGTCAAAAACTGACTTAGATAGTGGAGGGCGGTGTTGGTTGGATGGTAATGTTGGGCTCCAGAATCGTCTTTTATAATGATGTTATTTACATTAATTTCTCATCTTATCTACCATGATGTAATACATCTATGTTCAATAAGGCTATCTGTTACTTTATTTTATTAATTAAATATCGTAAATGAAAAGTGATCCTAATATGTTATTTTTAAATGTATTATTTAGCCCTTCTCCCGATCCCGAGTTCTGCACTGGGTTTGATAACATGTTTCTTATTGGTTTAAATGGCTTGACTTACTTTGTTAGCAAATTGATCTATCCTTGCTCCTTTGTCCTCGCTAAAACTTGTCATATATGCATACACAAATTAAAATCATAAGGTTAATAATAAGCTTTTGCATTATCCAAATGAATAATTATAACTAAAGCATTAAAAGAATTATTATTTATAAATAAAAGTTAAATCGTAAAATAATATTTTTAAACAAAACTTTTATACAAACATGAATTCTTAATTCTTAATTAAGTTATCATTTTATATAAGTAGACGTCTTTTAACATTCACGAACCATATGGTGGAAAGCCCTCACATCTTAAGTTTTAATATGAATGTT
The DNA here is from genome assembly GCA_027924585.1 of Larix kaempferi. Taxonomy (NCBI): domain Eukaryota; kingdom Viridiplantae; phylum Streptophyta; class Pinopsida; order Pinales; family Pinaceae; genus Larix; species Larix kaempferi. Next base: position 13,013,576 of record BSBM01000258.1, on the reverse strand, counting down.
TTAATTATATGCAGGTGCCTTATTTTAAATGGACCGTATGGTGAAATTATTCAAGATAGATCGTATCAATATTGAAGGAGGAAATGTTCAACAAAGAGTGGATCAATGCAACTTCCAACCCAACCAATAAAATGCAACCACAACTTGAAGCCAACAAACCCAACCGACAATCGACTCATGCAACAACCCAGCAGAAATTCCACTCAAAAACCGGATTTATTAACTAATTTCCGTTACAGGTCATCCGGACGCTCATTCGAACGCCCATTCGGATTTCTGTCAAAAACATGTTTCAACAGACAACAAAATTTTGGGCTAAATCTGCGGGCAAATGGAGGCGAAATTAAAAGTTCCGGCACATGGGTTTTGTGCAGAATAGGCCCATTTAGGTCCCCTTGCGAAATGTTTCCAAAATTTAAAGCCATTTGGGAACAGTTCGTGGTTCCTTAAAATGGATTTTCCTAGAAAACGTCAAACGTGGTTGGTTGTTTTCTAAATTTAGAAATTAGTTGTAACAGCTCAAGATTTGGGGGATTCGACTCTATCCTTCCCCACTGGGTTGTTGATGTATAAATAGATCCCCATAGGGCTGAGAAATGATGTAATTTTGGCTCTGCGTTTTTATAGTGGAAGCTCTGGTTCAAATTCGTTTTTCTCATGCTTTTGTGACTGGTTAGCTCGTGGATCTGCGACCTCTGCTCCTGAGAGAGCCCCTCGGAAGTAGAAGGTTTTGTTTTGTGTTTACATTTTCATCTTCGTCAATGTTCAGCTAAGTAATCGTGTTGTTCCCATTGTTTGCTATGTATAAAAACGTTTTTTTTAAATTTCTGAATCAGCCTGTTTTATAAAAACGTTTTTCAAATTTTGAATGAGCTGTATGAATGTTTTATAAAAATCATTTTACAAGTTCTGAACCAGTGAAAACGTTTTTGCGTTGTCTCAGACTCTCACGCATTTCATGTCATTTGAGCTCATTGTGTTTCGTTTGTAAGAAGAGATTTCGGCTAGTGTAGGTAGATTAAATTAATTTCATGCAACAGTATTTAGTTGATTCTCATAGGTAGTGGCTTGTTGAATTCCATAGATAGCATTTGTTTTATTTCGTAGTCAGTATTTCAATTCATAGCAGTAGTTAGATTCGCTTTGTACATTAGTGATAGAATTTGCTTTACACAGTCACATAATCGTTCATTTCGTGCAAGTAGCGTTATTTGTAGTGTAGGTTAGGGTTTGAATTTCATTCCTGTTTATCCACTTGAATTTGCTCTCATATCATTTGCACATTGGATCCAATCAATAGATGCAATATTGTAGCTTTCATTTGTTTAAAAGCATTTTCATTTTGATTTCATTAGATAGAAGCTTGTCTTTACATTGAATGCCATCAAGTAGTTTCTTTTGCTTAGAATAATTTGCTTTAGAATAGTCAATAGATTTTCATTTCAAGTATTCATAATTAGTTTCTCTTCATAGTAGAGCAAGCTTCGCTTTGCTCAAAACTAGTTTTGCAATTTGAATTCATATAGCATAATTGTATTTCAATTCTCAAAATGATAAGTCTTTGATTTAATTAGATCATAGAATAGATAGATTTCGAGTTGTTCAATAGTTGTAATTGTTCTGCTATTCATACAATGCAATTTTCTGTTATTTACATGTAATTTGTATTTCCATAATTCATACGGCCGTCCATTCGCACCCTCATTCGGACTCTCTTTCAGCCTTCCATGCGTATTTAGAAAGAATTTCCAGAATTTCCAGTATTACGTTCTGTGCAGAAATAATTAATTAGGGCTTAGGTTAATTTTCCAGTACTTTATCATGTTCTGTAGCTAGTTGGGATTCGAATCCACCTTTAACATTTCATATTTGGTTTCACATTAACACATAGATTAATTATTTCTGTTATAAGTCATGATGAAATTCATTTACACTTAACTTCATTTTACTGTAGCTGTAGTTGGATTTATTTACCTCTTAACTCTGTTTTACTACGCAATAGAAAATGGTTTTCTCCTTTGAATGCAAATTAGTGTAGTTGCTTCTTGTTATTTTAATTCAAATAGTTCATTTATTGTCATGCTTGCACCATAGAGTAGTATGCATAAAACCAACTGTTATTAAAATCATTTAGCCTGTTTATTTTCATAGTTTGTATCGTTTTTGTCATCTAGACTGTCATTCGGACTGCCATCCAGACTTAATATTTTCTATTGTGTTTTTATTCTTAATTAGGCTTTAATTTCTCAGGTTTTCGAATTGCATTATCTCCTGTAGCTGGCCAGTACTTGCATATGTAGTTAGAACCTTGTTTTGAATTACATAGAGTTTTGTTTAAGCTTCATGTTCATTTTTAGTCCTTGTTCATCTCTTTAGTCTATCTTTAGTTTTCATTTCCAGCTTGTATTTAGATTTGCAGTCAATACTTTACCTCTTTTTTTATAGCTTGTTAACTGCCCTAGAGCTTGTTGATTCCACCTTTAGTTTAGATTTGTGCAAGCCTTCAATCCTGCACATATAGTGTTTGCACCTCATAAGCTACCTTCTCGGGTTGACAATTAAGTGTTGAATTAGATAGCATATATTTTACCCAACAGTTAACAAGTTGGCTAGATATTTTGGTTGTACATTAATCTTACATTTTCAACATATATATCTACCTTGTGTTCTTGCGAGTGACATACATCCCTGGGATAGTTGTTTCTTTATGGCATGTCGTTGAAATTCCCTTCTCTATTGTCATGTTTTGCAAGCCTTTTCTCCCTCCAACACATTTTCTCAACTTATCCTCTAATTGTCCAACCTTTTTTTCCATTTTATCTGCATTCAATGCATCTTAGTGTACCCTTGGGAAACGAAATGTGAGAGAAACAAGCTATAGATGAATCCTTGAATGGAGAATGAGAATTTGGACATAGTCGTCATTGAAGGGTTTTTTTATGGCAATGAAGCTCAACGACGGTATCAGAATATTCAAGAAAATGAATAACAATGGCATAGTGTCAAATGCTTTCTTGATTTAAACTTTAGGAAAATATAAAAAGATGGAGGAAGTCATCGATTACAAGCTCGAAATGCTTGACCAAGGTTAGTGCTCTAATGTTGCAACTTTTGTTTCAATCGTCGATGGGTTTTGTAAGGAACAAAGATTGGATGATGCCAAGACGGTTACTAACCAATTCAAGGGAAAGGAAGTTTATCTCACTATCACTACCACAATCACAACTCATGGCCGCGTGCATCAATGCCTTCCATGCATAACTTATAGTAAGATATGGTTTTTTGTTTTTATGTCTTCCACATGAGTAAAGCATTAACCCTAATACCCAAGATTATTTGTCCCAAATGAAAATAATCAAATAAATATCGACATCGACCCAAAAATCCATTGCCACTACTCTGCCCAAAGCATTTCCTCAACCTCTCCCTTTGATATCTGCATGCAAGTCCTCTTACATGTGATCTATTAAGAAATTCAATAAATGGAAACAAAAAGATGTATAGTATATCAAGTTGTGTAGAGCTAAGGGAGGGAGGGACAAATATAGTGGTGTGGGTACCCTTCGGCACGTCGGATGACCACATGGCGTCGGGCGAACACGCGGTGGTGTATGTCAGCAGTTTAGCGTGTCAGGCCACATCTTGTGGTTAGGTGCGCTTTTATGGCACCTTTATTGCCCTTGGGAAGTGCCTTCTATGGAAACCTCCTCCCTTGCCCATTCATTTTTTCTCAAGGCATGTATGTGGGCATTTGGCCACCCCAGTAGTGAACCATCCTGCCTAAACTCACCATGCCTATGGGTTCCATTTGTGGTGGTGACTTGCGTGTTGCGTCATCCTCGCATTGTGGTGTTACAGGTCGTCTGGTTGTGTGGGTTGTTCTCTTCATCGGTGGTTGTTGTTCTTGGTGAAGTCTTAGTGGTTGATTGGTGTGGTTGTGCTGGTTCTTGGTGTCGGATCTATTGTTTCTCTGCGTCAAGGTGGTGGTTCTTGTTATCCTCCCGTCGGTTGCTTAGTGTCGGCATGGTGGTTATGTTCGCCCTCAGCTATGGTAAGCTCATGCAACATTTCTGCAAAACCATTTGGCTAATGTTTGCCTAAAATTATGGTTGACTACCCCTTCCACTAGTTGTTTTGCAGGTGAAGCAGCATAGATGGAAGCGAGTTGTGGGTGAAGGGTTCTTTCTATGGAATTTGAAACAAAGGAAAACTAGGTAGGATTGCAATCCTTTTGGCTTCTCCTTATGTTTTTCAACACATTAATCATCCATGTTGAAATTTGCCTCATTGCTTTCCATCGTGGGTTGTTTCAATGGATTTTTCTATTAAGGTAGAGTTCTCCTATGGTTTTTTTCTAATGGGTTTCTTCCAATGTGTTCGGAAACACATTTGACCTGTAAAATCCATATAATGTGTGCATAATTGTTCATTCTTTGTGTATAATTGTTTCTTTGGCTTTGAGTGGCCTATGCTAGAATTGTTCTTTCTCTATGTGAGAGTGTATGTATCTGTGATTTGGGTTTTTAAAACCCTAGTAGTAGCATATGGCATGGTTCTTAAACCCTAGCAGTTAGCTTGCCAGTTGTAGTGGCCTCTATTGGAATTCTTTGTTCTCTATGTATAATTGTTCCTTTTTTGGCTTGGAGTGGCTCCTGCTGGAATGGTTCTTTCTCTACGCGACATTTGTATGTAAACATGTATGTGTGATTTGGGTTTCTAAAACCCTAGTGGTAGCATATGGACTAGACCTTGCATCTCTGTATATTGGTCTCTAATATGCCAATTTTGTCTTTTATATGGTGTTGCAAGGATGGAGAGGCTTGAATCCCTTGTTCAAATGGTTTCTTTACAAGGATGATAATGTAACAAATAAGGGTGTTTAGGGTTTAGGGTTTCCTTACTCCTTGCATTTTTGGCTTAAATTTGCTAGAAAGAATCATCTGGTTCATGGATGTTTAAGCCTGTAGTGGCTTGCTCCTTGTATCTTGTGTTTTAATTTCGTATCTTCAATAGTAATTGATGTATTTAGGATGATATGTGTGGATTCCATGATGTATTTCATGTTTAGAATTGAATGTGTGGATGAATGGATGTTTTATTTCACTAGCAAGGTTGGGTTCATAAAATTTCAGGTTGTATATGCCTGTGGTGCATTTCTCCTTGCATCTTTTCCTTTAATTTTGTATAATGACATATTTGGTTCGTGGTTGTTAAAGCTAGTTTTGGCTTGTTGTTGAGTATACTTGTCCTAAATTCGATTTTGAATGGGTGCTTTGAAATAGTATTTGTTTTTGATAACATAAGAAAGCATATGATATTTGTGTCGTGAAATAAATATGTCTTTCTTTGTTCATAGATTTGTGCATGGATTTGAAAATTAATTATATTCTCCATTATGGAAATCTATCTATCTGTATTATGCTTGCTACAAGTGTGTGAATTTTGTTTAAGAATGGAATGGGCATGTCTATGTTGCAATTTTTGTTCTTCCATGCTTGATTAGTTAGTCCACTGGGGTTTTTTATTCTTCCATGCTGTATTAGTTAGTCCATTGGGATTTATGGTGTAGGGAGTTGGGTATAATGAAATCTCTAGTTCTTGGTTTTTTAATCACGTTGTGGCTTGGTGTTGAATACAGTTGTTCTAAATTTAGTAGTATGACTTCAATTTAGAATTTGTTTACGGTTTCTATAGCTTCTCTACTTTCTTGATATATAAATTAAAAGGAGGTCTAGAGCGCTCAACAATTTGATTTTGAATCGTTTCCAAAATTTCCTATTTTAGTTAACACAATAAAACATATGTGATTTGAGTGCTATGGAATTCTTCTTCATTTATTGTTCATATAGTTAAGTGATATATATTTATACATTTGCAATTAGGTGGGATTTTAGTTTGTAGATCTAGCTTTCCACATTTATTACTCATACAATTTATAGATCTAGCTTTCTACATTTATCATTCATACACTTTGTAGATCTAGCTCTATACATTTGCAACTATGTGATATTTTATTTTGATGCTATGTATGTTTTGTAGTATGTAGGAAGAGCTCTATAATGATCAAGAAAAATAGTCATGAAAGAAATCTATCTATCTTTGTTCAGGAATTTGCAATTTAATTATATTTTCTATTGTGGAAATCTATCTATCTATCACCATTTTGCATGCTACATGTGTGTGAATTTTGTTTAGGAATGGAATGGGCATGTCTTTGTTGCATTTTTAGTTCTTCCTTGCTTGGCTAACTCACTGCATTTATTTTATATGCACTCATATATGCATTTGTGTTCCATTCTTATTTTAATGGAAGTCATGACCCTTTTAAATGGTTAATTGCAATGATGATGCCCATAATTGTCTTTAGTGGTGAGTTTGGGGTTGTCTATGGCCCTATATTTTAGTGGGTCGTAGTGGATTGCTCTTAGTATCTTGGGTTCCATAGGCTTGTGGTGCCTTGCTCCTTGTATTTTTTGCTTTATCTTTTGGTAGAACCCCAATAGATTATGGATCCCAAAGAATAGTTATGGATAGTTGGAAAAAATCCTCTTTGAAAACATGGTGAGGATTAATGGCACTACCAAGTGACCTTCTATAAATTATATGGGAACACATTAAGGTTAATTGCCTTGACAGTGGATATGTAATGGACAGTTTGTAGAGTTCCATAGTGGCCAATGCCTTGAAGAGGACTTAGTGTTATTATTATTGATCTTGTTCTTGATATAGACACCATTTAGTTGTAGCATCTATTTTTGCATCCAAATGTGCAAAAGGATTAGACTAATAGGCACTAAGTATCAATGCCTGTATTACACTTGTATGTGATTCCAATGCTTCTGTCATAAGATCATATTACCCTTATTTTAACTATACTCATTGCACCTCTATCATCATTATTGAGTAGTGTGTATATCTCCCTTATTAATTTCCCCCTTCCTTAATCCAATAAGAGAAATAACATAACGTAATAGACAGGAAGATAGGCATGGATATATACCTGCCCAACAAAGTAACAAAAGGGACAAAGTCTTTCCCTTACTCAACTTGAAACTAGAAATAACCATATACCACTAGTACAATAATAAGATTTCGTCTAGATACTATATACACCTACCTTAAATCACCTATCCCTTTCCCCTCACTCACCCTCCTGTATATCTCATATACAGTAGGGGCACTATATAATGCAAGTGCCATGATTTATATGGCCTTCATATTGGGAAATGCATATGAAATATCACTTATAATGTTTAGTGTTTCAATCCATGGACTTTGTGCACTCCGCTATTAAGAAGACATATGCATGGAGCTTGGCTAGTTAAGATATACTCAAGGCATGAGTGTTTGTAGGAATTGGAAAATTTTGTTCTTTCTAGTATATGCATTATTGGGGGTTGTCACTATCAATGAGCTCCTTCCCTACATTCATTATGCATTGTTTTTGTCTTAGATATACTCAAGTTGTAGGGGACGATGTAAATTCTTTTTGTACTTAATGATATGCAATGACTGCAATCAATTTATTTTGAAGAAATATTTATCCTAATTTCACTTTCATGGCACCATAAAAAATATAACCCTCTTTGTATTCCTTGTCAATACCATTGCATTACATGAATTAGAGATATGATTGGCCTCATTAGATCAAATATTGATTTCATATTATTGGTACAAGTATGGAGCTCATCTATGTTGAATCAATAGTGAAGTTATGAAAGCTATTTATAGGAACTTCATCAAGGACACAAGGACCTTCCTATCCATATTTTCATAGTATAAGGGAATACATTCCAAATCCTCGTACGCTTGGGACTACATCTATGCTAATCAAGTCCATAGATTGGATTCAAGCCAAAAATAGAGCAACAACCAAAAATTTCCTTTGATACAAAATTGACACTACTTGTGGTAAGGATAAACATATAACATCCTAATGGTTTAAGGGGTCTAGAGAGCTCATTTCCCAAGATTGATGTGTTGCTTTCAGTTGGTTCAACCTGGTGGGTTGGGATTCCCAAGTTTGCTTGATCTTGATTGGTTGAGTTTCCCTCATCTGCTTGATCCCATCTTGCTTCTTGCAACCAAGGAGGAGTTGAAAATCCCTAGATCTAACTTGTGTTCAACACACCTGTATTGAATGTAGGTTAGGTGTTGGGAAATCATATGCCATATTTTCCCCTGCACTGGTAGAAACGAAAAGGGGAGGTATGTCGGCTTGATGATATTGGGGAATCTGGGTGTTTATAAGGTCTTGAAAGAATCATGTATTGTCTGCAATTTGATCCAATGAGTTGGTCATCCTCCTACCTTGATCGAACACATTTCCAGTCATGCCCACCTCCTTTGTCCTCCCTCGTTCATTTTCCATTATTTGTTGTAGCTTTCTTTGTTCCTTTTCCTTCCTTTCCACCTATTTTTGGTGCTCTTTGGATCCTTTTTTGCCTTTGTTTTTCAAGATCTACAATCCTTTATACCTTCTTATCCTTTTTCAATTCCTTCTTTTATTGTTTTAAATCTTGCATCTCCTTTTTATTTTATATCTCAACCAATAATTTGATGTAGTTTTCTGAAGTGAGTAGCTGAGAACTCTTGCTTAATCGAAGATAGTTTACTATTCTTGTTGATTTCGAAGCTTCCACTCTCTCCATTGAAAACCTTAGGAATTAGTCGAGTACCAATGTGGTGCCTGGTTCAATGTGAGGACCGTCTTGGGGCAATGTTTCATCTACAAGGGATACATCAGTTGGCACTTTATTGTCTGCACTATGTTCTTGTACACCCCCTTCATCCACATAATAATGGGAAACTTGGTTGTTGACGATTGATGGAAAATAAGGCATGTTAAGGTTTTTATCATTTGTGTTGGTGAAAACATGTTTTTTCATATTCATCATCACTTTCGCTAACCACTTAAGTTGTGAAACTTGGGTTGGCAGTGTTGGTTTCTCATTGTTGCTTGCTAGTGCTTCACCACCATTAACCACATTCATATTAGCAGTGCCATTATGATTTTTCTTTGCAAAATATGCATGTGTTTCATATGATACAACAACTTCATATATCTCTGCAGTTGGTTCAATGACATGTTTTGTAGAACCTATATGTGTTTCATTTGATACGACAACCTCATTGTTATTGGCAACTTGTTCATGGTCATATTGAGTAGCACTAACATGCTCATCATTGTCACCCAGTGCTTGGCATTGTCCATAAGAGAGGGATAAGATGATGTATGCAACATCTGTATCTTCATTGTCCTGCACATCAAATCCTTGGATACATATAGTATCATGAACAAGAGCATCAGGTTTAAGTGGTCATATTCTAGTCCACCTAAATCCAGCCTTGATATTTGAGGGTGTGAGAGACCTTTTAAAATATTTACTTGCAAGTTCAACTAGCTTAAGCCTCTTAACCTCTCTCCCTCAGTTCTTTTGCATCCATGTTTCTCTCTCATTCCAGAAGAAACACTTGAAAGGCCCAAACACACTAACATTGAGAGGTTTCAACTTGTGAGTAGTAAGTGCAGGAAGGGTCAATAAGTCAATGCCCAACCTATTTGCCTCCTCAATGGTCTATACAACTATGTGGTTTCCATGGACATTGAAAATTAGTAAGTGTCTATTTTTAGGTGAGACATCAATAGGTATAGATCTTGCAAACTGAAAAATCCAATTCAAGAACAATTCTTTAGTCATCCATGCATGCTAATGGTTCACAGTTTTGGATATAGTTTTTCAATTTACTCTTTCCCTCGAATAGATAAAACACAAGGACTGATGCACCAATTGTATTTATACAACAAATAATGATTATCCACTCACTACTCTTAGGTATATTTTTTGGCACATTCTTGCTCCCTCTCTTGGAAATTACCCGCATGCCACAATTCCTCCCTACTTATAAAGCTATTTTGTCATAGTTCCAGATATGGTCTGGACCATAGGCATGTTTCTCATACACAGCGGATAATGTGTCATAGAATTTGGACACAACTGTCGGGCATACATTTATAGCCATGTCTCTATCAAGGCCCTCTGCAGTTTGTAGCACAAGATCTAGGTGCCCTTTTTTGTACTAGAACCGCCATGATTTACCTAGGAATCCATCTCTAAATGGATTTGTCCTACCTTGATAGGTCCAAGCAACAATGGATTTTAATTATATCAATTCCGATCCATGGCCCATTCCAACCATATCCTTTCAACAAACAACCACTTCTTCCTCCTCTTCTACAGTCATCATTGCAGTGGCCCTTTCCACTTTGTATGAGTGAGACCATTTATCCAATAATGCACTAATGTGGGTGCAATCCCATGTTTTTTAGCAGCTATTCGAATTGAATATCCATTGAATTCTACATCATTGATTGTAGTCATCATATCCTCTTCAGTCCATGCTTTGATGGCATTGATATTATTCGTTGCACTAGCACCTTGCATCGAGGATGGTTGTGGCATAACACCATCGCCCACTCTCTTGTTATGATCATCAGCATCCCCAACATGATTGGTGTTTGCAATAGGTTGGGGTAGGTCTTCATAAGAGGAAGAGCACTGTAGTTGTGCACCCCTACCTCATTTTCCTCCTTGTACAAGCAGTCTGATTGACTCTTGGCATGACTGCAAAAACCTAGAGAGTATTGGCAAAATCCTGTACACATACATTATATATTTCAATGTCATTGCAACAATCTTGCACACATGCATTATCTATTTCAATGTCTTTGTGTCTTTGTTATCAGTCTTCAACAAATGCAATATGTGTTTATGTTTGTGCAACAACTAAAGTATGTAACCCTACTTGCATGTTCATAGCATTATGTTATTATTATTTGCATGAAGCTAATGCAATCTAATTTTTGGGTTGTGCACAAGCAAATTTTGTAACCCTACTTGTATGATGGGAATTGAGCTTTGCAAGTGGTATGAACTTACCTATTTTATGAACTTATAGTCAAAATCAGTACTTTGGATTTTCTATGGTTGTATATTTGTGAACGATGTGTTCACCCTACTTGAATGATGTGAAATTGAGAATTGCAAGTTGTATGCACTAACAAGTTTTATGATGTTACAATTAAAACCAAAAATGAGAATGTTGTTCAGGTTATATATGTTCATAAGCGAGAAATGAGAATGAGTTTGCTTATCAATTCATAATTGAAAGCATGAATTTGTCAATGTAGATTGCTTGTGAGTGCATATAAATTTCATATATACTCTAACATGAATTGAGCAGAAAAATACTCTTTAACAACAAATGAGAGGAATGTAGATTATATAAACTATTAATAGATGACCTTAAAACACTTTGATGTACTTCTTGCTGATAGTGATTATGGTTCCGTTTGACAATATGTTCTTTGATGGACTACTTGTTGATAGTAATTATATTCGATTTAACAATATGTTCTCTGATGGACTGTTTGTTGATGGTGATTATATTTAGTTTGACAATCTTCTCTCTATTGGCAGTGCTACTAGTGAGTTTGAAATTGTGGAATGCAAATATGGTAGACTGTGGGATGTTTGTAGCATTATATAGATTTTTGTTGTTGGATTTGGTTGGAGACTAGCATTGGCATGGATCATGATTTTGAATTTTTGAATTAGTGTGTAGGATTGATTCCAGTTTAATCCAATGGTTAAAAAATAATCTTAGATGATCCCTATGTTTTTAATCAAATTAATGATTGATTTAGTTAAATAAATGGGTTGGGTGGAATTTATTGCATTAGGAGGTTTGAGTTGTTGAATGTGGATGTGGGAGAAGCTGACCTTTTCCACACTATTATATTTGCATGTGTGCTAGGACAAGTTATGTTGTTGGTTGTTTATGTATTCTCCATAGGCCATTCGATGGGTCTGGATTTATTGAGGGTATTTCCTTTTAGATATGATTATGTAGGTTATTGGTTTTTTTGATGAGATCTGCTTATTACAACATAACTGACTGTGGCAGGGACAAGATGGTTTGATAGGTGGATATGTTAGTTATCAATAGTTGTATTAAAACTACTTCTAATGAACATTTGTGGGCCCAATCAACAAATGGGCAATTTTGGTCCTTTTTTGGATTCTGAAATTTTATTTAATTAATATATAATTATCATTTAATTGTGTTTATGCGTTCTTGTTTTGGGTGGTCTACGAGACGGGTGCTATGACCACTTCTGGTCCATGTTCCACTTTACATGTCCCTCCCCTAGTTGTTTTATGTTGAGTGTTCAAGAATTTACATGCTTAATGGAGACCATGGCAAGGCTCCTTTACTGCTAATTTTATAATAAAAGAAAGATATTATTATATTATAATAGTATTACCTATATTAAATTTGGAGCTAAAGGGTTTGCAAATGTATATCATTTATTCTTTGTATGATATGTGTTTGAGGAGGTGATCTAGTTTTGAAGAATCTTGATTAGCCATGTCAATCAATTTTGTGTAGGGTCTTTTGTGAGCCATGTCAATTTTGTGTAGGGTCTTATGCAACATAAATTGTGGGCCAGCTGCGTCAGAGATGCATTTTCCAACTTGACTCGTAGACATATTTTCTTAAGTGGTTGTTGTTTGTCATGAATAATAAAACTAAAAAATATATGTACCTATATATATTTTCACTTTCATATGTCTTTTATAGGTAGCCCTAAAAGGGGTCCTACATCTCCATATTAAAGCACGGTTGTTAAATATATGGGCCTATGGACCATCATGCTTAATGAATTATTGTAAGATAATATGCATTTAATTTAAAAAGTAATGAAGTGTCATGACTAGATTTATATCATCCTATTTACAAGATGGCGTAATGGTTAGGACAAATAAGGGTATAACAAAATCCTTACCATCCTCAATAGATTAGCACTCCTCGAGAGGTGTTGGCCGGATTTTATGTCCCGAGGCCAACAAAGAGAAATAGTCCACACAAAGTGCTTAAAACAACTCTCGGTGTGTTTGGGATGACTAAATCTCGCAGGTTATGATCCTGCTACCATCTGAGTTTTCACCCTTCTTAGGAAGGATACAATCACTTAAACTCAGAAAAAGTAAATCCTAAATTAAATGCTAATCTAAATTAATCTATCTATAAACTATGAAATTTTCCTAACTGTTTCTAGTTGTTTTAAAATGCTAACTTAATTATGCTCTCTTTATGAGAGAGTCTCTGTTTTGTTTTGGGTTTTGAAATAAGAGTTTATCCAATAACTTAAACATCTAATTTAATATGCCTAATTTAACAACTGTTAAAATTAACTAAGAAATGTAAACTAAAATAAATCTAAGTACAAGTTAACTCTACCTAATTCTATTTTCTAAACTATCATGCGGGCAGGAACATAATTAATAAATAAGTGATACAACATGATCTCCGATACATAACAAGGAGATGTATATAAAAGCATGGCCACTTGAAATACAAGCGTGGATCCATGTCAAACTGAGAGATCATAGCCATAACAACAAACTGGATCTATGTCTCATGGAGAGCCGTATATAAGTGAGGCTCAGTCGTGCGCAACTTGGGTGATAACAAAATGAGGTTATGTCATCAAAATCCCAAGGTCTTCATCCCACAACAACCCTAGGTACAAACCCGAACCATGTGAATAGATGAGCTGATAGTCGAACATGGAGGGCATCGTCTGATTACCGGTCTTTGATGTATACCGTTAACAAACGCGAGGACTTCCACCGATAATGATGATGGGGTCCAAGGTACCAAGTATGATTCGCCAAATGTGAATAGATGGACTTGGAGTCGAACACTTGGGAACCCTGTCGAAGAAGAGACATTGATGTATTCTCATCATTCAACAGCGAGGAAAATTGCCACTGGTGACTGCAATCTCCAAGGTACTAACCGAAACTCTAAACTTCAATCCTAGAATAATGATTTGGTGTCGATGGGAAGAAGTCCATTGGAAGGGAGGCCTTGAGGCATCCTCCATCATCCAACTCGAGGAACACTCAACTGGTAAGAGCTGATATGGAATAATATGCGACAATACTGACACTAGGAAAGCCGACACATGAGGTCAAGGGAAACTGCAGAATGGCCGACACAGGGTATATCCTTGAACATTGAGCACGACACAAAAGTGACTCAGGCAGTTTCTAACATAATGGGGTAAATAAGTCTGAAATGTAAGAGACATTAACAGACCCTCCATATGGTTGGAAGAATAACCAACCGGGGGAGTAAATAACTCGGAGGAAAGGTTCACCCTGAGGCCAAAAACTAAACCCAACCGACAAGATAGACTCAAGTAGGTGTTGTGTTCAAGGATAGGACTTGACTGAAACTGCCTTTGACAATGAAGATATGATATGTTTTCCCGTTCCTTATTCTTTTTAGATAAAAGAATAACCTTCTTGTGGATTTAATGAGTCCAAGAAAGAATGAAAACTCAATAGGTCCAACCATGTAAAAAATTTAACGAACCCATGGGAGGAAGACTCAGTACCTTCTTCATAATTTAGAGAGTTCGAAGAAGAGATAGAAGATTAATCTATATGTACTGATCTCTGGATTTTAATATCGAGCCGAGATATGTTCTTGCTCGCTGGTGTTTTCAATTTTAAGGAGTCTGAAAAACTTAAACAATAACTCCATATATCTGCTCGTGGATTTTAATATCCAGCCCAAGCAGATTAATGCTCGCCGGTGTTTTCCTGTTTATAGAGTCTGAAAAACTTAAACAATCCTCTTTTCACCTATCCGTGGATTTTATATCGAGCCCGGATTGGTCTGTGCTCGACGGTGTTTTCTTGTTTAAAGAGTTGAAAAACTTAAATAGTCCTCTACTTACCCTCTCGTGGATTTCACATCGAGCCCGAGTAGGTGAATGCTCGCTTGGTATTTTCATATTTAGAGAGTCTGAAAACCCTAAAGAGAGACTCCAGAAGGTCCTTTTTCGTATAGTTAGTCTCCTCCCCCGAAAAAGTATAAAACAATGAAAGGAGAACTCTTCTAGCGCATACAGGAGTATACCTAGAGTATACCTTTTCCGTAGTTAATCCACTGAGGCCCGGAAAAGGGGTAATTCTATACCTGAGTGGATGAGCCTTCGGATACTTTAACGAGCTCGAAGAGGACAATTTTGCTCGGCAATCTTGTTTAGGTTTAAATAGTCCAAACAAGAGCTTAAAATGACTTAAAGGTCAACTTTTGGGATCGTAGCTTCATGTCTTGCCAAAACTAGGTCTTCAACAAAATATTAGTCGATGTCGCAAAAATCTTAGATGATATATGAATTTGGAATGTTTAGCTAATTGACAAGGTCTATCATTAAGAAATTTGAGCTTAGGAGACGAATCCGACAACAATTGAGTGAAAATTGAACCTGGATCAGTGTTATACCTTATTTTGTGTTTCAATTGATTAATTAGGGTTTTTGAAAGTGTTTGAAACTATGGAAAATTAAAAATTATGGGTAAAAATCAAAATCCAATTTTATATATAATTTCATTGTTAAAAAATCAATTTTCATTTTGTGTTGTAGGGCAAACATTGGGCACCATTTTGCGAATTTCAAATCTCCACCGTGATCAAAAGGAGCATCCAATCACCAAACTTCTTCCACCAAGTAAGTAGAAATCAACCAATCTTGCATTTCAATGGTTTATTTTTAAAATTTTGAGGAAAAATGGCCCGAAACGCGATGCTCATAAGGTTTTATGCGCGAGCGCTACTGTGTATACACAAAAGTAGCGTAAAAACCCAATGGGCGCTACTTTGCTCAAACATAGTAGCGCCTACACGCTACTGTGTAGTATACACAGTAGCGTACATACTTGCAAAGCCATTTTAAAGCGCCGAGACTCAACATTTTTGGGGTTTTTGTGCAGGATGGTCTTACAATGGAGGGAAAGGGAGCATGAAGACATGGATAGACTAGCCATGCAAGACCCGGCTACCCTCCATGCACTCCGTAGATGCGGTTTGTTGAAATTTTATCGAACCGTAAACATGCGAGCACTAAACAAGCTGTTTCGGAGATTGATTCAGTATTGGGATGTCGATACTAATACCTTCATCATCCGGGGGCAATTAACTCTTGAGCTTACCGTTGAGGATATATACTTTATTACCGGTCTCTCAAGGAGAGGAGAAGTAATCAATCTAAAAGGGACATCTCGTTTGGGTGCAGGATCAGTGCAAGAATATGTAAATACATACTGTGTTGCCGGAGCAGAAAAAATCGGGAAGCCAAATCCTGATTTCAACTATTGATGGTCTCCCGCTGAAAGTGATAGTGAGCATGATCAACCGGGTATCCGGTAGTGCATCACAACACTTAGCTTCTAGGCATTTGATGCATATCGGTGTACAGTGCTTGCATGGCCATGTTTATGATTGGAGTACTAGCTTGTTGGCAAACATGAAGTATCAATTGACAAGTTGCAAATCCGGCACCATGAAGAATTTTGGGTACGGGAGTATCTTGTGTACTTTCTTCTTCGAGAGGATGCCTTCTATTAGTTTGGGAATGCCACTACCACAGGTTAACCCCCGCGAGCCCAGACTAGGCCGTTGGGGTGACATTTTTCTCCGCCAGGGTGGTGGGGAGAGTCACTATTGTTACCACACTGATGACTTCTGGGGGTGGTGGGAGAGGAAGGTTCCCGCTTTTGAGCAGTTTCCCTATGCTGGATTGGATTTCCGTCACGATCCAGAGCTGGTGCTTCCGCCAGGTGGAGCCTGGGGAGATATTGGTATGTTTACTTTTGAGAATTTATTTAATTTTTTCAAACTTTTCAAGTATTTGATTTTTATGAATGAGTTTTGGAGTTCTAATCAAGTGTCAAATGCAGATGTTGGACCTGTTCGTCCCGAGGGTCATCCTACTATCTATGTGAGGCCAGCTGATATCACCGCAGCAGAAGCTATGATGGGAACCCTGGAGAGGAAAATGAGTCGGTTGACTCATGAGATTCTTGCATGCCGCATGGACCAGATACCAGTTGACATGCAGGAAGATGTTGTTGGGGTGCCCCCAGCATGGCTTAGATTACTGCGGAGAGTTGCTAGACTAGTGATATGATATCGCAATGCGGTAGATGATGAGGAGGTTCCTCCTTCTCCGTAGGAGAAGAAAAACATTATATGTATATATTTTTGAGGCTACCATGCCCAGCTTTTGTACTTTTATGACTTGACTTGAGAGACTCATGACTCAAAACTCATATTTTTTGATACGGTACCAATTATATATACAGTATCGGTTATTTACATGTGTATGCGTTTTAAATTTTATGTGTGGAATGTTGTTTACAATGTATGATGCAAATGCCAGTCTAACACATAGTTCGCTAATGAATCAGCTAAATTGTTTAAATTTCTTGGAATGTGTTCATATCTGATAGAATGAAAATGTCTTTCCAATAATCTAACTCGTAGAAACTGACGTAGCAATCCTGGATCTCTGATCCGATAGACACCTGTTAACTGAAATACAATTAGTTGTGAGTCAAGCCTTACCTCCAGGTATGAAATGCCATGACTGAGGGCATCTCGAAGAAGTTCTATAATTGCACTGTATTCAGCCACATTGTTCGTGGTAGGTCCCAAACAAACCCCCCCCCCAAAGAGACAAGTTGGTCAGCGGGTGAATAAATGACCCAAGCTGCTACAGCCAACTGACAGGTGTGGCGATTGGTGCCATCAGCAAATCCTATGAAATGTGCGGTTGACATCTGGTACACGAAACGAGAAACACACATAAGATCACCTAACGAGCATAACAAAACTAACTATACAAAAATATACAGCTATGTTACAAGAAAAAGTACTTCAACCTAGGCGTAGTACTTCTTCAGGTAGAATCAATGCCTGGATCTTCTTCAGGAGGCCGGGCAAAGGTGTTATGGAATTCACAGAAAAGGTTGGTATACGGGATTATTTCATCGAGATAACATCCCGTTTCGAAGAAAAATTTTCCGTTGACCCCAGTAAAAATGTTCACCAACGAGGTATGTACTCTATTTGCTTCAACAATGGCAACTTGTGAAGGAGTGAGACCAGTATTCTCATCGGGTGGTGAACAAAATTCACCTCTCTCTAATAAGTGAAGAAAAGGAAACAGGAAGGACACGCGATTTATATGTTCATGAGGATGGTCCGGGTCATTCAGGGCTTCTAACATTTCTTCATCAGAAGGTAAAGTAATTCCTGCACTGTTGAGAGAATGAATCGGGTTAGGTGTCTGAGTAGTGGCACAATCCATGTTTGACTCGACAGACACCAATTGAGTCGACATATGCTCTGTTGTAGTTTGATGAGACTCAGAACGGGTAACTTCTACAACAGGAGTAGGCATGGAGGGCTTTGTATTAGCTGAGAGAAACTCGGAATCAGTTGTTGAACTAATCATAGGAGTTTCAGACGATGAACATCCCTCAGTACCAACAAATAAAGTAGGAGCGGGTAGGTCAAAAGTGCCAATTAGTGATCCAAAGAGTCCTGCTCCTAAACTCTCGTTAACTGGGGTGGTTTGATCAATCATAGGAACCGTAGTTTCTGAAGAAGTCTGGTGTTTTCCTTGATTGAAAGAAAGTTGATCGACTGTAACGATCTTACCTTCAAATGGGAACATGACCACTCAAAAAAATGCCGATGCTATAGCTTGCATGGCATAAGTCCAACTCCTGCCCAATAACATGTTGTAATCGAGCGGAGCGTCCAGAACTTCAATCTCAATAGCAACTATCTTACTGGCCAAAGTGACATTAAATGATGGCAAAACTCCATGTGGACGGAAAGTTCTGCCATCAAATGCAGTAAGCATTGTGTTGGAAGGGACTAACTCAGGAGAACCTAGAGCTTTCCAACAGGAAATCGACATTACGCAAGTCGACGCTCCCTCATCTACTACAGCTTGTCTAATGGTCATTGGACCATGAATGACCTCAATCTGGAGGGCAACGTGATATGGCAACCGGTATTTGACATTAGTCATGTCAAATCGCGCAGACATGTTGGAGGACTCCATGCTCCCAATAGCTGCCAGAAGTGCATTTCGTTGCAATGGACAACTCTGCAGGACTTCTAGAGTAGACATGGCACAAGGGGTTTGGGCTAGATCTTCAACCACATTGTAGTTGGAAGCAGCCCGTGTGTTGGGATTGTGCGATGCCCTCTTCAAGACACCTTTCAGAATCTTGGGCATTGGGTCCACAGGTATGTGGAGTGGAGTGGAGGATTCAGCAATCTCCTTATCCTTTCTCTGCGTTTCCGGGGTATAGTTCTTAGCTCTGGTTTGCAAAAGTGCATCTGAGTTGACCATATTTATGAATGTTTGATCAACCGTGGCGTGCGAAGTGCCCCCAGTTTTGGAGGTGCCAGAAGTTGAGCCTTGCCCTTTAGGAAATGGATCTTTCAAGACGGCAGGCTTCTTCTCTCTTAAGAGCTTCTGGGCTTCTTCTAATAGAGGGCATTGATGAGTAAGATGGTTCTGTTTGCAAAGTTTACAAGGGAACCTAACCTTCTTTTCTTCTTTGTTACCCTCTTCGGCATTGTCTTTTTTGGGCTTTTGTTGGTTCCCCTCTCCTTTCTTGCCCTTCTTTTTGTTGTTGGGCTGCCGAGGGCCCTTTTGATTGTTCTGATCCTGATTAACAGATTCAGAAGTAGAAGGAGAGGTTGTGACGGAAGCAATGTCTGCAGTCGAATGTTTGATAGTTAAGGCTTGGACCTGTTTGGTCGGTGCTTTGAAGGCTGCAGAGTTAACTGAACCCACTATGCCGTCAGCATGTGGTCCAGGTTTGGGTCTACTTAGATTAGTGTTTGATCTCGGTGCTTCCGGTATAATCTCATACAGTAAACCAGATTGTGCGTATACAAGGTCTAACTGTTGAGTCCTTAAGATGGCTTCTTCTTCATTGGATACTCCAGATGTCGCTACTTCCTTAGAAATATAAGGGAGGAGTGATTTCAAGTACCACTCAAGCAGGAACTCTGGAGGGATGTTGGCCTTTATGAGCCTTTTCCGTCTTCGCCACTCCTGAATGTGGTCAGATAAGTGAGTGGCTTTGTTTTGTCTAAAAGTAGACAAAAGTTGTGTTCCGGCATCATACCGAACAGGAAGCTGGAAATGGTTCAAAAAGACGGTTGCTAGATCCCCAAAACTAGAGAAAGTAGCCGCAGGTAACTCGATGTACCATTTGGCCGCGGGACCAGTTAAGGTCCTTTGAAACAATCTCAATCTGATGGAATCCTCGTTCAACGAATTTGAAGAACACCACAAGTGAAAGGTAGTGACATGGTCACCAGGATCTTCACCAGCTTTGCCTTCGAATTTGGGAATATCCGAAGGTAATTTGGTGGGAACTGATGTCCATGTGGCGTTATGACACACAGGATCATTTGTCAGTTTCGAAAGGTCTGGAAAATTCAAAGTTGCCAGAAAAGGTAGATGAGGCCGGTAAGATGAAGCTTGATAAGGGAAACCACCCATCGTTTGTCCCATGAATTGTTGGTAGGGGTTGCCCCCAGCCATCTGGTGATAAGGGTTGCCCCCGGCCATGTGCTGATAGGAGTTTCCACCTACCAACTATTGATAGGGGTTGCCCCCAATTAACTGTTGGTAGGGGTTACCCCCATGTATTTGTTGGTAGGAGTTGCCCCCTGCCATCTGTTGTTGTTGTGAGAAAGAGTTATTAAAATTTCCCCACCCATACGAGAGCGGATTAGTGCTTTGCTGGTTCATCCACTGTGGCTGGGTGTTAGCCCCGCCATATTGCTGGTTAAAGATATTACCCCCTCCCCCTGAGAATAAGGAAAAAGGGATGTTACTTGCAGGCATGTTACCTTGATTCAAGTTAGGTCCTGCAAAGGTGTTGAAACCAGTAGAAGCTGATGTGGACGGTGCAGTCATGGTACCCATGACTGGCATGTTTGCAGAAACACTTGGTCCTACCACAGGTGTGGAAACCCAAGTACTAGGGATCTGATATAATGGTTGCGAAGTAGAAGGTGTTGCACAGTTGGCCATACTGCTAGGTCCAACAGTAGACGTGGGAATAGATGCCATTGTTGTAAAACTAGGCATTCCTAATGTACTAGTGTTGAAACTGAAAGATGGAGTAGGCACAGATGTGGTTTGTGCCTGACTAGATGTAGCAGTAAAAGAAGGGTTAACTGTGCTGGTATTCATACCTAAAGTGGGAGTTTGGGGACCCCCTGGTTCACCTCCTGTGTTAGACATCAGATGATCGGGAAACAAAAGATCTGCACTGAAAAGGGGCTGCTGGAAACCAACAGGTGACAGAAGCGGAATTCTAGTATTGGTTAAGGGAGGATTGAAAGGAGTGCTATATTCCGCGGAAGTAAGATCTTCCACCTCAACAGTACTAAAGTGTTGCTGATTTGTGGTACCTGGTAGTGGTTCCTCAGGAACCTCGATTTCAAGATTTTCTGTTATAAGTATTTCTTCAAGCAATTCTATTTCAGAGGTAATTTCTGAAGAAATACCAGGGTTTACCCGTTGTCTTCTAGCTGGTTGTATAGGTTCTGTTCTAACAGGTGGAAGGTTCTGAATCCTTCTCGATCTACGGAGTTGTTGATTCTCCGTGATTATAAATATAAAATAACAGCCGAGAACCTAGTGGCCACTATGACTAGGGGGCAAACAGCACACCAACTAAAAAAATTTCCTAAGTATACAAACCAGTCAAACAAAGGTTCCTTCCGGAGAAGAGTCTGGGATGATTAGGGCCCAGAACATATCAACGAAGGAAGAAAGACAGTTACCCGAGGTCCACAATACAATGACTAAGGGTGCAAGCACTGGAATCACCCAACCGCCCTCCCAAAGACCTGCACGGGGTTTCCTCCCACGTCTGTCTTAGGTACAGCAGATATACCCTCTGCTGTCACCTGTGTAAGAACCTAGAAGTCTGATACTATGGATACCACAACACCGAAAATTCCTGGGGGAACAGTCACCGGTCGAATCAGAAAGCGTGGGCAGGGTAGCTAAGCCCGAAACTCGAAAGAGTCCCCAATATGCAATCTGATCCTGGCGTATGCTCGAACAGCAAGTAGGAGGAGTATTCCCACAAACTGATCTCGCAATGACCTACTGCATATGCTCCCAGGCAAATTTTGAGTGAGGTGGGTTTGCCTATGATAGTCTCACTACGATTGTTGCGCAATGTGTGATCTTGGGTGGTTTAAGGTGATTTAAACCCAAGACCCTAACCAAAACTAGTTGGTGTAGTGTACCCTAAAAAGAAAAAATTTCTAGTTCATTTTATTAACAAATTTTAGGGGCTTTTATTACGCAAAAAGGATAGTGAGTGTGTGAGCGTGGTTATAACAAGAAAACAAAAATGCAAATGTACTCAAATCTTCCTACAACAAAACTTTTTTTTTATTTTTTCATCTACTTCTTTTTCAAAACTGAAAATCTAAGCAAACTTTTTTTTTTTTTTTTTTAAATTGTTTTCTTTTTAAATCATACAAAATATACTAAGCTATTTTGCAATGACAAGGACAAGTTCTATTTTAACTTAAAGTACCAATTTTTTTTTGCTTTTTCAATAACCGAAAAAGAACTATGCAAAAAATGGAAAGCCAAATAAAACTTTTATGCAAAGTGTGGAAGTATGGAAAAATGTTCTTAGGCCTATAGCTGTCGAAAACCTAGCTCGAGAAAGACTTGATCTACAGGTTTTTTACTAAGAAAAAGCCTATAACCTTGGATACCAAGTGGGAGAAAACAAAGGAGAGAACACCCAAGGACTAACCTAAAGTGTTTAACCCTAGCAAGACCACAAAGCCAAGTACAAGTAGACAAGCAGGCTTCCCTACTAACACGAAGAAACTGAGAGGTGAAACTAGCCTACAACTGTTTAAAAAAGCACTTGTGACCAGCAGAAGACAAGAAGTCCTGGAAGAAATGAAACTTGACCAAAAATAAGACACCCTAGAAGCTCTACCAAAGACCAAACCCTAAACAAAGGACGGCGGTAGTAGAGAGCAGACAACTTCACCACAAACAACAGACACAGGAGTGTACAGGTTTGTAAACGGGCAACAAGCAGTCAGGGTCTGAAAACAGTGAAAGTGTTCGTCACCAAACACCACCAAGTCTTCCAAAAAGTCAATAAAAGGTCCCAAAAATTCCAAAGGTCAACAAATGGTTTAAAAGATGGAAAAACTTTAAGGAGAGGTTCTATGACTTTGAACAACAATTAAAAACCTTATGCAATCATCAAAGGGATCCTACAGCACAGTCAGCAAATCACCACAGGGCTAAAAAAAACAAGCAAACCAAAAAATGACTGCTTCAGGAAATGTACTCTACTATGTAGTAGAGCAACTCGCGCCCATGCCAAAACGGGCGCTACTGTATATACAGAACAGTAGCGTATGGGCGCTACTGTACATATATCAGAGTAGCGCTCATATTTCAAAGGCCTGAAAACTGACTTTGGAAGGTATAAAAACTGATGAAAGCAGGCAAGACAAAGACAAGGGATACCTAAAAAGGTTCTTAACACATCGAAGAAATCAAAATAAACTTAGAAGACACCCAAAAACAAGGTTTCCTAAAGCCAAAAACTCTATATCCCCAGCGGAGTCGCCAGTCTGTTGGTGGATATTTCTACCCTATAGTCAGGAAACTGAACTATCAACTTGGTTGGGGTGACGGGTAAGTGCATTAATGTTATTACAGAGGCATTTACAAAAGAAATAGATTGTAGATTTAGAGAACACACCTTTTTACCAGAGTCTGATCCTCGCCTTGACTCGATCCCGTGTTCAGCTTCCAAATCTACTTTTCCTTCAGCAAACCTGCAACAACAATACCTTCCTCAAACATTTTGGGCAATATATAAAGCATGAAATAAACAAACACTATGTTTAATATTCAACATTGACCAAAATAAATCCAATTTAAAATGCCATCTCATAACACATTCAGATTGGAACAAGGAAACACTTCAACCTTTATTTGTCAAAATTGGAATGCAGTACAAATATACCTGATAATGAAGCAGGCTCCTGCAACTAGATTCTGGGCTCTGGCTTTCTTCTGGCTTGGATATCTTCTGCAACAACTTCTCCAATGCAAGCTTCTTCAAAGTTTTTCCATTAATCAATCTCACTAACTCCAATTTCTAACCCTTCTCCTTTAACCTTCTTGGTATTTATAGGTTCAAAGAAGCAGTTCAGGTCGAGATGTAGTTATGGAGGAAGTTGGGGGAGTTAAGGAACTGCCATCAACTAATCCTCCTCGATGAATTAATATATTTTTTAATCATCTTTTAAGATATATGCGACTATTACTCAGTGGAGTAGCGTATAGGGCGCTACCCTATTGTTTAACAACTAGCGCTCATTCAGTTTTAAATGTCGAGCGCTACTTTGCTAAGAAGGAGTAGCGTATATATTGATATGGGCGCTACTATTATACACTGGAGTCGCGTATGGGCGCTAGTCTATTTAAGTGGAGTAGCGCTCATACCTTAAAATGATATTTTATATGTTTTCCAGTATTTTCAGGAAATAGGATGAGTTGTCATATGGTCCAAGGTCAACATGCTCCTCCATCCAAATTGTCCTTTTGTGTGATCAGCAGCTCAAGGTGATCACGGACAGAGAGGTGCAATTTTGACCTATAACAAAAGGGTCAATAAGTCAATGCCCAACCTATTTGCCTCCTCAATGGTCTGTACAACTATGTGGTTTCCATGGACATTGAAAATCAATAAGTGTCTATTTTTAGGTGAGACATCAATAGGTATAGATCTTGCAAACTGAAAAATCCAATTCAAGAACAATTCTTTAGTCATCCATGCATGCTAATGGTTCACAGTTTTGGATATAGTTTTTCAATTTACTATTTCCCTCGAATAGATAAAACCCAAGGACTGATGCACCAATTGTATTTATACAACAAATAATGGTTATACACTCACTGCTCTTAGGTATATTTTTTGGCACATTCTTGCTCCCTCTCTTGGAAATTACCCGCATGCCACAGTTCCTCCCTACTTGTAAAGCTATTTTGTCATAGTTCTAGATATGGTCTGGACCATAGGCATGTTTCTCATACATAACGGATAATGTGTCATAGAATTTGGACACAACTGTCGGGTGTACATTTATAGCCATGTCTCTATCAAGGCCCTCCGCAATTTGTAACACAAGATCTAGGTGCCCTTTTTTGTACTAGAACCACCATGATTTACCTAGGAATCCATCTCTAAATGGATTTGTCCTACCTTGATAGGTCCAAGCAACAATGAATTTTAATTATATCAATTCCAATCCATGGCCCATTCCAACCATATCCTTTCAACAAACAACCACTTCTTCCTCCTCTTCTACAGTCATCATTGCAGTGGCCCTTTCCGCTTTGTATGAGTGAGACCATTTATCCAATAATGCACTAATGTGGGTGCAATTCCATGTTTTTTAGCAGCTATTCGAATTGAATATCCATTGAATTCTACATCATTGATTGTAGTCATCATATCCTCTTCAATCCATGCTTTGATGGCATTGATATTCTTCGTTGCACTAGCACCTTGCATCGAGGATGGTTGTGGCATAACACCATCGCCCACTATCTTGTTATGATCGTCAGCATCCCCAACATGATTGGTGTTTGCAATAGGTTGGGGTAGGTCTGCATCATAGGAAGAGCACTGTAGTTGTGCACCCCTACCTCATTTTCCTCCTTGTACGAGTAGTCTGATTGACTCTTGGCATGACTGCAAAAACCTAGAGAGTATTGGCAAAATCCTGTACACATACATTATATATTTCAATGTCATTGCAACAATCTTGCACACATGCATTATCTATTTCAATGTCTTTGTGTCTTTGTTATCAGTCTTCAGCAAATGCAATATGTGTTTATGTTTGTGCAACAACTAAAGTATGTAACCCTACTTGCATGTTCATAGCGTTATGTTATTATTATTTGCATGAAGCTAATGCAATCTAATTTTTGGGTTGTGCACAAGCAAATTTTTTAACCCTACTTGTATGATGGGAATTGAGCTTTGCAAGTGGTATGAACTTACCTATTTTATGAACTTATAGTCAAAATCAGTACTTTGGATTTTCTATGGTTATATATTTGTGAACGATGTGTTCACCCTACTTGAATGATGTGAAATTGAGAATTGCAAGTTGTATGCACTAACAAGTTTTATGATGTTACAATTAAAACCAAAAATGAGAATGTTGTGCAGGTTATATATGTTCATAAACGAGAAATGAGAATGAGTTTGCTTATCAGTTCATAATCGAAAGCATGAATTTGTCAATGTAGATTGCTTGTGAGTGCATATAAATTTCATATATACTCTAACAGGAATTGAGCAGAAAAATACTCTTTAACAACAAATGAGAGGAATTTAGATTATATAAACTATTAATAGATGACCTTAAAACACTTTGATGTACTTCTTGCTGATAGTGATTATGGTTCTGTTTGACAATATGTTCTCTGATGGACTACTTGTTGATAGTAATTATATTCGATTTAACAATATGTTCTCCGATGGACTGTTTGTTGATGGTGATTATATTTAGTTTGACAATCTGCTCTCTATTGGCAGTGCTACTAGTGAGTTTGAAATTGTGGAATGCAAATATGGTAGACTGTGGGATGTTTGTAGCGTTATATAGATTTTTGTTGTTGGATTTGGTTGGAGACTAGCATTGGCATGGATCGTGATTTTGAATTTTTGAATTAGTGTGTAGGATTGATTCCAGTTTAATCCAATGGTTAAGAAACAATCTTAGATGATCCCTATGTTTTTAATCAAATTAATGATTGATTTAGTTAAATAAAGGGGTTGGGTGGAATTTATTGCATTAGGTGGTTTGAGTTGTTGAATGTGGATGTGGGAGAAGCTGACCTTTTCCACACTATTATATTTGCATGTGGGGATACATGTTGTGCAAATGTGGATGTGTGCTAGGACAAGTTATGTTGTTGGTTGTTTATGTCTTCTCCATATGCCATTTGATGGGTCTGGAGTTATTGAGGGTATTTCCTTTTAGATTTGATTATGTAGGTTATTGGTTTTTTTGATGAGATCTGCTTATCACAACATAACTGACTGTGGCAGGGACAAGATGGTTTGATAGGTGGATATGTTAGTTATCATTAGTTGTATTAAAACTACTTCTAATGAACATTTGTGGGCCCAATCAACAAATGGGCAATTTTGGTCCTTTTTTAGATTCTGAAATTTTATTTAATTAATATATAATTATCATTTAATTGTGTTTATGCGTTCTTGTTTTGGGTGGTCTATGAGACGGGTGCTATGACCACTTCTGGTCCATGTTCCACTTTACATGTCCCTCCCCTAGTTGTTTTATGTTGAGTGTTCAAGAATTTACATGCTTAATGGAGACCATGGCAAGGCTCCTTTACTGCTAATTTTATAATAAAAGAAAGATATTATTATATTATAATAGTATTACCTATATTAAATTTGGAGCTAAAGGGTTTTCAAATGTATATAATTTAGTCTTTGTATGATATGTGTTTGAGGAGGTGATCTGATTTTGAAGAATCTTGATTAGCCATGTCAATTTTGTGTAGGGTCTTATGCAACATAAATTGTGGGCCAACTGTGTCAGAGATGCATTTTCCAACTTGACTCGTAGACATATTTTCTTAAGTGGTTGTTGTTTGTCATGAATAATAAAACTAAAAAATATATGTACCTATATATATTTTCACTTTCATATGTCTTTTATAGGTAGCCCTAAAAGGGGTCCTACATCTCCATATTAAAGCACGGTTGTTAAATATATGGGCCTATGGACCATCATGCTTAATGAATTATTGTAAGATAATATGCATTTAATTTAAAAAGTAATGAAGTGTCATGACTAGATTTATATCATCCTATTTACAAGAGGGCGTAATGGTTAGGACAAATAAGAGTATAACAAAATCCTTACCATCCTCAATAGATTAGCACTCCTCCAGAGCTGTTGGCCGGATTTTATGTCTTGAGGCTAACAAGGAGAAATAGTCCACACAAAGCGCTTAAAACAACCCTTGGTGTGTTTGGGATGACTAAATCTCGCAGGTTATGATCCTGCTACCATCTGAGTTTTCACCCTTCTTAGGAAGGATACAATCACTTAAACTCAGAAAAAGTAAATCCTAAATTAAATGCTAATCTAAATTAATCTATCTATAAACTATGAAATTTTCCTAACTATTTCTAGTTGTTTTAAAATGCTAACTTAATTCTGCTCTCTTTATGAGAGAGTCTCTGTTTTGTTTTGGGTTTTGAAATAAGAGTTTATCCAATAACTTAAACATCTAATTTAATATGCCTAATTTAACAACTGTTAAAATTAACTAAGAAATGTAAACTAAAATAAATCTAAGTGCAAGTTAACTCTACCTAATTCTATTTTCTAAACTATCATGCTAAGATTTCTGATGTATAAAAGAGAGTTTTATAACTGGCTTATCTAAGCAAAGTTAAATAAGTAGTCATTTTGAATAAGAACACCAATTCCTTCAAAGATACATAATAGAAAACACTAATTATTCAACTTCAAATAAATTGTTTATACGATCAGAAACATGTGAATAATTCAAACAATCTAAGAAGATTATATTTGATTCATGACTGAAAAATCTTACATAACCCTACTGATCATGACTGAAAAATCTTACATAACCCCACCGATCATGACTGATTGTCTGAAAATAATCACTGATCATCCCTGGTTCTCAATTATGCCTGATTAGAAATAATCCGAGGCTTTCATCAATATCCAGAAACGTTAGCAGAGAAGATTACTTAGCCTTCTTCTGGAATATGAAAATTACAGAAAATGAATATGCTAAGCTCTCGGGTAACAACCCTTCGAAACTGTAGAGCTCTCTCCTCTCTAGGTAATGTCTCCTCCACTCTGCAAACAACAATTTTACAAAATAGAAAACAGAAAAAATGAAAACAAAGTTTCACTTATTCTGCCGAGACCTCCCCCACTAGCACAATCGATTCCCTGTTCATTTTATAGGATAGATGATTTCTATTTCAAGCAAATAACTACACTCCAGAAACGCCACCACAGAACCAGCGGACTGTTACAGAAATCTTCGTTAATCTTCCTTATCTTCTTATCACTTTGACTACTATCATCCTTATCGAAATACTCGATTCTGCTTTATCTTCTAGATTCCACGAAAATCTTTCCATCTTCGTCGTTTCTCTTGCTGAGACAATTCCTTCAGCTCTCTCCAAATTTCCAGCCAACTGTTCCAGCATTTGCGTTTGTTGATGGTATTACATTTCTGAAAATTACTGAGTCGAAAAAGAAATTGGTGCAGAAATAATAGCAGCAAATATTAACCATATCTTCCTCCATGTTTAACTTGCTGGTAGCGTTTTTATCTAGGCAATAGTTTGGTGACATGGCAACAATCTTTTCCTCTTAGCGTGCTATCATTTCAGTAGACTAGTAAACTTCCTCAATAATCCCGAGCTCATTCTTGAATGAAACGTATAATTTTTAGATGCCATACATGTTGAATCTAACAGCCACAATATACAATATGCAGCGGAAGCAAATAAAACAAGAAAGACAATAAACACACACACATGAGATATACGCAGAGATTTACGTGGTAAAACCCTCTCTTCTTAGGGAAACATCCACGGAGCAATGGTATCGGTATCTTATTATTCAGAATCTGAAGATTTACAACAACTCACAACTCTCCAATGTCCTCTCTTATGAGAATACAAGAAACATATACATTTCTTACACGGTTACTAATAACTGCATATTTAGTTAGTCAGTTACATAGTTACCGTCATAGCCGGTTGTCATCCGTTTCTAACAATCTCCACCTTGACAACAATTTACCTGATACCATTGCTCATTGCTCTATTGATCACTTTTCCTGCAAGCCTAGAGAAGCTAAGCACCACCGTAGCTTCTCTGAAGTAACTGTCTTCGTGAACATGTCTGCACTATTCTTTTGAGTGTGGACCTTTTCAAGAACCACTCCACCTTCATCAATAACATGTCTTACAAAATGATATTTTACAGGAATATGTTTTGTCTTACTGTGATAAGCTGGATTTTTAGCCAAGTGAATAGCACTTTGACTATCACAGAAAATCTTTATAGAGTTCTGAACCTTTCCTAACTCACCCAGCAAACCTTTTAACCAGACTGCCTCTTTGCAAGCATGTGAAGTAGCTATATATTCTGCCTCTGTAGTAGATAAAGCAACAATATTCTGAAGCTTTGACATCCAACTAATAGCTCCACCTGCAAGAGTAAAAACATAACCTGAAGTGGACCTCCTCTTGTCCAAATCACCTGCAAAATCAGAATCAACATAACCACAGACTTTATCACTGCAACCATCAAAAGTGATACAATAGTCACTTGTGCCTCTAAGATACCGAAGCACCCATTTCACTGCTGCCCAATGCTCTTTTCCTGGATTTGCCATGTATCTACTGACAACACCAACTGCATGTGAAATATCTGGTCTTGTACTTATCATCGCATACATCAAACTTCCTACTGCATTAGCATATGGTACACGAGACATATACTGCTTTTCTTCATCATTTTTAGGACTCAAACCTGAAGAAAGCTTGAAATGAGAAGCTAAAGGGATACTAGAAGGTTTCACCTTATCCATACCGAATTTCTGAAGTATTTTCTCCACATACTTCTTTTGTGATAACCACAGCTTGCCATTTTTCCTGTCTCTGTGTATCTGCATGCCCAAGATCTGATTTGCTGCTCCTAGATCCTTCATATCAAACGTCCTAGCCAACTGAGCCTTTAACCTGCTGATTTCAAACATGCTCTTGCTTGCGACAAGCATATCATCAACATACAATACCAAAATAATGAACATGTCATTTTCCAACTTTTTAAAGTACACACAATGATCATACTCACTCCTGGTAAAATTCTGACTCACCATGAAAGAATCAAACTTCTTGTACCATTGCCTGGGAGACTGCCTCAGGCCATACAATGATTTTTTGAGCTTGCAAACAAACCCCTTGTTGCGATTTTGAACGAACCCTTCTGGTTGTTCCATGAAAATTTCCTCATCTAAATCTCCATGTAAGAAAGTTGTTTTGACATCTAGCTGCTCTAACTCCAAATCATATAAAGCAACTAGTGCTAACAAAATTCTGATAGAAACAAGTTTTACAACTGGTGAAAAAATCTCATGAAAGTCAATACCTGCTTTCTGAGAAAATCCTTTTGCAACCAGTCTCGCTTTGTACTTCGGAACAGTGTCATCAGCTCCTTTCTTCAGTTTGTACACCCATTTGCAGCCAACCACTTTCCTACTCTCTGGAAGTTCCACAATATCCCACGTTTTGTTCTTTTCCAAAGAATTCATTTCTTCTTTCATTGCACGTTTCCATTTGTCACTGTCAGACACTTCTAATGCTTCCTTATAACTGTCAGGTTCTCCTTCATTAGAAATGAAAACGAAATCATCATACCTCTTTGGAAAAGTTCTGTTCCGCGTAGATCTCCGTAGAGTTTGCTGTGGTATTTCTTCTATTTCTGTTCGCTCATCCTCTTCCTGAGGAGTGTCCTCATGAATATCCTCTTCCTGGACATCCTCATGAGTCCCCCTCGCAGATGACTGAGTATCAAACTGAATTTGCTGAAACTGTGGTACATTAGCCTGTTTCAAATCATTACTTACATCTAAATTTGTCAGAGAAAGTTCATTAAATTTTACATCTCTGTTTATGATGATTTTGTGGACAGTAGGATTCCACAACCTATATCCCTTAACACCATCACCATATCCAACAAAGATCAATTTTCTTGACTTAGGATCTAGTTTGGAACGCTGATTTTTCGGAATAAGTGCATAGGCTTCACAACCAAATACTCTAAGATTAGAATAATCACATGATTGACCTGTCCATACCTCTTCTGGAATTTTGCAGTCAATTGCTGTTGATGGTGATCGATTGACCAGGTAACAAGCTGTAAGCAATGCCTCTCCCCACAATTCCTGCTGCAACTTTGCATTACTGAGCATACTCCTTGCTCTTTCAAGAAGAGTCATGTTCATGCGTTCAGCAACGCCGTTCTGCTGCGAAGTGTAAACAGTGGTCTTATGCCTCTCAATCCCATCCTGCTTGCAATAATTATCAAACTCCTTCGAAGTAAATTCGGTTCCATTATCTGTTCTAAGGCATTTAATGAACCTGCCAGTGCTCTTTTCAACCAAAGCTCTAAACTGCTTAAATATATCAAAAACATCAGCTTTTCTCTTTAATAAATAGATCCAGACTTTCCTTGAGTAATCATCTATAAAACTGACGAAATATGATGATCCCCCATAAGAAATTTTTGGAGATGGACCCCAAAGATCAGAATGTATGTAGTCTAGGATACCTTTAGTAGTGTGTTTTCCAGATTTAAATTTTTGTCTAGCCTGTTTACCATAAATACAGTGCTCACAAAACTTCAAATCTACAGATTTTAAACTAGGAAGCAACTTTCGATCAGCAAGTACCTTCATACCTCTTTCGCTGATATGACCTAACCGCTGATGCCATAGACGAGTGATGTCTGCTGCTGCACCAACCGATGCTACTGTTGCGTGATCAACTTCCGTCCTCCCTTCAAGTCTATACAGGTTCCCAACTCTGTTTGCTTTCATAACAACCAAGATACCTTTCGATATCTTCATAACTCCACCTTGAACTGTAAACTTGTAACCAGCATCATCAAGAACTCCCATTGATATCAAGTTCTTCCTTAGTTCAGGTACATGTCTCACATCTGTTAGAGTCCTAACAGTCCCATCATACATTTTAATTCTGATACTCCCTACCCCAACAGTTTTACATGTAACATTATTTCCCATATAAACTACCCCGTCATCTATAGATTGATATGACGAATACCAATTTATATGAAGACACATGTGGTGAGATGCTCCAGAATCAATTAACCAGTCAGAATGGTATTGTGAAACAGTAGATGTAGATAATACCTCATCGATCATACCTGAATCATTCTCAGCTATGTTCGCCTCCTTTGTAGAGTCTTCCTCCTCAGAAGCTCGCTTGCGTTTCCAACAATCTTTCTTCAGATGTCTTGCTTTATTGCAGTACCAGCACTTCAATTTACTCTTTTTGCCCTTCGATTTTGACCTTGATGTACCCTTTGAATGTTGTCCTCTTTCACTGGTTCTTCCTCTGGCCACCATTACTTCTGATGTCGAGGTTTCAAGACTAGATTTCTTTCGAGTTTCCTCAGAAAGTAAGGCTCCCACAACTTCATCGAAGGTAATAGACTCAGTAGAACTAAAACTGATAGAGGTTACAAAATGTGCCCACGACTCAGGCAGAGAGCACAACAGTAAAATCGCCTTGTCTTCAGATTTAATAATATCTTCCATACTAGTCAACTGACAAATAAGAGTATTGAACGCATTCAAGTGTTCAGAAATCTTTGTACCTTCTTTCATACGCAAGGTAAACAACTGCCGCTTCAGGAGGATTTTATTCGTCAAGGATTTAGTCATGTACAAACTTTCCAACTTTGTCCAGAGACCTGCTGCTGTAGTTTCAGACACGATGTTAAATAAAACATCGTCGGCCAAGCACAGACGAATAGCACTGAGAGCTCTTTCATCCATCTCGCTCCAGTCTCCATCTGAAATATCTGCAGGTTTCTTTATTTTCCCTGCCAGTGCCTTCGCCACTCCTTGCTGCACGAGCATATCCCGCATCTTGACCTTCCACAACTCGAAATTATTGCTCCCATTGAACTTCTCAATTTCAAACTTAACACTCTGCGTTTTTGCCATTTTCTCAAGAAAACACCAGGTCAAAAAATCTTTATAAAGGAAACCCTTTTTGAAATAATAATGGAAATAAAGGTTTTATTTATTTTTTAAATAATCAAGAAATAATATATTATTCAACCTTATAACTCCCACCTTTAAACCTTATAACTCCCTTATTATACCAACCACCTATCATATCCACGTTCAAACCAATATAATATGTCACCTTTTAATAAATCATGGCTCCAATATATATATTCACCTTTCTAAATATATAAAACTCAAACCAAAAAAAAAAACTTTCGCTTTTTAAAAACTTTGGCTTTTTATAATCATGGCATTATATATTCACCTTTTTTAAATATATAAAAGTCAAACCATATTTGCCCTTCGTTCAAATTTGAAGAAACCTCAAACTAATAATTTAACTTTCATGCTTTACCTCAACTAGAATAGAGTACCGCGCTCCCCGATATCACTATGCCGCGGTAGTTGAAGATTACCACTACCGCGCCTGGGTAAGCAATGGACCCGCGGTAGTTGAAGATTACCGCCCCTTTTTCTTAGGCTTCAGTCCGGTAACTTTTGACCCGTAAAACGAATTTAACATTCGGCTTTTTCTCGTTCTTTGTGGCTTTCAACCAGGCTCTGATACCACTTGTTGAATCTAACAGCCACAATATACAATATGCAGCGGAAGCAAATAAAACAAGAAAGACAATAAACACACACACATGAGATATACGCAGAGATTTACGTGGTAAAACCCTCTCTTCTTAGGGAAACATCCACGGAGCAATGGTATCGGTATCTTATTATTCAGAATCTGAAGATTTACAACAACTCACAACTCTCCAATGTCCTCTCTTACGAGAATACAAGAAACATATACATTTCTTACACGGTTACTAATAACTGTATATTTAGTTAGTCAGTTACATAGTTACCGTCATAGCCGATTGTCATCCGTTTCTAACAATACATCGCAGACCATCGTTGTGCTGTAACGTTTCATTTCCCTTCCTATAAAAATTCATGTAAAATGAGAAGTTAACATAACCTTGATTTATAAAAGATTTTTAATAAAGTTATGATCCAACTCTAAACCTAGTATGTGAAAAAAAAATGAAATAGATATTTTATATAATCTTATCCTTCACATAAAACAAACTCAAAGGCAATTCGTGTTATTGTTTATCTTTTGAGTTTATGACTTCAAGGTTATTAATCATAAATTTGTGTGTGATGCTGCAAATTAATACACCTCAAACTTTAATGATATGATATAAGAATAATCCATTATCCTTAAAAAGAAGTTTGGTCTTTTATATATGTGGAAGCATAAATGTGAGGAATAAAAGTTAGAGTTATGTAAGAATAAAAAAGACCAAGTAAAAGTTAAGTGAAATTTAGGATTATGTAGGATTCAAATTTGGGATTATTTTAATTATATAAATAAACTTACCCTTTTTTAAAGTAGATATTAATGTTATGAAAAAGGTAATTTTTTATATATGATTATTATTTTCAGTTGGTTTAATATAGTTCCTTTGAAATATTATTACCCAAAATCAAAGAAGCTCAAAGTCTGTGAAAATAATCATTTAGTTAATTTATGTAGATCCACTGAGACAATCATTAATTCAATTATGTATTGAGGACCATATTTTATCAAAGTTGTCAAAGCATAATACCAAATAAATTAAGCAAACTGAAGCATGTAAATGATTCCAACAAGTTCCACTAAGACCAAAGAGCCAAATGACAAAGATCACTCAAATCACACAATCCTCATTAAAAGAAGAACCAATCCCAAGAACGAACAACACAAGGAGCGAATGATCAAAGAAAGGAAACCATGAAATCAAAACCAAACCAGATGAAAATAAAAGAAAACCAAAAACTAAGTATTTACAAAATTTACATGAGGGCCCCTTTATTTTGTACAAATCAAGGGGAGTTGTTGGGGTGCCAACAAGAGGTCCTTCAATCCCTTTTAGCATTAAGCACAACTCTTAGTGTGCACATCCTTATGATTCAAGTAGGTGTAGTGTAAGGTATATCAAGGATATGAGGGAACGAGTAGGAGGAAGTTATTTTAAAGGAGTTGGAAGTTTGAGACCAAATTGGATTGAGATTCTTTGGAATGTAAGCAAAATAATGAGCTTGTTCAAAGCAATGTTCACAAGTTTCTCCATTAATGCAATGATTCTTGTGATTAGGACGTTGATAAGGTGCCTTATAATTTGATTCTTTTTTATCTTAGTGTTAATATTCTACTTTTTCCTTGGAAAAAGTCGTAATTTTATTTCAAAAATATGAACAAAATTACATTCTGCACATGTAAAGGAATCACTGAGATCCCTACATTGTCACATATTTACTGCCCCATATTATCAACATATCATATGTCCCAAACTTAAAACAATACATTGAATACGGTTGTCCATACAACCCGCATATATCCAATTACATATAAACAATTACCGTCACAGAAAAGAATGAATGTGTCCATCGCTGATCGATATAAAACAATCAATGTATACGGCTGTCCATACAGCCCGCATATAACCATTTACTTATAAACAGATATTGTACATAGAAATGAGAGAAGGTCCATCGCTGGTCCACAGAAGCTGAGCTATTGCTCAATTCGGTGGCTCAAAATCTTCGTGAATAGGTCTGTGATAAAAACTATAGGTTCCCTCAGGTGAGTGAATAGTAATCCTCCAAGTGCCAAATGCTAATAGCTGTTGCGTCACTTCTTTGGAAAGCAGATCGGCCATCCCATTCCTCTCCCTGTAGATATGTGTAAAAGAAATTTGATTAAATGACTGCTTTAACCGGATCACCTCCTCCAGGATAGGTAATAGTACCATCACATGGCACAGTGTGATCTCCTTTTCCCAATCGATAACTAACATGGAGTCGCCAAAAATCTGTAGATATAGACATCCTTGTTCAATTGCAAATAACATCAGCAGCCTAAGAGACATAAGTTCAGCATAGTTATTTGAACCCCTCCCCAAACCAGCCACCAGATGAAAGTAATGGGACTCAGATTTGAAAAGGACTCCCCCCCCTCCACACGTCGTTTGATGGTCTATTGAAGCTCCATCAAAATAAGCCCACGGCATGGATTTGTCAATCAATTCCACACACACAGATCGCGTTCTAACCACATGGACAGGTGCCTTGAAGTATTGGGTAATTGACACAACATGTGCCACTACACTCTCCATTGGAACCCTGCAATCTTGAAAGATAATCTTATTTCTGGTAATCCAGATGCCCCAGGCAAAAATACAAGGGAATGCCCGGATGGATGAGGTCTTTTGTGTTGCCCACCACAATTGGAAAGCTTCATGAACACTCGCACCCTGCCACCCCACATTGAGATCTAGAAATTTGCAGGCATCAGCCCAAACTGCCTGAGAATACCGACAATGTACAAAAAGATGAGGATTTGTCTCATCTGCATCCCTACAAAGTGGATAGAACCCCGGTCCCAGTATGAAACGTTTTTGCAGGATGTCCCAGGTTGGAGCCTTATTTTCCAGAATAGCCCAGAAGAGTATTTTTGCTTTACCTGGACACTTTAACTTCCACAGATATTTCCACCACCACACCAATCCCCTGTTATGTACATCCACATTCAGCTGGATATATCCATTCTTTGGGGAGTAGATTCCAGAGGGATGATGATCCCATATAAGTTCATCAATCCTATTGGTCAGTCGAATATTCGAATGTCTTAATAGCCGAAGATAATCCGCCCAATCCCCTTGCATATCTCCAGGGATCTCAAGTCGCTGTGCAGAGGTCCACCCCTGATGCCAAAGAGTCGATGTTCCCTGATCCTCAATATCCGCCAAGAAATGACAACCCCGAGCTGCCAAAAAATTCCTCAAATACACATGAAGGACATGACCTCCCCTACAGCCAACCCAAGGGTCCAGTCCTATACGAATAAGGCTCCCATTTCCAATCCTCCACACTAATCCAGATCCTACCAAATGAAAATGCTGCACCACCGCTTTCCAAACCACAGAGCAATTTGCCCTCGATTTATTTCCCAGCCTGATCCATTCGAGTAGAGTTAGAGGGGCAATATATTTATGATATACCACTCTTGTCCAGAGACTTTGTGTATGAATAAGTTGCCACGACACCTTGGCCCCCAAGGCTTTTGCGAACAGAAATATATTCTTTAACCCCCATCCTCCCAGTGCTTTTGGGACCGCAATTTTTTCCCATCTGACCCACACCAACGCTCGTTTGTCACACTTACCCTTCCAAAGAAAAGCAAAACACAACCGGTGGATCTGCTCCAATACTCCTTTGGGAATCCAAACTAGAGACAGCCAATACACCGGAATTGCTTCCAAAACTGATTTAATCAAAACCAGCCTCCCTGCCCGAGAGAGCCATTTATGACTCCATCCATGTAGGCGTTGTTCAATTTTAGCTAATAACTAGTACCAATCAGCCTTCAGATAAGCATTTGGTTTCAAGTGAAAGCCAAGGTACTTCAAGCCATCATCAATATCTAATGTCCTGTAAGGTAGTCTGAGTGCCATTCTGAGAATCTCCTGCTCAGTTAAATGTGAACATGTGATTGAAGACTTGTCAATATTCACTAACATACCCGCTGCTGCTTGCATTAAATTGAGACCTTCAACCACCTTATCAATATCCTGTCTGGTGCCATCACAAAATATCAGAATGTCATCAACAAATAGGAGATGTGTAATATACAGTACCTGTGAAATGGATATTCCTCGAAAGGAACCATCAGCTTTTGCTTTCAGAATAAAACGACTGAGGCCTTCAACAACAAGGAGAAACAGCAACGGAGAGAGTGGGCATCCCTGTCGTAGGCCCCTTCCTGCATGGAAGAATGGACTAGAAGAACCATTGATCGATACAGCAAAACTCACTGTAGTGATGCAGGCCATAATCCATCTCATAAATTCGTAGCAGAAACCCAGGTGAGTTAGAAGCATCCGGATATAGAGCCAACTAACTCTATCAAATGCTTTTGAGAGATCAATCTTGATCACAACACCCTTCTGTTTCTGCACTTTTAGAGTGTGTAATCCTTCCTGGGCAACACTGATGGCCTCATGAATTTGTCGCCCTTCCAAGAAACCAAATTGCTCACAAGAGATATGCTTTGACAATATATTCTTGAGTCTCCTCGCCATAACCTTAGAGATGATCTTATAGATACAATTGCAAAGAGAGATAGGTTTGAATTCATCAAAGCTGTCAAGCTTGTCCCCTTTTGGAATAAGATCAATAAAGGTCGAGTTAAAAGGACCATGTACAAACCCAGCCTGTCGCGATTCTTCCACCACATTCAATAATTCCTCCCCGAAGAAGTCATAGAATCCCAAGAAGAATTCTATAGGCCAGCCATCTAGCCCAGGGCTTTTATCTTTCTGAAAGGAATGCATTACCAGCGAGAGCTCAATCGGCAACACTTCTTCCATCAACATTCGATTTTCTTCCTCCCCCACAAAACGAGGGAAAAGTTGAGTCACACGTATAACCTCAGCAATAGAGGCCCTAGGTTGTGCAGTGAATAAATATCCGTAGTGTCTAACTCCCAGCTCCGCCAATCCATCAAAACTAGAGACCCGATCCCCTTCAGCTGAAGATAGTTCCCAAATAGAGTTTGTGGATTTTCTCCCTTTTGCATATGCTTGAAAAAATTTTGTGTTCTCATCACCGCACTAAATCCATATCGCCCTACTTTTCATTCTCCACATCTCTTCTCGCTCACACAGAATCACATTCCTGCGACGTTCCCACTCCATTAACTCTCCTTTCTGCTGATCATCCATATAGCCCATTCCCTGACAGTGCAGTAGTTTATCGATATTCAACTCAGCAGCCTGCAGATTATGTTCATCTTTCACCCTTTTTTCATGAGCCCAGAGGATAGTGGCCTCTTTAATGCGCTGAAGATTATGATGAAAGTGTGCACCCGCATGCTCCTGTGAATCGATAGATCGATGAACCCACAGATCCTGAACCAATTTATGAAAATCCACCTCCTTCAGCCAGCTAGGATTGAATTTGAAAGGACTTGGAGGTTTTTTACTTCTGCCTCTTAACTCCAAGAAGATGGGGCAGTGGTCAGATACCCCACCTGACCCTACCCATTGCCTGACAACATCAACCCCAAGTGCCAACACATCAGCCACCAGAAACCTATCCAGTCTTTTAGCCACCCATTGGTCCCCAGTTCTCTTATTCCTCCAAGTTGGAGTTAACTTGGTTGGTAGCATGTCTAGTAGATCCTTCCTGGCGAAGGCTTGAATGAAAAAATTTGCCAATGAATCCGGAGCAGCCCGAGGCCCCCACACTTCAGAAGACCCCAGAGAAAGATTTAAATCCCCTCCCAGAATCACATCCCTGCCGTAAAAAAGATTCATACTTAACAAGGAGTCCCAGAATCCAACCCTATTTGAATATGGCCTGTAGATATTGAGAACCGTGATCAACCTGCCGATCTCAGCATCCCAAACTTCCAAACCGATACCAGAAGAGATACCCCAAGAACAATCATATCTACAGCTCTTCACCTTCCACCCCGAGGCCAGCCCTCCAGAGCGCCCCCGTGCATCCACTCCTACAAACTTCCATCCTGGAAGCAGAGATTCTAAAGTCCGAACAACATCCTCACTGCCACCCAAAGTTTCTTGTAACAGTAAAACATCCGGTTGATATAAGTCCACCAACCTCCTAAGGGACGATTTTTTAATGGGACTCGCCAACCCACGACAGTTGAAGGACATTATTTTCATTAGAGACCCCCATCTAGGGCATTCGCTGCTCTAAGTGCCCACTCAATAGAAGATTGTGTGCCCATCACTAAATCGACTTTAGCCCGATCTTGTGCTTTTGACAAAAGGGATTTTCGTCCCCGCCCCCTTCCCCCAATAGTATAAGCCAATTCAGGAAGTCCCTTCCCCCCCGATCCGTCAACAGCAATCTCCCTATTTCTAAGAGCATAGCAGATACCACGACCCTCAGAACTGCTGGAGTGTTTGGTGGATACAATGGACGGCGTGAATACACAATCTGCATCAGACAACAGACAAGTATCTATAGGACATTATATATCGGTACATGCTAGAGGAGGAGGCCCATGACTTCCCCCCCCCAAATCATCAGAGACAGCAAATAAGGAATCAGCAGGTGAAAAGAAATGAGACATACCCTGGGGATTCACAGTTGAACCCCGTCGTAAAATGGACATCTCTTGAAGCTCGCTGGTGTTGGCCCGAGTCATAGGAGTCGCTGTAAAAGAGGCCCCCACATCAACCGAAACCGCACACCCAATAGTCTCCATTTCTATGTTCACCAATGGAGGCAAAAATGCCTCTGCTCCATGTATCCCGCGGTTGTCGGATGGTACCACAGAATCAGAGATCTTTCCTCGGACAAAAGCTGGCCCACTACCTTCAACCACCACCGCCTGAGGGTTCACCGTCAACTTGGGATCAGCACGTTCTTCAACTCCTTCATCGACCAATGGTTTACTAGCCCGAAACGGTAAGGGGCAGCTGGCTACCAGATGTCCATGAGCGTGATAGCAGTGGCACCTAAACGGCACACCCACATAATCCAGAAGTTGAACGAAGTCCCCATCCTTGGATTGTACATTAATCTCAGCAGAGAGACCCAGCCGAAGGTCGATTTTTACCAAAATCTTTGCCACCGTGTATTTTCCCGTCTCATGATGGGAGTAATCAGAACACACATAATCACCGAGAAAATTCCCAATCTCAGCAAACCAAGTTTCATTCCACAGATGCATGGGGAACCCAGGAAGCTTCACCCACAGCGGTTCTGCATCTATTTTCTCCGTTTTAGAGTCGAAAAAGGGGGTCCAGCTTTTCAGAATGATAGGGACGCCCAACATCGACCATTGTCGACTTAAGACTACATCAACCTCCCCTTTGTTCAGTAGAATGAAGGAAAACCAACCCTTCGTCAACACCCATATCTCAGGGGCTGAAGACACTAAATCCTTCCACTGCTCAGCCGCCCAACGCTAAAGGAAACCGCGACCAAATCTGCTGCCCCGGACATGTCCAACCACAGCTGTGTGAGTGAAATCCTCCGCCTCTTCCATCGAAACATCCACCCCCAGCACCAACTTATCCTTTCTCATCCGATCTTTAACCCTCTTCGCAGAATATTTATGAGAATCAGCCTTCGCAGAAACCCCAGTTCGATGAATGGTCTCCCTGGCAGAGGTAGGTAATTCAAAATGATGCCCATCCCTGTCCTGCACTACCTCGGGCCCAGAAAAGACCACTGGCCCCCCACCTTTCAAGAAGGGTCCAGTCAAAGCCCCTGACCCATCCACCTCCGCAATGTCAGCTCCAGCAGCAAGATTCCCTCTATCATGGACCCCATCTGAGGTGTAAGCCACATCCTCCTCCATTCCACCCCAGACGTTCCCTCAATTCAACCAGATCGCCAATCCTTGGCACCAAAATCAGCCAGATCACCTATCCCTGGCACCAGACTAGCATCAATATCACGGACAGAACAGTAATCTCAGAATAAAAATCCAAAAACAGCAAGGGACCAGCCCCCAAGCCATAAAACACTCAATCAGCATTCATCACCACGAACACCACCAAGAACCCCGCGCACCCCTGAGAGTCCTGTCACACAACCACAGCAAGGGTTCAAGATCGACCACCTGCAATCCCCAGCATTAACTCCTCATGGCTCCAAGATCCAATACACTGTTGGACCAAATCTCACAGCATCAAATGCCCTGGTTTACAGCATGGTAGCACATTCATGTCAAATTCAACAAGGTTAAATGGTTTCCTGTATCGATGGATTTTAGCTTAGAGGTCCTAGCAGAAATGGTATTTCA
Source organism: Larix kaempferi (assembly GCA_027924585.1). Lineage (NCBI taxonomy): Eukaryota > Viridiplantae > Streptophyta > Pinopsida > Pinales > Pinaceae > Larix > Larix kaempferi. Next base: position 12,970,851 of record BSBM01000258.1, on the reverse strand, counting down.
TAAACCGAATCCTTCTGTTAGGATAAGGGTTTTAAAAATTGAGTAAGGTAATGCCTGCATTTTCCTCTCCGCCAGTTTCCATTTCTATCTCAGGAACTCTGTCATCGCCTGACATAATCGATCTGATTGCTGGAAAATCAAGTAGATCTCTGCCAATTTAGGTGCCAACTCGTGTTAATATTCTACTATTTTACTCTATGTTTTAGATATTCATCATATACTTGTAATTACTAATAATAGATTAACCTTGTACCAATATATCACTTCCCATCAAAGTATGTTTCTCCCCTCCAAACTCGATCAGAAGAATGGTGGATCATTCAAAATATGTTATCGATCCTAGAAAACAAAAAAGGTGTGTATTTGATCCCTTGTTCGTGTGGGAAGAAATATATTGACAAACTGGAAGATCATTTCAAGTTAGACTAAGTGAGCACTATGTTGACCTCAAGCACAATATGATTAAAAGATCAGCATTAGCAAAGCATTCACATAACACCGGCCACCACATATGTATGGAAGATGCAAAAATCATCACAAAAATGGACCATTATAGAGAAAGAAAGACCTAAGAGGCCCTTCAAATTGAGCTTAATCAGAACATTCTAAACATAAATGATGGGTTAAAACTGAGTGAAGCGTGAAGACCAGTTCTGTAAAAATTAAAATAAAAATAAATGGTTGGCTAAGATTGGATTTTAATTAATTATCTCGCGTATAAATCCATTCCTTTTCAAATAAAACAGGAATGAACTCGTGCAACTCCTGAGCATGATCCCTGCTCTAGGATCAAAACGTCGAGAATCTCTAAATCTAAACGTGATCCTCCATTCATAAGTAAATTTTTTTACTGTGTAACATAAATAAACTAATTATTTAAATTTATGCCAAACCAAACCCTAGCCATCTAAGATATGACACAATAGCTAAATATCACAATTTTAGAAACCAGAACCAATTTTTTTTGCAAACAAACGCTTAAATGCTTTCATGGCACATGAATCTAGGTCTTTGATATTCAACCCTGACTTATAAGCATATATGATTGAACTCCTTTGACATCAACACCAAAAATGCATATTCATCCACAAATATTTTAGACATCAAAAACTTATTAGATACCACTAAAGTTACATTTTCTAAATACAATGATAGTGCTAACTACCCTCACAACATTTTTTTATTATGTTTTATCATAAACCACAAACTCTTTGAATCTTGACATGGTAGTAGGAACGAACATAAAGAAAGTCAATAAATAAATACCAAATATGATATCGTTGGTAAAATAACTTAAAGGGGAAAATATACTATACAATGAAAAATATCAAGAGTTCTCTCATCTCAATTACTTTGAACAATGAATAGTCATATCCAATTTATGGAGCATATGATTTGATGTTCAAAGGCAACATATTTATAGTCTAGATGCTTAGTAAGATATTGTGATGCTGCTTAGTAAGATATTTTGAAGCCTGAAAATCAAAGTATATGCCAAAATAACTATGCACTAACCTCTCTACCTAAAAATTGATTGCTCATGAATTTTTTTTTGAATTACAAGCCATCCTCCCACTATTGAAACTTTCTTCATTCCCAGCAAAGATCATAGAGGAAACAACATGAATTTTTTGTAAGGCTCGAGTGAAGTATGTTTTATGAGGTGCTACATTTCTAGACAAATATTGAAAAGGAAAATACTAGAGTAAATGTGATGGAAAAATGAACTGAAGTGAAAAAATATGAAGGAAATGCAACAAATGGAAAACTTTCCAATGAAAATTATAAGTTCCCCAAGAAAAATAAAAAAATGTTGAACGACTTCATGATAAAAAAGAAAACAAAAAATTTATTGAGGTGGTTGGATGTGTTGAAGATGAACATGATCTATCTTAGAGGCACAAAATAACAAAACTCTAAAAAATGGTCAGCAACATTACAGTTAAAAAGCAAACACCATGAAGATGAAAGAGATCCAAAGGAGTAAAATGATGCTATACGAAATAGTAAAAACTTTTAAATGTGATATAATAAAAACTTTATTCAATTGGCAGAAGCAAGAACAAATGGGGAACCATAACCAATGGCCTAACAAAACGGGTAAGACAATATCTCAATTTGGAGAACAATAAAATTTCCATCACATATACATCATTAATTTTTTAACTTATTTGATTTTATAATAAAAAATACTTAATATAAAATATAATACAACACAAATTATAATATAAAAGAACAAACATTTCTCTATGAAATAGTTGGAAAATCAACAAACCCAAAGCACAAAAATATATAGGCACCAGATATTAGCCCATGTTGAACACTATTACTAGCTTACATGCTATCTACTAATTGAAAAAATCATTAAAAGATGGGTCAAATCCATGCAAATCCATAGATTAGAGTTCATAAGCATACATGAATTCTCTTTTTCACATCAACACAAGAAGTGCTCTCATAGAAAAGAACAAAATATGCCCTATGGAATAGATGAAAAAACAACAAACTCAAAGTATAAAAACATACAACCAATGGATACTAGTCTAAGCTGAAGATTGCTACCAGTTTCCATAGCCTCCACAAATTAACAAAATTAACAAACGATAGGTCAAATCCATACGAATTCACAGATCACAGTTGTCCTTACACTAGAAACATGATGGATTGGCAAATTTTAACCAACACATTTTTTTTGGAAAAACCTATAACCTACAACTATTGACTCAATAAATTCATTTCACAACATCCTTTGAAAATTGCTACAACATTAGTATTGAAACTATGGACATAAATTTATAACATAAGCAAATTTAAATAAATGCAACTAACTACAACAAATTGTTGCAAGATAGATTAAATGCAGAGGTACAAGCAGAAAACATATTAAATGCAAAGGGCAAACTAAACCGGGTTTAATACCAAGAATTGGAAGCTTGCCACAGGCATCGCAATTTCAAAAATTTCATTGTTGTGCAAACAAACTGATGCAACCCAAGTGGCAACCATATGTTTGGATCATAACAAACAAATTGCTATGGATATGGAAAAGTCATCACAATATGAGCCAAGCCAAGAGGCAATAGACACCATGGACATCAAACACCAACATGAAAAAATCATATGAGAATATCAACTTGCACATGGGTAGTCTAAGTTCGACAATTTGGATAAGAGTTTATCATAGGACCATTCATAAATACTTAGAAGTGTAATGCATCAAGATTGACCTAACAAATTACTAAATGCGTATATGAAAAACAAGAAGAGCAATGGATATCTATTGGAAACCATTAATGCATTTGTTTAGAAGTAAAATGCAAACAACATTTTTGTTTTTAGCATTGATAATTCTCTGTGGTGTATGAACATTCACCTCGAGCTAGGTTTCTAATGGCTTTCCAAATTTCTACTAGTTACATTTTCATGGCTCACAGGAATAATTACTAGTGAAGCATCAATTCAATTCTAGCATTTTGTGCACTTAACCTAGGATTCTAATATTATGGCAAGAGTATCCATATGAAATTTACTCTAAATTATCCTTGAAAACTAGTACAATACACTTTTATTTTCTATTGAAAGGGAAAATAAATCCAAACACAATTCCCCAAAAAAAGTTTGTAATATACAGCTTAGTGATTTCTCTCCACATATAGCACAAAGAATTGATAATGTTTTAGAATAACGATTTCATGCTGATATGGCACGAAAATTTTGAAAATGATATTCAACCCAAGATATCCAAATTGAACCCATTCTCGGTATGAGGACCTAGAGCCTTCTTTTAATTTCCGTAATTGAAACCCAAGCGATTCGCATCACAAGTTCGATAAATTGGTCAATGAGGAAAAACATACACTACTCATTACAAGGTCTGCTAGAAATAAAAGGACCAAAGAACTTACCTCCAACAACCCGTTGAAGATTTTTGCACTTAACCTATGCTTCTAATATTATGCTAAGAGTATCCATATGAAATTGACTCTAAATTGTCCTTGAAAACTAGTACAATATACTTTATTTCCTATCAGAAGGGAAAATAAACTCAGACATAATTCCATTAAAAAAAATTCCATTTGTGGCTTAGTGATATCTCTTCACATACAACACAAAGAATTAACAATGTTTTATAGTAACAAATCCGGATTTGCATGGCACGGAAATTTGGAAAACGATGTTCAACCAAGAACCTATTCTCAGTATGAGGGGCTATAGCCTTATTTTAATTTCCCTAATTCAAACACGGAGGACTGCCATCACAAGTTCGATAAATTGGTCAACGAGGACAAACATACACTACTCATTATGGGTTTGCATAGAAATAAAAGGGAAAAAGAACTTACCTCTTGCAACCCATCCAAGACCGAAGTCTCCACTGACTATAGCAAATATCAACAGCCACCTCAGTCAAATCTCGCCAGAATTCACCAATTGAACTGATGCAAAACCATAGATGGATATAAAGCATATAACACATGTCTTGGCTATAAGATAAATGCAACCGTTGAATAGAAATCTGTAACACATGCCGAATAGTCCAAGTAAAATCCTAATGCCACCATCCCAAAATGAATGCCAAGCATACAAGGCAGTCCACACCTGAAAAAATACTACAAAACAGATACACTGACACCTCCAATATAAACACAAACTAGGTAAAATGCCAAGCTTGCAGGCCACCGTGATAGAATCTATGCCAACATAAATGTCAAACACAATACAAAGGATAAAACATATACCAAAATATCAAGGTAAAATCCCAAGGCCACCACGCGAGAATGAATGACAAGCATTCGACGCAATCTACACCTAGAAAGCCACTGTGTTGACTCATAAACATTTTGTCACCTAATATTCGCCTACAAATTGTTCCAAGGCCGATTAAATATTTATATATGATATTAATAATTAGATGGGACCCCACGAAAGAAAAAATAATGTGTCAATTGGTGAAAAGATGTTTCAGATTGCAAGATAGATTGGCATAGTTGTCTCACATGTTGGTTTCTAGCCCATAATTTTGTTTGTTGAATTGCAAATCCTCTCATTTTTTTAATTCAAATATAAATGGCAAAGGGTAATGATGTGGTGAAATCCTAACGGTTTAAGATTGATATACAGATAAGTATAAGTTTGATATTAATCCAAGATTGATGGCATGAAATATTCTTATGGTGATATTGTTCAAGCTACTTAGTTTACCTTGTATGTGTTTGAGCAAAAGATGGTGGGATAAGGTTTATGATAGCATGAGCAAAAGTAATTCGACATGTTGTAAGCATTTGATTATATTTATAAGTCTTCATACCTTATCTAGCAATGATGGTATCTTGCTATGCATTAGACATGAGCTTATCCTATCATGACTTTTGTTAATTCTTACCATTGTGGAATAGATTATAAAACATTTGCAAAATCATATGATGTTTTGGTGGTGGTAATTCTTGTTTTAGACTTTTGAAAAGGTGGTGGACTTGATGTGTGTTAATGCACGGGGAAAATATAGTGATGGGCACTTGAATTAAGGCATATGACAAGGTTTTTCATTAATGAGACAAGCAGTCAGCATTTAAAAGGGCATTTTTTGTAGTGTGGAAGGTTGATTTGGCACGATGATTCAGCAGGGTAAGAGCATGCACATTGGTTGACATTCTTATTGTGTACAAAAGGTGGTTAAATGCGGTATATGGCTGATATGAATGCATGAAACAACATTGAATTTTGGAGTAAGTGGGTTGTTTATCGTAATATTCTTGATTTTTCACCCATTTGAAGCTCAGTTTCACCGTTTGTTTAAAAGAATTGTGTTTCCACTTGCCTGTAGTGTGCATGTGGAGGTTTGCAAACTGCTTTGGTTGTTCATTTCATAAGTCTTTTTGAGCATTGAAAAGTGTGTGGATTGACAGTATTATTCTATATCAAATGTTCAATTTGGAAATAATTTATTCTTGGCTTTGACATGAGATTGCATCTTGTTTGCATTATCTTCCTATCCCTCTCCCTGAATGAAAGAATGTTTGAATAAACGATTTTGGTTTCAGAAAATGGTGAAAAAACACAGTCGAATCTGAATCTTGGTTATAGTGAATTGTTTGGGTTGTTTTGAAGATCATTTAGTTTAAAAGAAGCTACAGTCTTGCAATTTTATGATCTTCCTCATCGCTGTCAGTTTGTTTTACCTATGCAAAATGTTTTCCTGAGCTGTTGGTTGAGATGAAGAAGGTTGTTGAAGTTTGAAAACTCACCATTGTTTCTCTCAACAAACAAATTGGTATTGAAGTAGTTTGGTTGGATTTGAAGTGGCTCAGTCTCTTGAGGTCAAAATGAAAGTCTTTTGTTAAAATGGTTCACGATTTCTATCCTCCTGACATATATAAAGTTTCATTTTGTATTTGGGGTTTGAAACCGAACTTGTGCATCAGAAGTCTGCTTATTCAAACTAGGGTTCTTGTGTTGCACCCATTTTGATTGTTAAGAAGTCTCTATAGCATTTTATGAAACCCTAGATTGTGCAGACACATTGTTTATAATAATAGTTGTAACCGGTTCGTAGCAACTTGTGGAGGAATAGGAAATTTTAAAGTTGTCTGTAAGAGGTTATCACTGAAAATTACTTTCAAAATTTACAAAAAATGTTTCACTACTCGACCAAGGATTCTGACTTTGAACTGTAGAAATTTTCAATAACATGTTGTCAAAAAGTGTTCTTGATTTCAAACTTGGAAGTCATAAGTTGTGTCCAATATCTCAAATATCAAAACTAGGATTTCATTCATTAGGCCTGAATACATAATCTCGAAAGTCTTTAGGGTTCTGTTTCGGTCCAATAAATGAATGTATGTTGAAGTTGGGGACTGCTTAGAATTGCCTTCTGAATTTGCAAGGATTGTTGCACTTATTTGTTCGACATTTTAGTGATTGTTCAAGAAGAGATATTGTGGGTTGATGAAAGATTATGTCTAGAACATGGCATGTTACCTTCGAATTTATTGCATATGCATTGAACAATTTGTTATGGTTGAGTATAAGCATGAATGCGAGCCTCAGGAGCCTTGACTTTTCTTCTCTTTTAATTGAAAATAATGATGCTGGATATGGAATTTATAGTGGTTGTTCACAACAGATATGTTTGACTGTGTTTTGAACCATAGTTAAAACATATAATTTGTTTTTGCATGGCAAAATTAAGGCTTTACATGTGTTTTGTAAGAATTGGTCATGCTTTCAAGCATAGTAGCATAATTTGAGTACAAATACTGATATGAATACAATTCCATTCGATACAGAAAAAATAGGTAATAAAAAAATCCAATACTAATCAAATAAGGAAGTAGACTTCTTATATATAATACTTTTAATCAAATATAAACCAAATTAGCATAAATGTAAGTTAAAAACCATTGGTTTTTATAAGAAAGTAATAAATTGAATGTTATTTATATTTTATAATTATTAAATAATTAAAATTTGGTTTTTAAAATTTACTTTTTCATTAGTAAAAATCTATATTTGTATCATATCTATATCGAATTGCTCCAAATTTCCGGTACGGGAAATGTCAATACGACCGAATTATGCTACTAAGTTTCAAGATTCAAATCATATAAAAAAGATCATGGAGGTAGTTGTTTTTGAATCACTTATTTATTTGACTTGCTACCGGAATTGAGTGTTCCTCATACGTTATATTTCAGTTATTCATCAATTTCTGAGTTTGGTCCACAAATTTGAAATGAGATGACTATTATGTAGTAGAGTGGAAGCTCATGTTGATTGTTATCTATGACATGTTTGATTGTTTAAACGCAGACTTGAGTTGAAATTATTTTGCATATTGTAAAATAATGATGATGCTCCTATAGTTTGGAATGTTGAGTATGTGAGTCATAACGACTAATTCATCTCAAGTCACTTAATATTTTATTTACTAAAGATTAGAGGGTTTGAAAAAATAAGCAACAACAAATGGTCGAGTGGCAATGAATTCTGATTGCATTTTAGCATTGTCAAAGAACTGATTCTTAATGACTGTGAGCGCATAATATATACAGTCGATATATAAGTTCAAGGCCTACTGTTTGAGGATAGACAATGTTGGCCATTCACTTCATTCTCAAAATTGAAAATGATATTGATGCATGTGTCTTCAATAATACTTGATTCTTGGATCAAGAACTTGGTATGTGTGTGTGCTTTTGGAATATGAGAAATGATCATTTTGTTGCTATAAAATTAACATGTCTAAAAAGACATTGTTAATAATTTCAACTAGTAATTCTCATTATAGAGCAAATCATGATTCTTGAAGTTATATTTTGATAATAGGAAGGGTTTTTTTTTTTGAAGGATCATGAGCTCAGAAATTTAATGAACTTGTACATTGGTTGCTAAATAATTGTATTGACTATTTGACCAACAAGGGATGTCTTTGACAGATTTCTAATGCAACTAGCAGAGATTGTAGTGATGAATGGATGTTGTTTGGAGATGTCACTTGGAAGTCGGAATTTTTGGATATTGTTTTGACAGTTGAAGTTTTTGGATAATTTGAACATGTATCATTTGGCATTCCCTTCACTTGATTTCACTGATATGTTCATTCACTCCCCCTCATTTTCCCAATAATCATGTTTTGCCATGTTCAAAGAGAAATAGTTAGCAGAAGATAAGTGATTTTCAGTTTAAAAATGAAGTATTTTCAAATATGACTTGATGTTCCCATCACCTTGTTTCCCAAAAAATATGATTGCATGCACGATTGTTGTCTTGGTACAGAACCAATAATAGCTTTTCTAAATAGCAAATTTATTTGATATACTCTCTTAGAGTTGTGCACATGTAGTAATCATGCTCTTCAAGGCTATATAAATGAATTTCTTTAACAGGGGAGGAAATGGAGGTAACCGAGGTAACTTGGGAAGAGGCCAATAGTCTCCTTGGCAAGGAGGAAGAAAAAAAAGTTAAGATTTTCAATCCATTTTGATGTTGATTCAGAGGAGTTTAACCAACTTCTCCAGACTGGTTTCTTAAATTTGGCTAGCCAAGGCCACTTCCCAGCTGCCAGACCTTATATTAGGCCACCATCATAGTGTAATCAGAGCATTATTGGCATTCATGTACCTTTGCATGTGCCGTGGATGGACCACTCTTTCATTACCTTTTCCTCCTCCACCACCTGAGCAGCATGATCACTAAGCAGCTCCAGTTTCCTCTCAGGCTCAACCTTTGCAACCAATTAATGACCCAAAAGCCTCTCCTAATCAATTACTCAAGCCCAAAGTTAAAAGGCCTACCCAACCTACCAAGTCTATCTCTTCTGAAGCATCCTCCCATTCTGTTACATCCCACCCCATATTGCCTGAAGTCAATATTGGAGCAGGAAACATCACTCTAGATGATGTACAGTCGGCAAATCAGGTGGCAGAATCAGCTAGACAAAGAGGACAATCAAGCAAAGGAGACACTCAAAGGAGTGAACAAAGACCGATTGTCTCTCATAAGAAATATTGTTTCTAATTTGGTTTTGATGAGTATCAACTCTTACTTTATTTTATACTTATGGATATATATTTTTGGACTATAAAGACAAGCAAACTTGTGAATATTGTTGATAAATTTTGATACTTTGGGGCAAATATAAGGCTTATTATAAAATTTACTTTTACTATATGGTTTGAGTTATTATGACTCTTGACATATCTTATGTTTAGATTTTTGGAGGGACAAGGTGAATGTTCAAGGAATAATAAAGAATATGACTGGAGTCCCACCTTATTATTTATTATATTTCTTTTATCTATTTTAATAAACTTGCCTATTTTTTATATCCTAACTAGAGGTAGTTCCAACTACCTCAACTTCTTCTCAAAGGTTAAAAGGGAGGCACAAGTAGAATGAAGGCAAGAGGTAAGAGAGGAAAAGAACTCTGATAAAAAGGTTTGCTCTTGTACAAAGTGAGATATTATCTTGCAATCTTTCATGTATGAGCTATTACAGGGTTGGGATTTTCTTGTTGATAGCAGGAATAGTTCTAAAGGTGGAAAATAAGGATCAAAATACATCATCTGTATTTATGCTTTGAAGGTTGTTCACTAGTTTTGACAGTTTATTTGATTATATTAGTTTCTGAATTGATTTTCCGTGCTAATAGGAATTATTTTTGCAAATTCAACATTGTGACATGCTTAACGCATGACCGGTCCAACAAGTCCATCTTGATTTATTCTTTTATAAACACCAGAAATCTTAGTGCGATGCGTCATTCCACCTCTGATTTCTAGGCATTGTTTGGGTCCTTACCCTTGTAGGGGTTTGAAAAGTAAAATTTTAATCATAACCTAGATTGAAATCAATAAAAATCTATTGTTGATTATGTCTGATCTTGGCCTAATTTGGATCTATTATCAAGTATTTTCTTTGTTTTACTCAGTCATTTATCATTTATTCATAATAGTACATAATCTTCTTAATTTCATTTTGGTACATAAACTTTTTATATTTTCCTCTACACTATAAAGTCTTGTATATTTTTCTTTTATTATACAATTAGATTATAAATTAGGGTAATAATCCCTCCTATTTTGCATTAGCCTAGCAAAATTCATTAGAGGATGTTGGTATAAGGAACTTTATCCTTCCCATCAACACACTACATAAAATATTAAATGCAATAGGACAGATCATCACGTTGACCCCTCGATCCCTTGTAAACACAAGCAGATTCAATGCAGACATTCATGTATGCTGAAGATACAACCCTCGCCCTTATAGTTCACCACGCCCCGAACTCATAACGTCGAGGTTGCATGCCACCACACCAGAATGGATGTCAAGCACCTCCTAGTTCGCACCTAAATGCAAGGATACAACATATGCCAAATTTCCAAGGTAAAATCTTGAGGCCACCATGCAAGAATGAATGCCCAACATTCAACGTACACCTAGAAAACAACTGTAGAAGATGTTAAATGCGGCATGACGAATCTAGAAAACCACTGCAGAAGACGTTAAACGCTATGCAACAGATCACCAACCTAGCCCTTGGTCCCATGTAAATGTAGGGAGATTCAATGTAAAGGATGGGATGAAGGGGTGACCTGCAACCCGGATTTAAATGCACAAGATAGGTTGACGTAAAACGGCTACAAGACATCCACTCCAGAAATCGAGAGTGATGTCGGCGGAAAACCTCCCAATCACATTTTTAAAAAAATCGCTTTAATACAAAAAAAAAAAAAAAACTTACCAAAAACTTTGCCAAAAAAAATATCATCGTTGTATAAATGAACTAATACATCCTAAGTGGTAACTATATGTCAATAACATAATTATTTATAGTACTTATTATAAAATGATTTCAAATAAGGTTACATGGTAGCGGATACCTGTCGAGGTAGAGTTGGTAGGTATAGTTTGTTGATGAATAAATGGTTGTATTGGATTGTTGCTTGGACCATATTTAATGCAGAGATATTATGGCATGCAGATGTAGCCTTTACATGTTAGATGGGTTGTTGCTTGGACTATTTAATACAAGGATATTAGATTATGGTCCCGATATAATGAAAGCACAACACAACCTGCATCAAGGATGTTCGAAGGAAATGATGTGCTCTCTTGACAGTTTGGTGAACTCATCTCAAAAAAACAATCTTCAGGAGGCCCAACTTAATTTAATGTTTGAGATTCACAGAGATATTCAAAATTTGGATTATAGAATGGAACAATCAACCCATCGACGGGATGTTCTTATCACATTCCTAGTCACACCGAAACTGAGCAGCCATATGAGTCATGTTTCTTTGCAGGATGTTGTAGCTCTGGGAGCTCCCATTACATTTCCCTCTGAGTCCAAGCATGCTACCCCTGGCTCGGACTTCGCTTAGGAAATAGGGTAGTTTTTTTGTCTTGTTTTTCAATTTTTTGTCTATCTTGTCTTTTACCAGTAAAGGGCTATCTCCAATTTTAGACTTTATGTCAATTTTTGTTCTGATTTATGCCATGATATGTTATTATTCAACGTATGTAATGGGTTATACAACTAGGTCTATTATTATCCAGCTTGTGTAATGGGTTATACAACAAGGTCTAGGAAGAGTCACAGAAACATTACCAGTTTTTGTTTTGCTTATGTTCTTGGATTTGGAGCTTGAACCTTGCACCAGTTGTAATATTTCATCACTTTTGATATAATATAATGACACTTGTAATATTTCATCGCTTTTGATATAATATAATGACACTAGTTACTTTAAAAAAAATAAAAATGTAAAATTGATCTTAGATAGGGTTGTTTTCATTAAATTATATGGACCCCCCTAATTTAGGGACATAAAATCAAAAGTGAACAACCATGTATCTAGGATAACGTAATAAAATCTTTATGCTTATAATTAATCAACCAACCAATGTCTTTGGAACTAGATTTGTACACCATAACAATTTTTTAAGTAACCAATTTTTTACGTAAAATCTTTATGCTAATAATCAATCCACATGTTTCATGACTTAACCGTACTTTTTTAAAAATAAAACATAACAATTTTTTACTTAACCAATTTTTGACGTAAAATCTGTATGCTAATAATCAATCCACATGTTTCATGACTTAACCTAGGTTTTTTTAAAATAAAACTTATCATATTGTATATGTATCTCTTAATTTGTTCCGACTTTTTTTTTCACCTGAAAAAAACTATACTTTATTAAAAGTATAAGAAGTACAGTGAATCATCCATACATCTAGCGATAGTAAATAGAGACCAAGACCCAGACCATTCAAGATCATCCAAGACAGTACCCATGCCAAATATAGAAGATCCGGGATATACCAATCCCCCAAAAGAGTTTGTAATAAGAATTTTTTTCCAAAAAGCTTACTGAAAACTGGAGAAAGAGGAAGGAGAAAGCTAATCTACCTAATACAATAGCCGCACAAAATAACATAACAGATAATCTAAACAGCAAAAATGCTCGAGAAGCCCCTAGAGGGAGGGAGGTTACCCTCTAGGATTTCATAGAAAATATGGCCAACAGTCGCCTCGAGTCCACGATGGGAAAGTGAATCAGCCATGGTGTTATGTTCCCGGTAAATATGGACGATGGAAGTCCACGGTCAAAGACGAAGAAGTGATAGTGTTTGTTCCGACTTGTGGCAGCACTAGAAGCAATAATGAATTTTTTTGGAAGAACTCGTGGTTTTGTTTGTGAACATCTGTAAATTTTATTGAAAACTCTTGGTTGCTTGGCATGTGATAACTGGCACTTAAATCGCCCTTGTGGGCAATGGAAAAATTTTCGACGAGGCATAGTTCCATCCCTTTTCGTTATTTTTTTGGAATTTCCACAATCTGGGTCATCTTATAATGGGCCAAAACCCTTGGGGACACAGTTCCACGGCATAGTTCAGTAGTAAATGAGATGGAACTACGATTCCGCCAGATTTTATAACCAGATCTAGGGAACAAATCACCAGAAAAGCGAGGCGATTTGAGTGCCAGTTATCCCATGACCTCTTGGTTACTCCACCCCCCTAGTTTTAGAACCTGTCAACGTCAATCAAATGTCGGTCACGAAGGAGGACCTGTCAACGTCACTCAAATGTCGGTCACGAAGGAGGCACGAAGGAGGCTCTTGAGAATGGACGCACAGTTCAAAATAGAAAAACTGCCACCGAAGAGCTTTGCGTTGCCATATGCATGGCATGCAATTTACCTCTATTCAACGTGTGTAGCCCTCAAGCTCGGGTACTCATTCTAGCAAAGTTGAGTGTCCCAATTCTTGAACGTAGCGATAGCTAGGCTGCTTGTCCGAATTCTTGAACGTAGCTATCATAACGTAGCTCCAATATTCAGAATTTATGCAGTCAATTCAGCCAGGAAGTAGAAATCATCTTTTCGACGCTCCTTTCATAAATTCTCTGAATTACCGTGACAGGATCCAAAGCGCTATTCAACAATGCCCCCAGCACCCATTCTTTTCACTTCTTTGCACGGAATGATGAAGGAAATATGGCGTTAGAGTTGTTCTTCTTCTACAGAAATTTCGAACTTAGAGCATACAGCATTAGAGCAATTATGCTCGGAATTTCTTCTTCTACAGAGTTTTGTTCTTCTTCTACAGAATGATGAAGTGACTAATTTATAAATTATTATAGCTAACGGAGGCATGATTCAATGTGCTGGAAGCAGTACCTAGAGCTAAGCACGAGCAGTAGAAGAACCACCATCAGCAGAAGCAATGTAGATAGAGTTCCAGGTCCAGCAGCACCAGTAGCAGCTTCTATCGATCCAGCAAATTATTCTGTACGTCACATCCCTCACGATTTCAACCTTGCGTGAAAGCCATTGCTTTATGTTCGGATAGCACCAACTACATTTGGACTCCTTCAACGTAAAAAGTGAAAATTTATATGCTTTGTAAAGATAGATGCGAGCAGAATGAGATTCTAAAAACGATGAAAAACAAGGATCAACATATTTAGAAGCAATATCCTCTTTATAGCCCATTGAAGATATATATAAGGTATCTGCCAACTGTACTGAATGTCCCAGCCAATCAGGTGCTATACTAGTTCCATTTTTTTCCTAATGGGAAATTGTCTTTTTTTCATTGAATGGTAAATTTCGAAATAAGTTTCCCATAAAGGTTTCAAGTTCCCCACAACTGATACTCACCATAACCATAATAGCGTTGGTATTCCTTATATGGGGTTGTCTCAGGTGTGCTGGGATGGACTGGATAAGGGAATATGAATCTTCTTTGTACCCCAACGCTGGCCCTTCTACTCCACCACCTGCAGGATGCTCTCAACCATGGAGTTCATTGCACAAGCACAACAATTCATTTAAGGGACCCTCAGGAGATGCGAAACCTACTGGTAAGTCTGCAAAAGTTATTGAATTATGCTTACATCTGTTGTATGATATTTTAGAGGGGGGAATTCATGTAGGCCCTTTGTTCCTGATAGGAAATCATTCAATATGCTTTCTCTTTTGTTTGCCATAGCAATATCATGAATCAATTACAAGGCCTCCAAAATCCAAACTAGTGCGAATTGAACTGTTTGTTACTAGTTTCTACTTAATTCTTCGAAAACAAGAAATTTGAATTTGAATCAAGTTTAAAACGTAGGATAGTAAGAATCTAGGCAAGGTAATGGCTAATCATTTACATGTTAATAGCTTGACCTAATGTCGAAGAGCAATAGCTGCGACCTTCGCCCTTGAGCATTTTAAACAAGCCTTTCATACTTGAACATCACATATACAATTAAATTCTTTTGGTTATTGTAGAATGCAAATGAAGATTGAGACATGGATCAGTCTGCTAGTTGCTCACAACCTATTGTTGCTATCTATATTTTGTATTTGATATACCGTTCTCACAATATGTTGTTGCTATGTGTATTTTGTTGCCGTGCATCCACATTTTAACTACAAACCTTCTCATTGAAAACATAAGTATAGATATTTTAACTCACCGTGGGTGTGACTTCCAGAAGCCGCTTGTAAGATGACTTTAAAGAGCAGTAGTACAGTACTGTTTAGAGGATCTGCTCAACCTTCAATTGCATCAAGAATAGAGACCACAAAAACTTCAAAGATAATGACGTTATCTTCTGTTAAGGTATGCCATTACTTTCTTGACATAGAAACTATGTGTTACGACTTCAATTCAGCTTCTGTGTGGATAAGAATATGGCAAAGGAAGTTGCATTCAAAGCATTGCTACGAGCTGGAGTTAAATGGTGCGAAGGAAGGGAAGTAGTGAAGAGGCAGTGGCAGTGACGGTGTGACAGAGCTGTGGCGGTGACGGTGTGACATAGGTTGTGGCGGTGACTGTCAGTTCATTAAATGCATTTAGTAAATGCTTCTGCCTCCTTCGAAGTTTTAGACATAGGAAGCTTTAACTTGTCTGCAAATGGAGGAGGCGGTGAAAGAGTGGCATTGAAGGAAATCCTTATGCAATTGCATTTACAAAGTAATAGCCTAGGTGATAGCCGGAAGAATCAAGGGTATTCTGTCTAATTCGGTGTCAGGAACAATTTTCCTTCCTAGAGGGTCGTCAAATCCACAATGACATCAGTACAATGCAAGAAGTCTTACACTTTTCCAAGATCAAGCATTTGTCGACTACTATTGTTAAGGTAGACCTCACAAAATCCTATGATAAGGTAAATTGTTTGTATTTAAGGGTTGTCTTGCTATAGTTTGGTTTTCCCATTCTGTTTGTAAACTAGATATTATCAATGTATCCTTCAATGTTTTGATAAATGGATCTGCAACTTAGTGTTTAAGACATGGAAGGGGCATAAGACAAGGATGTCCTCTTCCCCCCTCCTATTTATTTTGGTAGTAGAGGGCCTAAGTAGACGCTTTCTACAAGCTAAGAAGTGTGGGGTTTTCAGAGGGATCGAGATTAGAGGGCCTTTATGTATCATTCATATTTTATTCGTTGATGACATCCTTTTTTTTTCAAATGGCTCTAGGAGGGAGATCCTCAAGTTAAAAGCTATTTTAGATCTTTTTTTTTTTCTGATGCTACTGGCATTCTCATCTATGCAAGGAAATCCTCTATTTCCTTTGTTAATATAGACCAAGACTCTTCAAAGTGGATTAGATCTCAACTGGATTTTTTATTATGTATATTTCGAATGGTTTAAAGTACTTGGGGTTTGTCTTAAAACCTAATGACTATTTGAAGTGATATTGGGCCTGGTTAGTAAGGAAAATTTGAGAGAAAGCTCCAACTTTGGTGTAATAAGTGGCTCACTAGGGGTGGGCATTTGGTTTTGATGCAGTATGTGCAGGAATCCATCCTAGTTTACTAGGTCTCTCTGGCTTTCGTTCCTATGGGTACATTGGAGTAGATCAGGAGCTTGTGTTACAACCTTTTTTGGAAAGGGAGTTATGAAGACAAGCACTTCCATTGGGTTGATTGAAGCAAGATTACTTTGCATAAGGAATTAGGAAGATGGGGATTGAAACATCATTCATGTTTTGCAAAGGCCCTTGTAGCTAAGGGGGTCTGGATGATCCTCAAAGGGGATGAGCTATGGGTGAAAGTAGGTAACGATAAATGCATCTCCCCCCTTTCCATAGAGGAATTTCAAAACCATATTAAATTCTACCAGAAATGTATCTATAATGTGGAAGGCTATGTTACAGTATTTTGAAGTGATTGGAGAATGAATAGTCTGGTGTGTGGGTGATGGTAGCAAAGTTAGATTGGGTTGGGATGTGTGGATTGGTAGCAATGGTGTCCACAAATTACCAATGGCCCTAGTGGAAGTTCTGAGAGATCAGGGTTATGTTATGTTAGGATAGGTAGGTGACCTTGCAAACTCTACTCCCTTTAAAAAATCCTAGATGAATGCATAGGTTCTTGGTCTGGAGAATGATGATAAAGTTATGTGGGAAGGTTATGTGAAATCTCTCCAGGATTGTCATGTTAGATTACAGGATAGAGATGATGTTTTAGTGTGGTTCAGAAATGTTGTGAGTGGTGTTTACACCTCCAGTATTAGGTATAGAGTAATAAGGGAGGAAGAAGACCTCTGCAATCCTCCTTGGTGGTATTCAGTGTTATGGCACTTCAATTGTCCATTAAAATCAAAGTTTTTCTTGTGGTTGGATCTATCTGACAAGGTGCTTGTGTGGGACTCTATGATTATAATATTTTGGGTGGGCCTAGGTAGATGCCCATTATGCAACCTCAACAATGAGAGTGTTAGTCATTTGTTTCTCAATTCTTCTTATATTATCAAAATGTGGGAGTTTGCTTCTGTTGTTAAGGGTGTTTACTTTCTCTAGGATGGACCGAATCTGGCAGAGGCTCTACAGGTGTATATTAATAATGTGGATTATAAATTTTTTTATCATTGCCTGTTATATTTATATGGGGTGCTTGGCTAGCCAGGAATAAAGCTAAATTTGATGAGATCTCAATCACACCCTTGGTAAGGAGAATAACTGAGGAAGTTATTGATATATCTTGTAGCTGGATTTATTTCGATGGTGCCTCTCAAGGTAGTTCAGCTTTGGGTGAAGTAGGGGTATCTTATACTTATAAGATGATCAATGGATAAAATTTTCATCAAGTATCAACCCCTATACCAATAGCAAAGCTGAACTGTTGACCTTAAAATTATATCTATTCCTTGTTGAGTCAAAGGGAGTTCATAAATTGCAGGTCTTTGGGGATTCTTGATTAGTGGTGGATTGGATGTGTTTGAGAAGCCCCCCAAAAAACATCTTGGTAAGGCCTATCTATGAAGAGTTTATACTTATTGCAAACATGTTTCTCGAGATAAAGTTTGAACATATTTATAGAGAGAGGAATTCTTAGGCTAATCTGTTGTCCAAGAATGGATTGCAGGTAGGCGATGGCATTTGACATGGATTGGAACATGTTAATGATACTATTATGGAGTGTGATCCAGGAACCCACCCTGGATGATCTATCTTTTCTTTCAAGTTGCTACAGACCCATGATATCCTACAGGTGGACAATAGAGTATTGGTTGTTTATATGTTGCTACTGTGCCTTCTTTTTTACCAAGAGACTTTCTTGCTCAAGTTTGAAGTCTTTTTTTGTAAGAGTGGGCATTCTTTTCTGTCCTATTATATGAGTAAGGCTTGGAGTGCCTCTGAACTATGTGGTTGATTTTAATAGAAATGATACTGCGGATTTTTTTCCGTGAAAAAAAAGGTAAAGTTACATAATCATCATTATGTAAGGTTTTTAATTTAAAATAGGATGAAATGTAATGTAGTCCTAACTTCATTAAGATGAATGTGTTTCACATACACAACAAAATTCTTATAACTTTTTTTTTTAAATGTGATTAGATTATTTAATAATGTAATGTAGTTACAAAATTTTTATAACTTTTATTTTTTTAAATGTGATTAGATATTATATCTCCCGAAGGCAGAGTATATAGCAATTGATTTGTATTCAACTTTTAATTAATTTCCAAAAAAAATTCTAACAATGAAACAAATTTTATTATAGTTTTCTAAAGTTTTCTGAAAACAATATATTAAATTGAATAATTTAAATATTAAAAAATAATTTCTAAATTTCTAAAATATATATTTGTTGTTTTCTTATTGGATAACATATACGATGTTACAATTTTTCCCTGATTTAATTAGGATTTTTCAGAAATAAAAAAATTATTTAAATATAATAAAAATAATAAAAAAATCTTACCATGACACATGTCCCTGTTGTATATAAGCCTGTACTTATGCAAATCTGTAATGCAGTAAATATGCAAATCTGTACAAAACCTACAATACGAAATACAATGAATATTGCTTATTGTGGAACAAAAGTATTGAAACGGCATCCTCATTTCTACTTCGTTCACGTGACAAAGAGTACGTTCTATTTATTATGCAATATATTCTACCAGTCCCAACATACTCGATAGATTTCGACGTGGTTGTAATAGCATGTGTACGTATTGTTTGTGAACAAATAAATACGAATGAATGTATAGTATTTGCAAACCCATTGATCCTAATCCCAGTTGATTGTTGGTTGTGGTAAGATGTTTCACGTCTGCTGTTGGGTTTGGTGTAAGAGATGTAAGTTAATTTTGACTTTTTTGGGGGATTATTTAATTCATTCGCAACCAAAACTAAAGATAGTGGTTAAATTGCAGAAAACATTATATGCCACTTCCTACCCGTTCACATCACATGAGTTCACCGTATGGCACAAGAATGGAAGTAGGAAGTAGGTTAGTTGTTTTCACTTATCAAGTAAATTGAGATGCTTGGAGTTTCTCATGTCATTGGTATAGACTATAATTAGTAAACTTTATGGATCACATGACAAATGAAATTTATTTAATTTTATTTTAAAAATATATTTATTGATTATATTACTTTTTTTTTAAATTATATCTTTAATATATGATATAAAAATAATTTAAATTTTATTTTCATAAATTAAATATATAATTTAAAAATGATATATTAAATTAGTTTTTAAGAGAAAAATAACATATTTTATCATAAAAGGATGAAATTTACATAACAAGAGCTGCGTGCAGCTTAGTCCCTGCTTTCTAAGTTAAAAGATAAAGAAAATAAAAAGAAAAAAAATTATTGAATAACAATTTATTGTTGAAGGGAAAATTCTTCCTGCTCAGTTTTCTGAGCAAGAAAGGCCAAAGCAGCATTTTTATTTGGTTGTCGGCGCTGCTATTTTCATTGAACATAACTTAGTGAGTTTAATGTCAAATCGTGTTCTTGTGTATTTTATATCTTTTCTTTCTTGTTTAAATGAAATGATTATTGGTGAAGCTTTTATTAATGATCTAGGACTGTGGATTCTTGAAGCAGTAGAGCATATGCTGTAATTGCCCACTTATCATACAAAATTTTATTTATGTGCATTTGGAAAATAGGCCCGTTCATTACCTCTTCGTTCATTCGCTTATTAAGCTTCCATTGGTCATTGTTTGAAATCCAATAATAATCATGCATTCTGGTTGTGATTCAAGGGTGGGGGCCAATTTTTTAATTTGTTTTAAAATTAAGAGCATGTGAGCAAAGCCATTTCATTTCTCTGACGTTACCCTTCTATTTTTTATTTGTTTTCAAATCAACTGCAGTCTTTTTCTTTGTACAATTGGTTGTTTGAAATCTGACAGTAATCATGCAACCTTGGCCTATGATCCAATTTTTTTATTGTTTTCAAATCAGCTGCAATCTTTTCCTTTGCCCAAGTTGGTTGTTTGAAATCTAGCAGTGTTCATGCAGTCCTGGGCTCCTTTGCACAAGTTAGTTGTTTGAAATCTGGCAGTGTTCATGCAGTCCTGGGCTCCTTTGCACAAGTTGGTTGTTTGAAATCTGGCAGTGTTCATGCAGTCCTGGGTTGTTATTCAAGGAGAGAGACCAATTGGGTAGAGAACAATTTTTTGAGCTTGCCAAGCTATGATGTCGATCCAAGTACATAGCTGAAAGGAATATATTAGAAGAGGATCATGGTAATATATCTTATTTTCCCACCATTTCTTGTTAATTTCAATATGCAATATTTAAGAAAATATCCATTAGTCATCCCTAAACATTTTTTGACGTAAACATATGGTAACACATGGAAGTAAGAATCTAAATTTTGATAAACATTCTCTTCCTTTTTTGTCTTATTTCTTCAAAACCTGAATAAATTATATCACATCTTAAAAGATGTGGTTGATATTCTCTCTTTTTTTCTATTTCTTCAAAACATGCATCTGGTTGAGTGATTAGATTGATTAGTTTGTTGAAATTTTGTTGGTTGCAGGTTCAAATAAAAAGAATTTCATTTTTTCAGTGAGAATCGTAATTTATGGCCATTAAGATATACCCACTGGCTAGATAATCTCAAATGCAACACCTATTTGTATAATCATCAAACACGAAAGCATAGATGCACCATGCAATGAGCACTGTTGATAAATGACAAATTAGACATAGCTCATTGTGTTCATATTTTGAATATCTTGATAATAAATATCAACAAATTGACTCCTCATTGTGTGTTTTATGTAATGAGCAATATGTTGCAGCAATCTTGAATATCTTGATAATAAATGTCAACAAATTGACTCCTCGTTGTGTGTTTTATGTAATGAGCAATATGTTGCAGCAATCACTAGATATGATATAACATTTTTGTCATTCACCTGTAACTATATGATCTCCAAGTTAAAGTCAATTACTGAAAAATCAATGTACTTCGTGTTACATTCTCCCTCTTTATTAACAGTTTTTAAAATGTAAGTTCTTAGGTGCCATGCTTTCCAATGAAGGTAGACAGGTTGGACATAATCTGCTTCTGTAGTAAGCAATAAACTATGCCCAGTGACTCTTGATGGCCAAGAATCGAACTGTGGACTTGCATAGTGTGCCAGGTCACTGGCAACGCCCTAGAAACAATGGTTGTAGGAAATGGCTTGATGTCCAGGGCCCTATACTCGGTGATTATATACAAATGTGGAATCCTTCTTAATATTATAAATCTTTTAACAATCTCACAAGTTGGAATAAGAAACTGGAAAAGAGGGTTACCTACATATGTTACAGAGATGTGTTACTGCTTAGAAGTTAGAACCAGTAATCAATCTTGAACATGCTATTTTGTTTTCGTTTAGGTTTTATGTTGGGGTTTATCTGTGTAAAAACACGGGTGGGCCAACTAGGTATGACTGTGCGAGCTGTTTTTTTGGGTTAAATTTATGTGTTTTTTCCTTTTCTTTTTTCCACTTAAACAACACCCCAACAATAGGTATGTCCAAAAGTACACCAATTGATAGGCTCCTACACTACCTTGTTTGCAGGGATGCCAAAATTTTGGACAGGGTCATGCCTTGTGGTGTTCCCTGGCATAGATGGTGTACTGGTTAATTCTAGGATGTATCAGTGACATCCCCAGTGTACCCTGTATGGTGTTTCTGCAAGAAAGCTTTTTTAAGGGTCATGTCCCTGTGTATCATCAGAAAGACTTGGCGTCACAAGAAGGCATTCAAAATCACTTGATTTAGCAACTGCTTGGAAGATATGGTCTAAATCCAATTGTTGTGACTTCAAACTAGCTATAGAAACAAGACTGATGTTTGGTTGCCCTCTTAAGAAACTGTGAGGGTGGTGTCTTTTTGTAATCAGTGCGTGCATTTATTCTCCAGCAATCTTGGTATGTTAAACTTGGTATTTTCTTTCTATCTATGGCACTTTTGACATTGATCACCTTCATTGTTTTCTCTCTAAGTGGTTTGGTGCTGACTGTTTGTTTGCCAGACTTCATGTGTTGAAGCTCACCAAAGCTTGACAGTAAGCCAGCTGCAAATGCCTTTACTTCGTTATTTTCTTCAATTGTACCAAACTCAACTGTATACCAATATAGTTTTGTAAGATGGCAGATTTCTTTATCTGGCGCTCCCAGTGATGCTAAGCCAATAACCTGAGCAAGATCAACAAACTCAAGGTGTACTAGCATCGACACATGACCAAGTATCTCATGGCAAATGTCAGGTTCATGAGTGTACATTGGATTGCTAAGGTGACGAATATACTGTGCTGAGTGGAATGTTTTGAAAGCAAGTCCATTCAAAAATTGAGGTGGGTGCAACAGCCTGGAAACAGGTCTTATTCGCCATCCAGTATAATGCTGAAACACCTGTGCACAAAACCCATGCCAAATTCGTTATATACAGTGGCAGAAGCTTCGATCCATACCAAAATCTAAATGAAGTATATAAAGACAAGCGATCAAAACTCAATATACCTGCGAAAGCTCTTCTAATTGAGGAATTCTGTTAGGAGAATTCTATTTTTTCAAATGGTTCTAACAGATATTTATAAATTGAGACATTGCCCAAACTGAATTCTATTTCCATGTATATTAAACAGAAAAAATGCAAGCGTAAGAGTGTGTTTCTTGGAAAATGCTGTGAGATTTATCTGTGACATTAAAAACTACTACAAATTGAAAAAAAGCGTACAGAAAAAAATCACATCATCAATTAACATAGTGATCAATAATCCTTAGTGTACAAAAACTATGGCAGATGCATTAATGAAGATAAACTAATTCACAGACAGTTCTTTGGGCCTGATACTGACAACGAGAATTACATGTTCTTTTGGGTTTGCATTTCACTGTGGTAACAGACTTCTTCCAGCCTGCGTTGCGTCCTTCTGATTGCATCCTCCTATTGCTTCCTACCAGTCTTTCCCCGAAATTTTTCTTTTGGGTTTGCATTTAGCTGTGATAACAGACTTCTTCCATCCTGCATTGCGTCCTTCTAACTGCATCCTCCTCTCGCCTCCTACCACAGTCTTTCCCTGAAATGGTTAAGAGTCTTAGTGGAAAGAAAATCAACAGTGTTAATTGTCACTACCTTCTTAGGATGAAGGGAGAGCAGCCGGTTGAACCACATCTCCATAGCTTCAATTCCAAACCAGTTTTAAGGTTGCGGCTTCATTGTGCCAAAGATTAATGGTTAGCATGTGTGCCTTCAGTGAGGAATGGATTTGAAAATCTATTACTTGCTAGACTCAACAATGACTACTGCGGGTTGCTTAATCAAGGCCATAACATAACATTTCTGCAGTGTACCTAGTCCACCTGGAAAGTGTTATCCTTTACGGGGTTGCCCAGGTTACGACAGATGGATGAAAGTGCTATTAGTCACAAATAAATGGCACACATCACAATACATAGGTATGTACTCCAAGCATTTAGTACAGTCAGAAATATCAAGATGGCAACTTACCAAGACTAAAGTATGTGTTTTTTTATTTTTATTTTCATAATTTTTTTTTAATAGCGAGCAATGAGAAAATTAGTCATTTCAAGTCATTTTAACCAATAACAAATTAACAAATATGTAAAAGTTTTCTTTTTTAAACACATTTAAATCACAAATTAAAACTAACTTTTATTTAACTTTAGAAACAAAGAAATATTGATAGTGATTAATAGAAAAAAGTGGAACATATAGTCTTTGCCTACGGCATGGACTAAAAATATACCATTTAAAAAAATGTAATGGGAAAAATATGTATATATATATATAGGATCATTTATTTGGCATAAGTGTAGAAATTTTAGTCATAAAGATTTGTGATGAAAATGTTAATAAACATAATAAGAATTCTCAACCTTTAATTTAGTATTTTAACTTTTCAATCCATAATCATTAACCTTTAATCCACTAACCCAATAAGGCCCAACACCTAATCTCTAATTGCTAATCCATTAATAAGTGTAGAAATTTTAGTCATAAGGGTTTGTGATGAAAATGCTAATAAACATAATAAGAATTCTCAACCTTTAATTTATTAAACTTCTAATTCATTAACTTTGATCAATTTACTCATCGATAATTTTTTTTTAGTATTTTAACTTTTCAATCCCTAATCCTTAACCTTTAATCCACTAACCCAATGAGGCCCAACACATAATCTCTAATTGCTAATCCATTATCTCAGTGACCTCTAACCTTTAATTTACTAACCCTCTAATTCATTCATCATATTTAACCACTAAGCCATTAAATCCCTAACATATTAACCCTCTAAATTTAAGTTAAACATGAACGACTAACCCAACTCATTACCATGAAGGTCCTAATACCTTTAACCCATTATCTCTTAAATCATTAATCTAGCCTAACCCCAACCATCCATACTATAATCATTGCTACAATACAAACCTTCCTAACCTCTTAACCTGCCAAAACTATAGTGAGCTAGGAAAGCTTCTCTTCAAGTTTTTTTGAGCACAGGAATTTTTTTTTAAAGCAAACCAAATAATTCCCTTCTTTTCTCTTAAGGTCCGATAGTAGGTTTCAACGAACATTAACCATCATCATCATGAACTCACAAACCCTTTAATCATTGACCAACCAATACACTAATGTGCCTTAACCACTAGTCCATTAATGCTTTTACTTTTGGACTATATACAATTATTAATTAAATTATTTATAAACTATTTTCAAAAGGCAAGTATAAGCAACTTTGATGCTATTTACTGCATGGAGAGCTAA
Organism: Larix kaempferi; assembly: GCA_027924585.1. Classification (NCBI taxonomy): domain Eukaryota; kingdom Viridiplantae; phylum Streptophyta; class Pinopsida; order Pinales; family Pinaceae; genus Larix; species Larix kaempferi. Next base: position 12,945,296 of record BSBM01000258.1, on the reverse strand, counting down.
TATATTAAAACATTTTTAAACTATTATATTAAAACATTTTTAAACTATTATTACTAAATTATTTCCATCTTAATTTTTACTTTTAGACTATATACAATTATTAATTAAATTATTTATAAACTATTTCCAAAAGGTAGGTATAAGCAACTTTGCTGTTATTTTTACTTGTTTAATAATGTAATGTAGTTGTAAAACTCTTATAACTTTTTTTTTTAATTGTATTTTTTTAATTTTTATTTTTAAATTGTATTTTTTATTTTTTTTAATTTGATTAGATTATTTAATAATGTATTGTAGTTGCAAAACTTTTATAACTTTTTTTTAAAAAAAATTTAAATTTTTTTATATTATTTTATTATGTAAGTATTTTTTTTATCTTAATTTTGTTAATAATGTAGTTGTTTTTATATTTGTTTAATAAAATTTAGGATGAAAAATAAAAATAGAAGGTAAATATTTTAAATTTAAGTATTACTTAAACAATGAGTTAATAAGTAGACAAATTCTACAATTTAAAAGGTAAAATAAATTTTTATGACTAATTGAATATTTAAATGTTATAGGTTATAAAAACTCAGTAATAAAAAGTCATCCATAGAAAAATTAATGATTTCTAGATTTGTTATAAACTTGACATATCTATTAATGATTTCTATATAGTTTAAAATCAAAAGTGTATTGGGAATATTTTGTTGTTTTTACATTTTTGTTGCATATATAGACATGGAAAGCTATGGGACGACTCTTACCCTCACCCTTTGAGTGATTTTGAAGATTTAATGAGCATGAATGTGTTGCCTCCCATCAAATTTTCAATGAAACAATAAGAAAGCTTGGGAAGTTCCAAAAATGTTGTTTGGCCACTCCAAAATCATTGCAAATATATCTTTCAATTATTATGAATATTTCTTTCATTACAAATTGCATAATGTTAAGATATTAAATTTTTATATAACAATTATTATAAATATTTTCTTTTATATATATATATTACGGCTTTTTTTTTTTGAAAAAAAAAAAATATATATATATATATATATATTTTTTTTTTTTTCATTTCTGGTTTTAATTTTTCAAGGACTTCTTTGTATATATATATTCGTTTTTGTTTTTAATTTTCCAAGGACTTATTTGTTTCTTGTCACTCTATACCCTCTAGCATATATGAATCTAATTTACAATTGAATACAAAAATATTATTGGACAAAAAAATTCTATACAAAACTAACAAATTAAACATAAAAAAAACATTAGCGCCCCCATCTTGTAATTAGTCCATTTCTTAAATGAAACTATAGAAAACAAACATGCTAAAAAAGTCAGTGCACCTACTATTTTCCAATTTAAAGTAAGGTTCAATTTGGGCATAATGTTTATCTATTAATTTTTGCATTTCAATAACATAAACATCTTATTATTTTTTACCAAACTTACTTAATTTTTACAATTCAATTACAAAAAATTGTTACTATTTTTTTTCAAACTGTTTAGGAGGCATGTACAAAGCATCTTTGTTGCAAATTTCACTTGTAATTTACCTTGTTTCATTTTCATCTCCATCTCTCTTTGGGGATCTTACTTTGTCCCCTTGAGGAGACCGGTGCTTTGTGCCCCTAAATATAAGTAGTATTCATGAAAAACACTAATATTAATGAGGTCCCAAGAATGAGTAGCAACGATGATCAACACTTTGGAGATCGATTTTTTAGCCTTTAACTCCTCAAGAATGATAGATATCATGAGAAGAAATGATGGATAACTTGTGTTCATTAAGATTATCTTTTCCAACACTGATAATATGACTTTCACATTCTCGGAGTCCCTCCCCCGTGTCAAAAATTAGTGAAATACTTGTTGTGTAACATGCCAAAGATGATACTAGAGCATATGAGACAAAGCCCACTTGGGGAGATTTTGTTGAGGTCCTCAAGGAAGAGTATATATACTTAATGGAAACTATGAAGACTAGTACATAGGATGGACAATCTTGATCCAGGGTAAAGACTAGACTATGTTGTAGTACACCAATGCCTACCATACCTTGCATGGAACACTAGGTATGAGGGACTATGAGTGACATTTAGTTATAAAATGTTTCAATGACCTAAATAGATACCTCCAAATAGAAATTTATTTTTTGGATTGTCTATTCACTAGGAGCAGCTTATCATTATGACATAAAGGTTGCATACAAATTTTAGTAAGGGTTAAGAAAATGTTTGGGGTTGGAAACCATCCATAATAAAAGAAGGGTAAAGGTGATGCCGACTCTCAAAACAAAGGACATTTCAAGGATAACCAATCTCAAGACAACTATTCAAAGCAACATTCAAAGACGAAGAATAAGAAGTTGAAGAATGAGGACATGAAAATGGCACAACACCCATAAAATCCCTTGACACAACAATGACAAATGGCATGCTCTATAGTCATTATCGGTTGTGCTTAAATCCTCAAAATCTATTTCCCCCCTAATGCCACTAAACCCAATGAATAGGGAAAGGAAGATCATTGACGTGGAACCAATGTTGCTATCATCATTACAAAGGTCTATACAAAGGACCTAGATGATCCCAAAGTAGGTGAGTTCATGTTCCACCCCTAAATGTGGGTGAAGGGGGCATCACTACATTTCAATGGCATCGATAACTATAAGAATGTGATCTCAGTGGAGGTTATTAAGAATATGAAGTCGTCAAAATCATTGCACCCAAAACCATACACCATTGATTGGATGAGGTAGGGAAATAACATCTATGTGAATGACACAATGTCGTATATAATATGACATCAAGTGAGCCTTCAAATCAAAGGTGTTACGTGATGTTTTATCACTTCAATTATTTGATGTTCTTTTGGGACAACCATATATATGGAAGTGTCACATTGTTTACTAGTCTAGGCCTCTTAATGTATGTGTTACCCTTATAGATCAACTCTATAAGATACTAGAGGTAGCCTCAACTATCGTAGTTTCTTAGATCATTACTAATCAATGCATGAATATAATCTCTCAGGCTAGGAGATTTGTCCTCTTTGTGGTTCATTCACAAGGAGCTAGAAAAATCACCATAATTGCCTAAGCCTTTATAAGGGTCCCTTTATTCAATAAAGATAAGAAAAATAATCGGTAGAAGAAAACAAAAACATATTCACCTCATCTACAAGAATATTTCTGAAAATTAGGTAAAGAAGGCAACTGATTCAACAATAGGCACCCCTCTACCCAATGGCACTATATGCAAACATTTAATTAATTATAGAGAATTAACATTATGGTTGCTCATCTTCTCATTTGCATGAGAAACACATTACCTTTCTTTGATTATGTTTATTTTGGCCTTAATAACAACTAATTACCTATGTTTTATTATGATTCATATATACTATTTTTTACAAAAATTTCCAAATTAAGTTTATTATTCTTTTTTCAATTTTACATCGTTAACATGTCATGATTTTCCAAATTCAAATCTAAATTCTCCAACTTTCCATTTTTCTTCTTATTTTCTTTTTCTTTCTTCTCCTTTTCCTTCTTTTATTTTTTATTTTTTATTTTTTTATTTTTATACTAGGGGAATCGACAACTAGGGGCAGTACACATACTTGCGTTATAAGAGGTTGATTCCCGTCTGATAGCACTATACCCCTAGGTGCACCCATACAGCCTACAAGCATGGGCACAAGTAAGACGAGATTATTTGAACTCGTAACCTTTATATACACCATGACCTTTATTTCACTTCAATTTCCAGTCGAGCTACACCCCCGCAGACAACTTTACATCTTTATTAAGTCATTCCTCGATGTTCAAATTATTTATTTTTTCATACCTAATTTTAAGTATAATTTAAGTACTTAATTTTTGTTAAGAGTACCCAATATCACTATTTTAAACCCTTTTTTTTTAACTGAAACACAAAGTGTATTTATATGTATAATAAACAGAGAGTACAGAGAGCATTAGACCTTCCAAAAAAGGGCATATCAAAATCCTGGGAATAGATCATCCAAGAGAAGGAAAACATCATAGACATAGATAGGCCTTCATAGTTTCTTGACAGTCTTACATTTATTCCTTTTACAGAATAAACTCTAACAAACTGATTACATAGATATTTGCAAAAAGGAGAGAAATGGGAGAGACATGTCATTCCTGAGTCGGGATACTTGCTGCTTCCTGCTGCCGTGTTGTGTCCTCTTCCATAACTGCCATTCCAACTTGCTACTTTTGCAACCACTGATTTTCCTCAAGAATTTCCACGCCCTTCTGCACTTTAAGCAGGATTCCCTTGAGTTGAACAAAGCAGTCCTCATTTTGCTTGTTTCCGTGCATAGAAACCTCCTAGAGCTGAAATTTCAGGCCCGTAAGCGCACACATTAACACCTCTAGCTGTTCCTTATGGGCTTTACCCATCTCGCTAACAGCAGTCTTGACCTCCTCCAATTCACCGATATGCACAAGGGCATGAGTCTCAATATACTCCATGCAAGTCTCAATACAAATCAGGTCCCGAGCAATTCCTTGACCTTCCTCCAGAGCAGCTCGAGCAGCCTCGCAGGTGCAACGGACCATCTTTCTTGTGTCCCTCAGAATGTTCTTAATGTCTCGGACCTCGCCCATAACCTTTTCCATATCATTGCTTGTGGTAGCCGGTCTCCTCTGCATTATACGCCAGCTGCCTTCACGAATACTCAACTCCAAATGTGAGAGATTGCACTCCGGAATGTGCGAGATAACCCATGAATTCTCCATATTAACGGGCCCATCTGATAGGGGAGGGGGAGGAGTAATGGTCCAGTATTTTCCTTTCCAGGCAGTTATGAGGATGGCTTGAGCGAAACATTCCCTTAACGCCTCGATAGGATCGACCATTAAAGGCCTAATTAAGACATTCAGCTCCCGCTTACCAGCTGTCATCCAATCTGCATATTCAAACGTGTTTCTAAAACATCCGTTGTGTGGGAGTGATGAGGTTCTAAGCATGCCACCCTCTCTCCCTAGGGAATGTGCTAAGGAGGGGTGAACTATTCCCACCATTAACATGCTATCCATTTAAAGTAAATAGTTGTATTGTTTTCTATAATTTCCCCTTGGCGCAACCTGGTTCCCTTGTTGGCCATAGAATCTGTCGCACTGTTGTTTTGTCGCTTGATGTGGAATAGGTGAATTTTGTTATTTCAGAGATGAAGGTGAGAATTCTTTTCTAAACTCTGCTCAAACCATGATCTTTCCTAGAATGGATGTTTCGCATCTTTTGAATCACCAAAAACTTCATAGGACTTTAGTCCTAGCTTGGCCAGAGCTTCAATGCCTAGCAGTAAGGATTCCCATTCAGCCTGGTTATTTGTTTTTTTTTCCAAGGCCCCAAGCATAAGAAGATATTATATTTCCGTCGGGATCAAAGATGACCCCCCCGACACCTGCCTCCCCTGAATATCACTATTTTAAACTTGATAAAAAATTGCAACCCATTAATGTAGATTCATATATTACCGACATTATTTTTTAAAATTATGACCATCAAATTTAGTTCCATTAATATTGAATTATATACTACAACATAGATCCATCTTAAACCCGGATCTAAAGAACACCGAGGGGGATCCAAGTTCTTGAGGTGTACATTTTTAACACATTAAAAAAATGTTCACACCTTAAGAAATTGGATCCCTCTCCAAGTTTAAGATTTTTTTTTTCAAAAGAAAAAAAGCTTAATTCTATTCATCCAAGGAGATCAGAATTACAATCTGTATTCATTGTATCAGTGAATTATCAAAAAATTCCATACATATGGATCAGTTGATGAGACTCCATCGTCTACTATCACGAAGCAAAATATGTTGCATTCCTATTTTACCAAATTTTTCTGTTTCTGTCCCAACGGACTTACATGTTCATACATCTTCAAAATATTATAAAAATATAACCTTCATGCCGATTATGAAAATCAACACTAAAACCATAAAACATAAAAACTGTGTTTTTCATATATATACTATCATTAAATGCTGGCTAATCGGTAAATGGTCTGAGTGTGAACTTAGTTCTTTGGCCCTCCATCTCTTCGACTACTCTCCAGGTACCGAAGTCCATATTCTGCCCATCTTTGGAAGCCTGGTCCGCTTTTTGGTTACTCTCCCTGTACACATGCCGGCATATAAGTGTGTCAAAGGATTGTTTTAGTATCTGGATAGTGTGTAGAATATTTGCAAGTCTGAGAACTCTGCAAGCTTGTGTTTTATTGATCCAATTGACGGCATTCATGGAATCACCATATACCGCCAGCCTAGAGATACCCCTTTCAGCAGCAAAGATGAGTAACAGCTTTAAACTCATGACTTCTGCATAATTGTTGGTTCCCATTCCAAGCCCCATAATGATAGTATAGAAGTGTGAATTGGAAAGATAAAGGACAGCACCCCCTCCGCAAATCTCATTGCCAGCTGCTCCATCAAAAAACCCCCATGGGTAAGATCTGTCAATAGCCACTTCCATATTACGTCTCGGATGAGCTGTCCTGACATGATCGGGGAAAGCAAGATACCGACCCACCGCCATTGTGCAAATAATAGCCGGATTGCAAGTTTTTTCCTGAAAGATAGCCCCGTTCCTAGCCAGCCAAATCCCCCAGATGATCAGCAGTGGTAGGATCTTTAGTTTCTTATTGTTATTTGTCCACCTCCACCAGCTCTCCCATGTAACAGCCACAATGGTTCCTTCCCATCTGCAAGCAACACCTACCAAACGAGTGCATTCATGCCATACAGCCATCGTGAACGTGCAAGTGATGAAGAGATGTGATACAGTTTCCATATCCATTTTACATAGGACACACCAGCCCGGTCCCTGAAAATTTCTTTTCTGTAGGATATCCCAGGTCGGGACCCGATTCTCCAGGGCACACCACATGAAAAGTCTGTTCTTTGAAGGGCATTTAAGTTTCCACAGAGATCTCCACCACCAGACCTCATCCCGATCAACTGCTCCTGCACTGAGCACCTGATATCCCATCTTAGGTGTATAAATCCCCGCAGGATCCATCTCCCAAGTCAATACATCCTCCTGGTTCGAGAGTTGAATGCAGGCCCGATTCAGACCACGGATATATTCATTCAGGAATACAGCCTCCCGGTCCCCCAAGCCCAAACTATCCGCAGATTTCCAATGTTGTATCCACGGGTCATCAGGTCGTTGCACCGCCAGTTGATTAAGAGTGTGAATACCCCTAACTTCCAGAGAGTTCACAACATACGCGGGTAATAAATGTGACTGTTCACTCCCGATCCATGGGTCTCTACCGACTCTCACCAGTTCGCCATTACCCACATTCCACGCCAGATAATTCTCCACCAGTGAAAAGGACTTTACCACTGCCTTCCAAATCACAGAACCACCGATATGAGATTTCCGGGGGCTCCTAATCCATTCATCCAGGTTAGTGTCAGATAGATATTTCCCAATAATAACCCTGGTCCATAAGCTGTTTGTCTTGAGAAGTCTCCAACCACCCTTAGCTGCCAGCGCCTGAGCAAACAGAAAAATGTTTTTTAATCCCCAACCCCCAAGCCCTTTAGGGACAACAATCCGCTTCCAATTGACCCATGGGGTGACCTGTCCTTCCTTCTTACCACTCCACAAGAATCTAAAGCATAACTGCCTGATATGTTCAAGGATTCCTTTAGGTATCCAGGACAGAGACATCCAATAGACAGGTATGGCTTCTAGAACGGCCTTTACCAAGACCAGTCTGCCCGCTCTCGACATCCACTTGTGACTCCATACATTCAGTCGTTTCTCCACCTTACCAATTAGCCACCGCCAATCCTTCTTAAGGTATGTATTGGCTTTTAGAGAGAATCCCAGATATTTCAGTCCCTCATCGAGAGTAGATAATTTAAAAGGGAAGTTTTCAACAAGTGCTCGTTCCTCTCCCGGTCGGAGCAGATGAGTAGTAAGAGTGCACTTTTCAGCATTTATCTCCATCCCCGTCGCCCTTGAAAATAGTTCCAGGACCTCCTTCAGATGCCGAGTATCCCGTCGATCACCAAAACAGAATATGATAATGTCATCCACAAATAATAAGTGAGTGACAAATAACTGCTCCCCAATGCCAATGCCTTTAAACCGTCCCTGTAAATTTTCAGCAATGATAGCCCTGCTAAGGCCTTCTGCCACCAGCAAAAAGAGTAGCGGGGAAAGAGGGCATCCCTGCCTAAGTCCTCTTTCCGCATGAAAAAAAGGAGTGGCAGCTCCATTCAATAACACAGAGAAAGAGACAGTAGTTATACAGGACATGATCCATCTAATAAAATTGATACCAAAACCCAAATGTGTTAGAAGGAGCCGGATATAAATCCAACTCACCTTGTCGTATGCTTTGGATAAATCAATTTTTAGAATAGCTCCTCTGATGTGTCTAGTCTTCATACTGTGAAGTCCTTCCTGTGCCACCCCTATAGCCTCGTGTATCTGACGACCTTCAAGAAAGCCAAATTGTTCAGCTGAAATATGTTCAGAAAGTGTTACCTTGAAACGTCGTGCAATGACCTTTGACACAATCTTGTAAATAACATTGCACAGAGAAATAGGTCTAAATTCTGAGAGAGTAGCAGGATTATCAATCTTAGGTATGAGGGCAATAAAGGTAGAGTTGAAACATGCAGGTATCCTTCCATTCAAACGGGTATTTTCAACCACCTGTAGAAGATCTAATCCGATAATCTCATAGAGTGTGGTAAAAAATTCCACAGTCCATCCATCCGGCCCGGGGCTTTTGTCCTTCTGAAAGCTACCAAGGACCTCCTTCAGTTCCTCCTCAGTAACTGCTTGCATCAGTCTCCTATTATCCTCTTCCTCAGCAAACCGAGGGAATAATTGAGCGATCCTAATCACTTTTGCAATAGAAGCCTGTACAGGAGCTTTGAATAAATGCTGGAAATGACCCACCCCGCACCGAGCCTTTCCATCAAAATCGAAATGTTCATTACCTGCTTCATCTTTCAAGCTCCAAATAGTGTTGACCGCCTTCCTCCCCCTGGCATATGCATGGAAAAATTTAGTGTTCTCATCCCCACATTCCAGCCAAATCGCCCTGCTCTTAAGTCGCCAGGTTTCCTCCTTTTCCAACAACAGTTTATTTCTTTTGCCTTCCAACCTGGCCATATCTGCCTTGGATTCCAAAGACAGGAGACCCCCCCCATCCCCCTCATAGATCTGTAAAAGTTCATCCTCAATAAGTTTCAAATCAGCATCATCCCTCAATTTCTTTTCAAAAGCCCAAATTCTAACAGCTCCTTTTAAACGTTGTATGTTCTCAGCGAACTGAAATGCTCCAGTACGTTCATGCTCCTCATCAAATGGCCTCCAAAGGTCCCGAAAAAGAGTTTTGAAAGAGTCATCACTAAGCCAATTCTTGTTAAACTTAAGTGAGCTTGGTGGGTTATCAGGACCTCTCCTGATCTCAAGAAAGATAGGGAAGTGATCAAAATCCCCTCCACTTCCTACCCATTGCCTGATTTGAAAAAACCTGTCCACCAAAGTTTCAGCCACCAGGAAACGATCCAATCTTTTTGCCACCCTGGCCTCTCCACTCCTGTTATTCCTCCATGTGGGTTTCAGCTTGATAGGTTCAATATCCAGCAAGTTCATTTGTACCAATCTCTGTTGAAAGTGTCCAGCCAAAGGATCCACATGAGCTTGTGGTCCCCAGACTTCAGAATGTCCTAAGGTGAAATTTAAGTCACCCCCCACCACAATCGATTCACCCTCAAATACCGGATCTTGCAGTAATGAATCCCAGAAAGGCACTCTATTAACATAGGGCCCGTAGACATTAATCACAGTGAAACGTGTACCCAAGTCTACATAGAGGAATTCAGCTCCCAGCACAGATACCATCCCCCAAGCATTAATCAATTGAATCGTACAATTCTTCCATCCCACAGCCAAGCCACCTGAGCGACCCCTAACATCCAGAGTCACAAAAGTCCATCCAGCCAACCACTGTTCCAATTTCTCCTTAATAATAGAACCTAAACCTAAGGTCTCTTGTAGCAGAATCACATCAGGGTGTTCAAGAGTAAGCACCCTCATGAAGGCTGATTTCTTTTTTGGCCCAGCCAGACCCCGACAATTGAAGGACATGATCTTCATATCCGAACCTTCGTCCGGGCATTCACTGCTCTAAGTGCCCTCTCGATAGAAACTTGTTTCCCTTCCTGTAGGTCCAATCTGGCTCTGTTTTGTGCCTTAGATAAATGAGATCGGCGGCCTCTGCCCCTCCGGGCCTGCATCTTCATCTTTCCCAAGCCCCCCCCAGAATTCTTAGTGCATGAACGAAGATTATATCCTGAAACAGATGATTCTAGGGAGGAGGGCTCAGAAAACACTTCTACCTCTCCAGGATCCGGTTCAAAAGTAATCAGTTTGTCCTCTAAAAGAAGAGGTGGTAAATCGGGTTTGTGAACAACAGGATTGCCCACCGCATAACCATAACACCCACTAGAGGGCTTAACAACAGTGCGAGATGGAGTCTCATTCAGTCCCGACAGAGATAGATTCTTCAAACCCTCAACCCAATCAATACCCCCCACAGAGCACTGATTGAAAAAAAGATGTACAGAAGGTAGAAAAGAAAAAGAAGGAATACCCGGCATGATAGGTTCCGGCGCTACAACCACAGCCACTGAGGCAGCTCCAACGTTTTCCTCTGTAACAGCAATAACATTTTCCACATATACGTCCCGAGACAATACAGTATCCTGACCAGCAGTATCCAATTCCGCAGCATTCCGATCCTCCTCCAAGTCCATCCGTTCAGGCGAGGTCACATTGTTAAAACCAATCATAGGTTCTTCCATTGAAGCCAAAAACGAAGGGTTTTGTCTTCCCCGATTCAGGGATCGTGCCGATAGCTGACATTCTGTTTCCAGGTGTCCATAGACATGACACCTCCGGCATCTGAATGGTACATTCTCATAATCCAGCGTCTGTGATATATTAACAGGCCCCCATTCCAAGTTTATGTGCTCCGGCAGTCCTTCACGGATATTTAAATTCACCAAGATTCGAGCTACCTGTTTATAATGTGTCTTCAAATAAGAGAGGTCAGCTTCCAGAAAGTCCCCCAAAATATCCCCAATCCGTCGAAAATGGCGGATATCCCAGAATTGCAGAGGAAGTCCTGGTAAACGTACCCACACTGGAGACTTGTCAATCCTCTCCCGACTAGCATCAAAAAGAGGATGCCATGGCTTCAACAATACCGGTGAGTGTTTCAAATGCCAATTCCTGTCAAGTATTTTGCGCACATCCTCCTCAGTTTGTAGTACCATAGCAAACCACCCACGAAGCAGCATATCCACCTCAGGAGTGTATCCCAACACCGCGCGCCATTGGGAATCCACCCATGCCATCACAGTGGGTCGAGCATACATCCTGCCCATAACCCTACCAACCACCGTCAAGCTAGACATCTCAATGATTCGTTCCCAGGCGATATCCTCGCCTACAGCATAAGAGCCCACGATACGGGTTTTTATCCAACTTCTCTTCCGACGCCTACAAGGGCCTTTGTGTGCTGCCCCTGCCCTCACAGTAACCCCTTCACGACCCTGCAGCGGCCCCTCAACCGCAATAGGGCTTCCACAGCCTCGGTGTTCGTGAAGCTCCAGCGGCACTCTCACATACCCTCCATCATCGCCATTATACGTCCCAGCCTGCTGCGGAGTCAATCGAGCCCCATCCACATCCTCATTCAATGCGGAATCAACCACATCTGTATAAACAGCATCAAAACTGGTGGCCGGAAAACCCAAATTCCGTGCGAAGTATACCCTGGTCTCCCGCCAGCCCGGGCTATCCAACAGGTCCACCGACCGTCCATCGAAGTCCAGAAATGCTGGCAACAAATCACGGGGAGATGACGTATATGCCGTGGATACTAAATCCGACCTCGCCTGGCCCAAGCCGGTCGATACAGTGCCTGCAGTTCCCTGAAAAGAAAAACCCACCTGACCCTCCATCTGACCTCCACCTGGCAACCCCCAACCTTCAAATGCATCCATCTGTTCCGCAGATGCTCCCAGGTCCATTGCTTCCACCAAAGACAAGAACCCCCGTGCACAACAGTCCCTACCAAAACCCCAACACGCCGACACAACCTCCAGAAACCTGACGACACCCGAAAATTCCCTGCGGCAAAAAAATAATAGAAACCCTTCCCCGAGGAAATGCCACCTCCATCATAGCCCCAAAAATGTCAAGAATAAGTGACAGTGAAGGGAGATAGGCCGCCCACCCACACCGCGACCGCGACCGTAAGCTTCCGGCAAGCCAAACCACAGTTTCCAGGATAAAAACGAAGAAAAATCATAAAGAAATGAAGCAAAATACCTTATAGGCAGAGTAAAAATCGACCACCATGCCCGTGCAGTCATCCTCAAAACCTACCCAAGACCTACACCACATAACATGACCAAGTTTAAGATGGATTTATGTTGGGTTTAATTTATTTTATTTTATGAGTCAACATGAATTTTTTAATTACTTTTTATTTTTGATAAGTTATGAGCTGACATGGGAATGTTACATTAAGTAACATGACAACATCTCCCCCATACTAAGTTATAAGCACCTGACTACTCTTGGTGCAACTAGCATTATTTTTTCAATCCATAGAACATCAAGTTTAGTTTAACAAATCATATAAGTCCTAAGAAATTCACATTCGCTAATATAAAATATAATTAATAATTATAGTGTAGAATTTTTGGTGTCGAGGGAACAAATTTATTATAAATTATTATTTTTAAATGCAATCTCGCATTTGGGTGCTTATTTATTTAGTTTAATGAATCATATAGGTCCTAAGAAATTCACATTCGCTACCTTATAATAAAAAATATAATTATTATAGTTTAGAATTTTTGGTGTCCAGGGAATAAATTTATTTTAAATTATTATTTTCAAATGTAATCTCGCATGTGGGTGCTTATTATACCTGTCGACAAGTAGTGTATATAGAATTCAATATGCGTTGAATTGCTATTTGTTTAGGGTTGATCAAATAATTTATCATTTTATTCAAATTGTTACATTAGACATTCAATTGTCTTATTATTCAATAGTTTTTTTGTTTTTGTTTTTTTTTCTCTGAAACACCATTGGCTAACAAGTTGGGGGTCTTATTGCCAGGGGACGGCGCAATGCTGGGTTCGCCCACCATGCATTGAATGAACATTGAATTTAATTAACCAGTTGTTACAATGCACTGTCTCCGTGACAATTAATTGTGCACTGCCTCAGTGACAAGCTTGCCATCTCTCGCCACGTTGTTTCTTCTGCTACTTCTATTGCCACCTCTTTCCAACTCTTTATTGGCCTTATTTTCCACCTCCTGCCACCATATTCTACTGCTATCTTTTACTTTCCGATTGATCTTCCATGATCTTGTGAGGTTGGGAAAGCATTCTTGAGAATCGAACCCACCTGGAGCAGCCTGCTAGAAATACCTAGGAAGCAAGCCCACTTGGAGCAGCCCCCTAGCAATATCTGGGAATCAAACCCACTTGGAGCAACCTGCTAGCCCAAAGCTCGCTGCGGCAGCTACGGGATTATGCAGAACTGATTACACAAAACTGAAGGAGATGGACATGTGAGTTTTGTAAAGCTTTACAACATGTTATATATACAAAATGATTGCATTACAGAAACATAAATATTTCACAAGTAGGCATTAGTCTTTGGGGAAGATGGAAGATGTAAAAAATAGATAATTACGTAGCTAAAGAAATAAAACATCTTACAATATGACAAGCTGCTCCAAGGTATGCCTGACCATGACGCAAAGAACATTTAGGGCTTCTGCGGACACTAGTTTTTCCTTGCTTGCTTTGTCTTCAGTCTGGACCAATATTCTGTAAATAAACAAATAATAAATATCGGATGCCTATTATGGCATGCACCAAAAGCAAACCAAAAAACATACTAACCAATATTCTTGATTAACCAGTGGATGGAGAGGAAAGTCATTCCTATTCCAATGCAGCTGTATATGGCACTCATGTCGTCGATCTAGCCGCTTAAGATGAGACGTTGGGAATAAATACTATGGAAATTGATAATTACGTGAGTGCTCAGTTATTCCCTTCCAGTTTTTTGTGAGGGATTTAAAAACATAGAAATGATCCTCTGTTGAATCTATGCTAAGACCATTAAGATGAAGGCATATTGAGTTTGAATTTTATAATTATTAAAACATTATACAAAATTATTGGTCACAGTTAAGTATTATACAAACTGTTGTTTTAATACATTACTTATCAATTATTCATATTAGTTATTAGTTATTCATATCAATTATCATAAAAGAGTTAATTTTCCTTCTTCTTTTTAATATTTTCTTATGTTTTTTTTCACAATAACAAGTATACTTTATATTAGAAAATGTTGTAGTTGAATTAAACAATTTTGTAATACAAAAATATTATGGGTGGTCATAGTGGAATATCCAAAATGTAGAACTACATATCCATGTTCCCACAAGGTATGTCATCCTTGTTCAAACCTCTATATGCTTGGAAATTGTACTATGTTACATAATGCTTAAGAAAATAAAAATCATGACAAAACATATTAAACTTGAAAATAAAATTATTGATTTTCATGTCCATGGAATGCTTATGATTGCCAGTCCTCACGTTGTTCAATTATGCACCATCTGAGTGCTTCTATTCCTCAATTGTAGCAACAGGGATGACCTGACATGTGCCATCCACCAATTCCAATTTTTTAGAACATAGAGTGTCCTTGTGTTCCTTCGAGGCTAAAGAGAGGTCACGGAGGGAGGGTTCCTTCCATGGTCTTGATTCAATAAGAAGAGGCGATGAAACAATTTCCAATAGCTACAAATTTCTCAACTATTAATTGGAGTCCATGTGCTTCCATTGATAATATCTCATGAATGCTTCAACTTGTTTCTCCTGTTCCTGAATCGCCAATATCATCCTTTGTTGTGTCAAAAGCACAAGTATCCCTAACACAATTTTTCTTATGGATGTGCCTACCAAACTTATCTTTCCATTTATTCTAACAAATTGTTGAAATCATTATACTATATTATACTTATATTGTCTCCCTCACACACAACTTGACTCCTCTCTTTTCCCAAGCTCACAAATGATGCAACATCCACTCCTACAATGGTAGTGCACCTATCTATCCACCCTTCTTCTCGATTTCTTGATAGACTTTGCAACCAACAGAATTCCCAATACCATCGACCACTTGTATTTGGAGAAAGGGTTGTCATTTGAAACAAGGGGTTCATGGCATATCCTAATTCCAGCCATTGGAGGTCCGCCCTTGCCACCGCCACTGCCACCACTATAACCCCCATCGTTAAAACTGTCGCCTCCAAAGCCCCCTGCAAACTCACTGTCATGCAAAGAATACATAGTTTAGTTGATAAAATCAGATTATGCAATTAAAAACTGCTTTTAATGACCTCTCCCATTGCATCTATATCTTGTGTTAGTCCCGCAAGGTAAAAAATCATTTCTAACCCAACAAATATAAAAAACAAAAAAATCAATACATTAAAGCCAACTAAAATAGCTGACATTGCAAAGCAAATCGAACAAAAACCAAACAACATAAAGCAAATACATATGGTATTCACCAGTCATGTCATCCAAAAAGACCAAAATTTCAACAGTAAAACCCTAACAAAGAAAATGGAAAACGACAATACTTCACAATTTAAATATTAAGAAGAACACTGGCATAAATATCATAAACATGCTGTAACAATCGCCTGGATTTATTTTCCACATGGTTAATTCAGCAGGTATGCTCAGGACAAATTCGATCGCATGTGGACATCATTACCATCTTATCATTTAGATATTTTAAGAAATGTAAGTTCGAAAGAGCCTATTTCGACAGCCGATTTCAGAAACTTTCCTCCAACAAGTGTCATGCAAACTGCATGGGTTGTGAACATCTTGGATTATTTTCCAATCCTTACCGGGACAAATTCTTATCTGGTTTGTTATTTTTCCGAGATTGAACATTAATTAGTTTTCAGATTAGTTCCAGCATAAGTATAACCAGCATTCCAAGCATAATTCCCAGCATAATCATCATTTTAAGCATAAGTTCCAAGAGCAGCATAAAAACCATGTAATATACCCCACACCACGCTCATTTCTTACTTCAACTGGGAGTGGAATCGGTCACGTTCATGCCCTGTAATAACTTTGTGGATGGGATAGATGGAACGATTGGAAATTACCTGACATGCTCTCAGGAATCGACTTGCCTCAAGAAAAGCGCACGTTTGAGACCACCGTAGAACATATGGGCATACAAGCTTTCCGTCAATTGGAATCCATCGTTGATTAGACACCAGGTGAGGTTGGGACACAACAGCGCTTAGGTCGGTTGGTTGATACAGAAGGACCTACTATTCACTCACAATCAAACAATAATGCCATCCTTTAGCAT
Source organism: Larix kaempferi (assembly GCA_027924585.1). NCBI lineage: Eukaryota > Viridiplantae > Streptophyta > Pinopsida > Pinales > Pinaceae > Larix > Larix kaempferi. The sequence continues at coordinate 12,928,786 of BSBM01000258.1, read as the reverse complement.
TCAATGAAAGCCAATCCAACATTCAATGAAACCCAAAGCGACACCATGAAGGTCGGTTGTACGTGTATATTTATCAAAGGTCCCTAATAAACCCACATGCCCAACACTTGCAATTGAAGGAGTTTCATTATAGGGCAAGGGAAAATAATTCAGGACATATCCCAAGCCAAATAAACCCGCATTCATCGCTAAGATCAATGGTTGTACAATGCTTAATTGCATGTGTTAGAGGATTGAGGAAGAAGGGGGTGATGCTAGTGTATCAATTTGTTATCATGTCTGTGTTGCATGGCATAGGCTTACTGTAATAGCATACATGTCGTCGGGGATATAGGATGATGATCCCCCTATTTTAATTGCAAACCCTTCTTGCAACCTCGTTTCTTTATGTTAGGCATAGGCCTTTTCCTTGATGTTATATTTGTGGAAATGTAGACTAGAATTGAATCTAGATTCGTCTTACAATGTTTAGTAATTCTGGGATTCAACATATTGGGCATAGTTTAAGCATTGTATGTGGGTTATTCTTCTGTTCAACCTGATTTAGTTTACCGTCATCAAACACATTCATATATAGAGGATGGTTGAATGTGCATCTTTTTTTAATTTGTTTCTTGATAATAGTTTAAGACAAGAATTATGCACTAGCAATGTTTCTTTAAAATCCAATATATCTTGCATATATATGTCATTTCATAGATTAATCCAATATATAATGGAATATATTATTCCATGTGCTCCAATATATACTGCAATCAACATATATAGCAATGTCACAATGCTTATTGATTGTCATAGTTGAAAAGATTGATTGAATCACCATAGTTGAAAAGAATCACCCAGTTTACTGCAATCAACATATGTAGCAATGTCACAATGCTTATTCTTGTCATAGTTGAAAAGAATCACCTAGTTTACCCAAAAAAGTGTGCACGTCTTAAATTATGTTTTTTCTAAAATTGACACTTGCGATATACTACATGAAGTTCGTACTTGAATATGAGAGTACATCAACACTTGCAATGAATGTAAAATGAGAGAAAGATACGAGTTTTAAGTAATTTTGTAAATTGTATTGTGAGTACTATCTTGTGCAAATATAAAAAAGTGTTATTCACTACGTAGTTACTTTTGACATTATGGTCTGCTCAACTACTGCAAAATATCCTACCTCATATGTCATGCTCTAATATCCACTCCTTTTCTATTGCTTAGTTCTAGAACATACAATAACATCATCAGAATGGAATCCCTTTTCCTCCTAACCCCATGGTATTTAATATAGCTTGATAGTTGTTTAGGGTTAGTTTGTGTTGTACATGCCTCAACTGTTGATGAGGGTTAGGGTTTTTTACCTTCTAGAATGTTCTTGAAAGTCCACATGTGACTAGCTCCACATGTGTGGGTAATAAGAGCCGACGTTGAATCTACTAGGTACTATGGTGGTTAAGTGGATAAGTCAACTTTCAAAAGGCCTAACTTCCTCATACCGATTCCAATTGAGATGATTCTTGCACCGTTGGAAAGGTCTTGGAGTGTAGAACAATGTGGAGGGGCCTCAAGCTATTTCAAAAAACTTTACATTTAATATTTTTTTAAATATAAAAAAAGATATTAAATTTGAACAAAATTTAATAATTGTTGTGGACATCATTTTAAAAAAGATATTAACATTTTTACACCTTTAAACTTTTTTAAAATATCAAAAATTGTTTTAAATTTGAACAAAATCTAATAATCATTGTGAAACATCATTTCAAAATAAAAAGAAACCCTTAATTCATCACCAATATTTTGTCTTGTATATTAAGAGACACCTCACATTCAAAATTGAAGAAAATATGCACATTTTCATTAGTGCAAATAAATGACACGTGAGACTTAGAAGTAGCCTCAAGTACTATTAGTATTTAATACTGAAACAAATGTGCATTTAACATTATACTCAATCTTGTTAAGGAGTATATTATACTATCCATGTCTAACTCAACAAACAAACTTATCTATCCTTTCATTGTACTTGAACCTACCTTATGAAACAAGTGTGCGGATTATTATCCAAAAAAATCATTAGATAAACTTAATTCTTAATTCGCTTGTAAATTTATCTTTGCACGCTACGGGTGAAGATGGTGTTGAGCCTTGATATTATCCTTGGTTTGCCAAATATAAGAAACTTAAAACGATTATTTTCCTGGGAAGGATGACATGCTACTCACATAAAGTTGCCATCGATAATACAATTCTTGCAATCATCCTTTTCATCCCAAATTTACATCAATCTTGATCTCAAAGAAACTCAAGATTTGCAAATATGGTTTGAGAAACGAGGAACATGCCTCCAATCCCACTCATTATCTACACTTGGTGCTTCAAAAGGTCATCCTTCAACATGAAAGAAACTATCTAACATTAAAAATGAAGGAATCGGTTTAGGGCTAGAACTTGCATACATTTTAATCAAGACAACTATTGCTTCTATGGATATAGACAATTGTTGGTATGATGCATGTCCTTTTACATTTAAAGATTGGAATTGCAAAAAAAAATCACACCTGTTGAGAATGTTGTTTATAATTGCCAAAGGTGCAATCAACGTGTCTATGAATGTGAATACAAGTACATTTTCCAATTCATCATTGAAGACCAAACAAGCAAAATCAATGTAGTTACATTCTAGGATGTTGCAGAACACCTTATAGGCATACCTTCTAAGAAGTTGTCTTAAAGCGCCCACGAGTGTTCAAAATGCATCGAGTAGGCATGGATACAAGTAAATGTATCATGTCCCTGCTAAAACTTGATCACTACCTAAACTCTTATTGTTTTACTCACATATGTATACTTTCTCATATGACAAATTAATGTACATTTCATTTTACTTGTCGTCGATTAAATGAATTTCTATTTATTGCTTATTAGTACTTGCAAATGATTTTTCCTTTCAATTACACTAACTACTATCCATACCATAAATTAGCTAGACTTGATTTCAAACACATAAATTTATATTGTCTAGGTACATACAACTTTCTCTCATTTTACAACATATTGAAGTTTTTCTCGACGTTTCCTTTCCCTCGCTTTGGGGGTATGCTGTAACAAATATTGCTATGTATAGGGAAGTGAGTAATGTTATCCTACAATTTATGGGTCCAATTAGGATTAGTAAATGGTGCACTTGGATTGGTCATGCAAATTGTATACACACCTGTATCTACCCCTCTTAAGTTACCAACCTATGTTGTTGTGCCATGGGACCAATCTCAACCAAAGCACATACCAATTCCACCCATAAATCAAAGTAATAAGAAACAAATTTCCCTTAAGATGGCTTGGGCATTGACTATCCATAAATCCCAAGGATTTACATTAACAAGGTCAACCATTGACATTGGTAACAAAGAACGTATGGATTGACATTCACAGTGAATGCCGCGTACTACAACATTAGAAGTCCAATCCAAATTACACTATTGTTCTCCCTAGAACGCTATGCAAAGATAAAAGACACTTCATATCTCTCTCTTCGAAAAAAGTAAGAGGCATGCCTTCATTCTCTGTCCCTTTCACACTTAAAATTGCAATCCTCAATCCCTGCACTCCCCCTACCAAATGAAAATACCAAATATATTTATTTTACTACGCCTTCATTTTGGTATGACAAATTAATGTACAATTCATTTTATTTTCCATCTATTATGGGTTTCTATTGATTGCTTATTAGTATTTGCAACATAGTTTTCCTTTCAATTTCATTGACTACAATCCCTACCATATATTAGCTAGACTTGCTTTCAAACACACAAAATTATACTGTCTAAGTACACACAACTTTCTCTCATTTTACAACATATTGGCATTCTTCTCGGTGTTTCATTTCCCCCGTTTTGGGGGTATGCTAGTTTTATTTTATTTTTGCACTAAAATATATGGGCATATACTACAATATATGGGCATATGCCATGTACTTAAGTATATGGCATATTATCTTCTTTTTGTGTTTGAAAGGAGTCATCATTTATGACGCCCACTTAAGAATTGCATGCATGTACTTGGAGTAATGGAATGTATGACATATAAATTTATGATCTAGTTGTTTATAGTATGGTATTTTTTTTCCAGAAGAAAAAATATGTAACTTAGTTATTATAAGTAATAAAAACTGGTTAGCCCCAAGGGTTAGCTCAATTGGTAAGACGTGCGAACACTCTCTCGGTACGGGGGAGGTCATGAGTTCGAGCCTTGAGTCCTAAGGGGTTAGGCCAAACTGTTATTGTTGGCCGCCGGTTTACCATCCTTACCATCCACGAAATGTGGGGAAGTATTGGTGGGTTTCCCGTGCGTTGTTTCCGCAGGAAAAAAAAAAGTAATAAAAACTGGTTACATCCAGAGTATCATCAATCCGATGGATTCAACTTTAACTTTAAACTATTTTCATGGCCACTCAAAACAGTAAGATCGTAAATCCGTCTTTTACAAAACTATAATGCCGTGATATCGATGTTCGAGATAGATGACTGACAGAGAACCAAAACTCTAAATAGCAAGTCCTCGAACAGAGCCTTCAGAAAGTGAGGATGTTCCCTTGATCGATAATGGCCTCATCCATACTTTCGCTGAAGTGCAAATAACCTTCCATCGGCCTTAGCACCAGCTTGGATAGGTGATCTGCTGCCATATTTGCTTCACGGTAAATGTGTTGACAACACAGCATGTCAAAAGAGGCTCTGAGATGATTCACCTCTTCCATCGAGGGCTCAAGGAGCATGGCTTTGATCAAATGCCTACCGTTGAACCAATTGACCACCACCTGCAAGTCTTCATAAATGGTCAAAGAAGAGTAGCCCCTCCGAAGAGCAAACCACAACAGACATCTTAATGCCAATAGTTCAGCCTTAAGATGGTATTGTATGTACATGAATGGGATAAAGTTATGGTTGTAAGTCTTGCATTTCAGTTTTATTTAGTTTAATGTTTTAGATGATGTTTGGTTAAGGGAGAACCACCTTATGCGTGTTAAAAAAGAAAAAAAAAGACCATAATCTTATAATTCAAAATAAATACGTTAACAAATTATTCATTTAGACCCTGATTTGATTAGAGATGCGGAGCAATTTATAGAACGCAGTTGATGATTGGCGCCTCCGAACCCAGAAAAATGAGGGTTTTACATAGAAACAACAGCAGCATCTGAGAAGGTTTTCGCTTCGACCCTTTACCTTCCAATTCAGGCGGCACGCAACCGACACCCAGTGGATGGCGCCTCCGAACCCAGAAAAACGAGGGTTTTGTATAGAAACAACAGTAGCATCTGAGAAGGTTTTCGCTTCGACCCTTTACTTTCCAATTCAGGCGGCACGCAACCGACACCCGGGTTCCTACATTGTAAAAAAAGAAATTCAAAACCCTCCATTACTCGTTGAAGATGAATCGCCCAACTCCCCATCTTAATATATACAACCCTAACTGCAATGTTTTATATAAGGACCCCCTTCACAAGGAAGCAAAATCACAGTTCGAATTCCTCATTCATTCCTTGCATTTTTCTTTCTTCTTTCAGTCACTTTCTTCTGCTAAAAAATGGCTCTGCCTTGTCCTGTAGAAACCACAAAGAGATGCGGAGCAATTTATAGACCATAGTCTTATAATTCAAAATAAATACGTTAACAAATAAATACGTAGACCATAGTCTTATAGACCCTTGTCCAGTAGACCATAGTCTTATAATTCAAAATAAATACGTTAACAAATTATTCATTTAGACCCTGATTTGATTAGAGATGCGGAGCAATTTATAGAACCCAGTTGATAATTGGCGCCTCCGAACCCAGAAAAACGAGGGTTTTACATAGAAACAACAGCCTTGTCCAGTAGACCATAGTCTTATAATTCAAAATAAATACGTTAACAAATTATTCATTTAGACCCTGATTTGATTAGAGATGCGGAGCAATTTATAGAACCCAGTTGATGATTGGCGCCTCCGAACCCAGAAAAACGAGGGTTTTACATAGAAACAACAGCAGCATCTGAGAAGGTTTTCGCTTCGACCCTTTACCTTCCAATTCAGGCGGGACGCAACCGACACCCAGTGGATGGCGCCTCCGAACCCAGAAAAACGAGGGTTTTGTATAGAAACAACAGCAGCATCTGAGAAGGTTTTCGCTTCGACCCTTTACTTTCCAATTCAGGCGGCACGCAACCGACACCCGGGTTCCTACATTGTAAAAAATAAATACGTTAACAAATTAGACCATAGTCTTATAATTCAAAATAAATACGTTAACAAATTATTCATTTAGACCCTGATTTGATTAGAGATGCGGAGCAATTTATAGAACCCAGTTGATGATAGGCGCCTCCGAACCCAGAAAAATGAGGGTTTTACATAGAACCCAGTTGATGATTGGCGCCTCCGAACCGAGGGTTTTGTATAGAAACAATAGCAGCATCTGAGAAGGTTTTCGCTTCGACCCTTTACTTTCCAATTCAAGCGGCACGCAACCGACACCCGGGTTCCTACATTGTAAAAAAATACGTTAAAAATAAATACGTTAACAAATTATTCATTTAGACCCTGATTTGATTAGAGATGCGGAGCAATTTATAGAACCCAGTTGATGATTGGCGCCTCCGAACCCAGAAAAACGAGGGTTTTACATAGAACCCAGTTGATGATTGGCGCCTCCGAACCGAGGGTTTTGTATAGAAACAACAGCAGCATCTGAGAAGGTTTTCGCTTCGACCCTTTACTTTCCAATTCAGGCGGCACGCAACCGACACCCGGGTTCCTACATTGTAAAAAAATACGTTAAAAATAAATACGTTAACAAATTATTCATTTAGACCCTGATTTGATTAGAGATGCGGAGCAATTTATAGAACCCAGTTGATGATTGGCGCCTCCGAACCCAGAAAAATGAGGGTTTCACATAGAACCCAGTTGATGATTGGCGCCTCCGAACCGAGGGTTTTGTATAGAAACAACAGCAACATCTGAGAAGGTTTTCGCTTCGACCCTTTACTTTCCAATTCCGGCGACACGCAACCGACACCCGGGTTCCTACATTGTAAAAAAATACGTTAAAAATAAATACGTTAACAAATTATTCATTTAGACCCTGATTTGATTAGAGATGCGGAGCAATTTATAGAACCCAGTTGATGATTGGCGCCTCCAAACCCAGAAAAACGAGGGTTTTACATAGAAACAACAGCAGCATCTGAGAAGGTTTTTGCTTCGACCCTTTACCTTCCAATTCAGGCGGCACGCAACCGACACCCAGTGGATGGCGCCTCCGAACCCAGAAAAACGAGGGTTTTGTATAGAAACAACAGCAGCATCTGAGAAGGGGTTCGCTTCGACCCTTTACTTTCCAATTTAGGCGGCACGCAACCGACACCCGGGTTCCAGTAGACCATAGTCTTATAATTCAAAATAAATACGTTAATAAATTATTCATTTAGACCCTGATTTGATTAGAGATGCGGAGCAATTTATAGAACCCAGTTGATGATTGGCGCCTCCGAACCCAGAAAAACGAGGGTTTTACATAGAAACAACAGCAGCATCTGAGAAGGTTTTCGCTTCGACCCTTTACCTTCCAATTCAGGTGGCACGCAACCGACACCCAGTGGATGGCGCCTCCGAACCCAGAAAAATGAGGGTTTTGTATAGAAACAACAGCAACATCTGAGAAGGGGTTCGCTTCGACCCTTTACTTTCCAATTCAGGCGGCACACAACCGACACCCGGGTTCCAGTAGACCATAGTCTTATAATTCAAAATAAATACGTTAACAAATTATTCATTTAGACCCTGATTTGATTAGAGATGCGGAGCAATTTATAGAACCCAGTTGATGATTGGCGCCTCCGAACCCAGAAAAACAAGGGTTTTACATAGAAACAACAGCAGCATCTGAGAAGGTTTTCGCTTCGACCCTTTACCTTCCAATTCAGGCGGCACGCAACCGACACCCAGTGGATGGCGCCTCCGAACCCAAAAAAACGAGGGTTTTGTATAGAAACAACAGCAGCATCTGAGAAGGTTTTCGCTTCGACCCTTTCCTTTCCAATTCAGGCGGCACGCAACCGACACCCGGGTTCCTACATTGTAAAAAAAGAAATTCAAAACCCTCCATTACTCGTTGAAGATGAATCGCCCAACTCCCCATCTTAATATATACAACCCTAACTGCAATGTTTTATATAAGGACCCCCTTCACAAGGAAGCAAAATCACAGTTCGAATTCCTCATTCATTCCTTGTATTTTTCTTTCTTCTTTCAGTCACTTTCTTCTGCTAAAAAATGGCTCTGCCTTGTCGTGTAGAAACCACAACGCCTGAAAAATCTTCAACTCCCGACCTAATTCCCACTCCTACGAGTACTCCAAAATCTGTAATTGGCAGCCCAAAATCTGATACTAGCACCTCCAATTCCGGAACTAGCTCTGCCAAATCCGTCAGAATTCCCCTGACTCCGAAGTTTGCAGAGACGGAATCGGAGGCGGAGCCCAAAACCCCAGTAAAACAGATCCGGAAATTCAAACGTCCAGCAGTAGCGCCCTCTGTGATAAGGCCCACTCCATGGACGCCGGCTTTCAGGACCGCAGTTCATGGCTATCAGAGAAGGCTCCCGCGTACATGTCCATGTGATTTATAAGTAAATAAATTAAATAATAAGCTCTTTTTCCATCAATGTTACGCGGTCCTTACAGCTTATTTTGGTTCGTTCTGTTAATAATACTGTGGGAAAAATAACATTATAAATAAAACAAAATTGTACAGATATCTGTGTAATCAGCCGTGTTTGCAAGGATTCTTGATTGGATACGTTGTCTATTTAAATTCCTTCATATGTTTGCAGTAATACTCTTCTCCAGCATAATAGACTTGCTGGAACCCCAAAACTGGAAATTTCTAAAATCCCCGATCAGCCATTTATGAACTACGGATTCGCTTCAATTGAATATATTCGGATGTTTTCCATGTACAAATTGAGTATATGTTTTCCATGTACGTATTCGCTCCAATTGAGTATATCTCTATGTTGGGATTTCATTTCATTAATACTCCCTGCCCCTTTTATTTATAATCACTACTATAGACTTATTTAAACTCAGGTCTTATATGTAATGAGGGTACTGAAAGTTCAATATATTCAATGGGTAGAAAACTCTCGCTACATAGGTCACCCTTTGGCTAAAAGGCCATTTGTGAAGGGTATTTATTCCTCCAAAGTGGCCCCACCTATTTTTCTCAGGCACTAGTGCAACCATGATCACAAGCATGTCATTGTAGTCTTGAACCCTGGTGGGGGCAATTATAGCACTGACTCAAATTACAATATTTAATACAACAACAATTTGTGTAATTACACATGCATCCCCCAGTTTTGCAACCATTCATATTTCATTATACTCAATGCATCATTACATAGAGTCGAACAACCTTGCTTCAATTGGGGAAAAAATTACCCACCCATCAAATTTCTTGTCCAAAACCTTGAAATGACAGGTTGAGCAGGTCGGAACCATGTAACCCAAAACCATGTGTGGCAGGTTGGACAGGTTGGAACTATGTAATTACATGGTTCCAACCTACCCAACCTGTATTGAAATGATCGGCTGGGCAGGTTGGAACCATGTAATTTGAATTGATCAATTATGTGCTTCTGTGGGATATTATAGTACTTGTAAAATGTTTTACTTGGTATTGGGAAATATCAGCTTGTTTTGTGGTTCAGTACTGAGCTGTAAGGATTGATTTTTTGGATGCACTAAAAATATAAAATTGTATTTAGGATCATTTTTCTTAATGCTATAGTGTAAGAGTGCCTTCCAGTCTTCCTTTTGATCTGCAGAGGATATAGTTTACAAAAACTTAAATGTCGATGTGTTGTAATACAGCTGCACTTCATTATGGTAAAGTTCCCAGACTGGGGAAGGCCTTTGTTGTTGCATTTTAATAAGAGGAAGCATCTTGTAAAAAAATCACTGAAGGCTTATAGTAGGGATAACTGAGTATCCATCTTGCTTGTTTCTCAGAGAATTTACTCTCTTGCAGCAAATGTATAAGAATACACTATGCACAAATATGGTGTTAAATGACTGCAGGAAACAGAGCAGATACAATTTGTCATGAACGTGTTGTATTGCAATATAAGGTCTAGTTGATAGAGGTCTTGTTTGGATGCATAGTTAAATATATGCCAACTTTGTTGTTTGTGAAGCTATGTTCTCTTATTACTCTCTGTTTCAACGTTCTATGTAGGGGCCTAACATTCAACATATCCCTTTTTATCCATATTTTTAAATTCATCAAGCCAATAAAGATTCATCAAAAGCTTCAACAGATACGAGGGACTGTGTTGAAGGTTCCAATTTGACCTTTTTGATTTTGCAAGCAGTTAGAGTTAATGTCTTTTCATAGATATAGGATGGAAAACAATTTGTTTATATGCTGAACTTTCTGAGCACATTTATCTCGTCATCACTACTGTACCTTTATCTGTTCTCCTTGATTGTCATTCAGTATCTTGTACTAATTTTTTTATGTTGGGATATAGTCAGAAGGTTATTCCAGCACAGCTGTTTGTCAATTCTTAAAAAAGCTATGTGCAATAAGTTTGTTATCTAGCACCTAGTTGTGAGAAGCATTTGATTTTAACTGCCATGTCCTGGATAGGGTTTTTTTTTCCCAGCCATGTCAAAAGGAAAGTGCATGCCTTTTTAATGAGAGACACAGCATCTATGGTTTAAGGACAGACATCATGTGACCTGATTGCCAATTCACTAATATTTTTCTTTCCCGACACACAATATTTGAAGCCAATGTGTAAGAAATATCGACACTTAATGGTCAATATATAATATATATCAAGACCTTTATAAGCAATACGGAGTTTTCTTAGGCTCTTAGGAGCATATCACATCAAGGATCTGCACACAGAAGTTTCCTATTAAAGAGATCACTTTGATAGTCAAGGTTAAGTGCGCCTCATCATCTGCAAGATATAATTGAACAGTGTCTATTAATGCAAAGTGAAAATAACCTTGTCACTCATAAGATATGAATTAACTGTCAATTAAAGGGGTCCCTGTGGATATATGTTGTGCAATAATGAGGAGTATCATCACATGGCAGCAATAAGATTCTCTTACCAGTCTTCCTGTTTTTATTCCGCTGTTTGCCTGGTCTGCTTGTTATCTATCACCAGAGTTGTGATGTTGTTCACATTGTGTTTGCTACTTTTGTTTTTATCTAGGCAATCTGTCTGGACAAGTAAAACATGTTGCAACAGTCAATGAGATATAATATCCTTGCTTTACAACAGTGAAGGAGAGATGATATCTTTGACTTTTCCCATCAAGAACTTAGTAAATTTTCTTTTCTGCAAAAACACATATGTTCTAAGGTTCAACCTTTTCCTAAATCTTCTCATTGCATGTAAAGTGAGTTCCATTGGTCTTGGGATAATCACAACCCTTGGGATGGCAGTTAGCTTCATTTTTGCAATTCAGCACATATAGAGGGACAGGTTGTTGCTGTCTGTTTCTGAACGTTCTCATGAAAAGAAATGACTTGCCACTTATTTGGATGAATCACTTCAGATTGCTGCTCTATGCTTTAATATTGTATGGAGAACTCTGTTTAATAATTTATTGATTTTTATAGATCTATATTGTAAAGATAGCAGTGTACCTAGTTGTAATGGCAAATCAAAGTTTTGTGGACTTGGAGAAAACCATAAATGATAAGTGTCTATGTTTGCTGATTGGTGTTTACATTCTTGTTCAATTGATGCTTTACAAGTTTTTTATCTTTGTGTGAGACAACAAGCTTATATAATATTCTTTACCCATAAAGTGTTGTATTCTAAGGGATGAGGACAAGATTGTGGCATAGTTACCAAATTCAGCTGAATCAGGCCAAAGAATTCAGAATTTTGTAAATACCATTCAGTTTTTCAAATTATTCCATGCAATTTGGTTTGCTTGGCATGTGTGAAGAATTCAAAGGCAAGGAAAATGATGACATAAATTCAGTAATCTTTCATTTAATTCAATATGTGCCGTTTCAAATCTACATATGATTTAATCTGTTAATTTGGTTTCGGAGTAGTTTAATTACTCCATAAATCATTAAACATACAATCATAGGCCTACTCAAACGATTAAAGTACAATCTTAGGCAGATTAAACATATAGGTGGTCTAATGTCTTTGTTTATCTGGTTTCAAGGTGGTAAAACTAAAATAGCTTCAGGTGGTTAGCCTTCTCGAATCTGCAGCGGCTACATTTTATGCAGTCACTTGGATTGCCTATTGAGGGGTGAAGTATTTTGAAGGAAGCTTTTGTGGGATTTACTAAGGGGGTTGGGGGTCGGTCTTGGGAGTCATTTTGATCCCTTTATGGCGGTGAGTGAAGGGAGGAAGAAGACCAGGCTATTAATTTTGAAAAAATAAATATATTTGAAACCATTTTGTACCAATTTTGAATTTGAATTGTGGTAACCATGGATTGTGGTGATATTCTTTGGGTTTAGAGTGGTATTTATGAAGTGTTCTTTCTCAGGTATATGTGTTTTAGCTTCACCATAATTGTTTAGAATATATATTACGTTGACCATTGTAAGAATGCTATTTACATGTTAAAATGTATTAAAGTTTTGTTCTTGCTATTGCACATGCTTATCTACTTTCTCCTCCATATTGCATATGATAAGTTACATATGATTCCTTTTTACATCAAGTGCTGAGCATTAACCATCTTTCAACAGCTGGGTACTTCTATACACTTTATCGGGCTGTGTGATCATCCAACCTAATTTAATGGCCATGATGGCTTCCACTAATTAGCGCCCTCTTTGTGTGGTGCTATGTTACCAGAAACGTGACGGAGGTGTGCGGTTTTTTGGAGAAACGGAGTAGAAACGGGGACGGAATGAAAATGGCCGTTTTCTACACCCGTTCCCGTTTCTAGATTGATGAAACCATTTTTAAGGAAACGAATCATTTTGCACAACGATTTATGCAGAAGCGGTTTTCCATTTCTCTGGGAACGTGGTCCGCTGCTGATCGTTTCTGGGTCAATTCGAGCCAGTAATTGATGGTGGGTGGCGAGTCAATCATCAAGTAAATGCAAAATTTATTTTTGAAGATGGAGTGTTGTGTAAGGAAGTTGGCTGACTGTCGTGGGCCGGGCCGCCGCCTAACGCATGCATTGATATGGGATACATGTCGCTACATTGAAACTAAAAGTTCAAACTCTCTGGACTCTGTGTTTGCCAGTTTGGAGCTCTGTTTTCCCTAAGGACCGAGGTACTCTGTGTTTGCTAGTTTGGAGCTATGTTTTCCCTGAGGACTGAGGTTTGCTTTGGCTGAGGTGGAACCGAGAAGAGTGTTAGGCGGCTAGAGCAGTAAGATTGGTTTGAAGAATCGACTTCTAGTTTTTCAATTGCCAGGTATTATTCAAACCATAAATCTAAATTTGTAATAGAGCATGCTTATTTAGCCTCTAGGCTCAAAATCCATATCTTCCATGGTTGTCAAAAATCAATCCAATGACAGTTTCAAGTTCATGGTAATTTAAAGTCTCTGAACGTTTTAGATTCTCCTTATCCTTAATCAGATCATCTCCTTTGCAAGAGTAAGAAAAGCCTAAACTTTTATTGGACCTTCGGCTTCGACTTGTAGACATAGAAGCAGTACACTCATCCCCTGCAACCACAAAAATAATCAGTCATTATTCCTCAAACATGTAAGCTTATCGTACTGTTCCATCATTCCATGTATAATTTCAAAAACAATTAACACATGCATGCCTTCTTCCCAGACACATAACTTGGGGGGATGGAATACAATTTTCGAAAGATAGTTTTCAGAAGTAAAAACTTCACAATTCAACCAAATTACAATATAGAGCCTGGAACTTGGAAGTACCTGATACAAACAGAAGGTCTTTTAATACTGAATAGCCAAAGAAGAGTAGCCCCTCCGAAGAGCAAACCACAACAGACATCTTAATGCCAATAGTTCAGCCTTAAGATGGTATTGTATGTACATGAATGGGATAAAGTTATGGTTGTAAGTCTTGCATTTCAGTTTAATTTAGTTTAATGTTTTAGATGATGTTTGGTTAAGGGAGAACCACCTTATGCGTGTTAAAAAAGAAAAAAAAAAGACCATAATCTTATAATTCAAAATAAATACGTTAACAAATTATTCATTTAGACCCTGATTTGATTAGAGATGCGGAGCAATTTATAGAACCCAGTTGATGATTGGCGCCTCTGAACCCAGAAAAACGAGGGTTTTACATAGAAACAACAGCAGCATCTGAGAAGGTTTTCGCTTCGACCCTTTACCTTCCAATTCAGGCGGCACGCAACCGACACCCAGTGGATGGCGCCTCCGAACCCAGAAAAACGACGGTTTTTGTATAGAAACAACAGCAGCATCTAAGAAGGTTTTCGCTTCGACCCTTTACTTTCCAATTCAGGCGGCACGCAACCGACACCCGGGTTCCTACATTGTAAAAAAAGAAATTCAAAACCCTCCATTACTCGTTGAAGATGAATCGCCCAACTCCCCATCTTAATATATACAACCCTAACTGCAATGTTTTATATAAGGACCCCCTTCACAAGGAAGCAAAATCACAGTTCGAATTCCTCATTCATTCCTTGTATTTTTCTTTCTTCTTTCAGTCACTTTCTTCTGCTAAAAAATGGCTCTGCCTTGTCCTGTAGAAACCACAAAGAGATGCGGAGCAATTTATAGACCATAGTCTTATAATTCAAAATAAATACGTTAACAAATAAATACGTTAACAAATAAATACGTAGACCATAGTCTTATAGACCCTTGTCCAGTAGACCATAGTCTTATAATTCAAAATAAATACGTTAACAAATTATTCATTTAGACCCTGATTTGATTAGAGATGCGGAGCAATTTATAGAACCCAGTTGATGATTGGCGCCTCCGAACCCAGAAAAACGAGGGTTTTACATAGAAACAACAGCAGCATCTGAGAAGGTTTTCGCTTCGACCCTTTACCTTCCAATTCAGGCGGCACGCAACCGACACCCAGTGGATGGCGCCTCCGAACCCAGAAAAACGAGGGTTTTGTATAGAAACAACAGCAGCATCTGAGAAGGTTTTCGCTTCGACCCTTTACTTTCCAATTCAGGCGGCACGCAACCGACACCCGGGTTCCTACATTGTAAAAAAAGAAATTCAAAACCCTCCATTACTCGTTGAAGATGAATCGCCCAACTCCCCATCTTAATATATACAACCCTAACTGCAATGTTTTATATAAGGACCCCCTTCACAAGGAAGCAAAATCACAGTTCGAATTCCTCATTCATTCCTTGTATTTTTCTTTCTTCTTTCAGTCACTTTCTTCTGCTAAAAAATGGCTCTGCCTTGTCCTGTAGAAACCACAAAGAGATGCGGAGCAATTTATAGACCATAGTCTTATAATTCAAAATAAATACGTTAACAAATAAATACGTAGACCATAGTCTTATAGACCCTTGTCCAGTAGACCATAGTCTTATAACTCAAAATAAATACGTTAACAAATGATTCATTTAGACCCTGATTTGATTAGAGATGCGGAGCAATTTATAGAACCCAGTTGATAATTGGCGCCTCCGAACCCAGAAAAACGAGGGTTTTACATAGAAACAACAGCCTTGTCCAGTAGACCATAGTCTTATAATTCAAAATAAATACGTTAACAAATTATTCATTTAGACCCTGATTTGATTAGAGATGCGGAGCAATTTATAGAACCCAGTTGATGATTGGCGCCTCCGAACCCAGAAAAATGAGGGTTTTACATAGAAACAACAGCAGCATCTGAGAAGGTTTTCGCTTCGACCCTTTGCCTTCCAATTCAGGCGGCACGCAACCGACACCCAGTGGATGGCGCCTCCGAACCCAGAAAAACGAGGGTTTTGTATAGAAACAACAGCAGCTCTGAGAAGGTTTTCGCTTCGACCCTTTACTTTCCAATTCAGGCGGCACGCAACCGATACCCGGGGTCCTACATTGTAAAAAATAAATACGTTAACAAATTAGACCATAGTCTTATAATTCAAAATAAATACGTTAACAAATTATTCATTTAGACCCTGATTTGATTAGAGATGCGGAGCAATTTATAGAACCCAGTTGATGATTGGCGCCTCCGAACCCAGAAAAACGAGGGTTTTACATAGAACGCAGTTGATGATTGGCGCCTCCGAACCGAGGGTTTTGTATAGAAACAACAGCAGCATCTGAGAAGGTTTTCGCTTCGACCCTTTACTTTCCAATTCAGGCGGCACGCAACCGACACCCGGGTTCCTACATTGTAAAAAAATACGTTAAAAATAAATACGTTAACAAATTATTCATTTAGACCCTGATTTGATTAGAGATGCGGAGCAATTTATAGAACCCAGTTGATGATTGGCGCCTCCTAACCCAGAAAAACGAGGGTTTTACATAGAACCCAGTTGATGATTGGCGCCTCCGAACCGAGGGTTTTGTATAGAAACAACAGCAGCATCTGAGAAGGTTTTCGCTTCGACCCTTTACTTTCCAATTCAGGCGGCACGCAACCGACACCCGGGTTCCTACATTGTAAAAAAATACGTTAAAAATAAATACGTTAACAAATTATTCATTTAGACCCTGATTTGATTAGAGATGCGGAGCAATTTATAGAACCCAGTTGATGATTGGCGCCTCCGAACCCAGAAAAACGATGGTTTTACATAGAACCCAGTTGATGATTGGCGCCTCCGAACCGAGGGTTTTGTATAGAAACAACAGCAGCATCTGAGAAGGTTTTCGCTTCGACCCTTTACTTTCCAATTCAGGCGGCACGCAACCGACACCCGGGTTCCTACATTGTAAAAAAATACGTTAAAAATAAATACGTTAACAAATTATTCATTTAGACCCTGATTTGATTAGAGATGCGGAGCAATTTATAGAACCCAGTTGATGATTGGCGCCTCCGAACCCAGAAAAACGAGGGTTTTACATAGAAACAACAGCAGCATCTGAGAAGGTTTTCGCTTCGACCCTTTACCTTCCAATTCAGGCGGCATGCAACCGACACCCAGTGTATGGCGCCCCCGAACCCATAAAAATGAGGGTTTTGTATAGAAACAACAGCAGCATCTGAGAAGGGGTTCGCTTCGACCCTTTACTTTCCAATTCAGGCGGCACGCAACCGACACTCGGGTTCCTGTAGACCATAGTCTTATAATTCAAAATAAATACGTTAACAAATTATTCATTTAGACCCTGATTTGATTAGAGATGCGGAGCAATTTATAGAACCCAGTTGATGATTGGCGCCTCCGAACCCAGAAAAACGAGGTTTTTACATAGAAACAACAGCAGCATCTGAGAAGGTTTTCGCTTCGACCCTTTACCTTCCAATTCAGGCGGCACGCAACCGACACCCAGTGGATGGCGCCTCCGAACCCAGAAAAATGAGGGTTTTGTATAGAAACAACAGCAGCATCTGAGAAGGTTTTCGCTTCGACCCTTTCCTTTCCAATTCAGGCGGCACGCAACCGACACCCGGGTTCCTACATTGTAAAAAAAGAAATTCAAAACCCTCCATTACTCGTTGAAGATGAATCGCCCAACTCCCCATCTTAATATATACAACCCTAACTGCAATGTTTTATATAAGGACCCCCTTCACAAGGAAGCAAAATCACAGTTCGAATTCCTCATTCATTCCTTGTATTTTTCTTTCTTCTTTCAGTCACTTTCTTCTGCTAAAAAATGGCTCTGCCTTGTCCTATAGAAACCACAACGCCTGAAAAATCTTCAACTCCCGACCTAATTCCCACTCCTACGATTACTCCAAAATCTGTAATTGGCAGCCCAAAATCTGATACTAGCACCTCCAATTCTGGAACTAGCTCTGCCAAATCCGTCAGAATTCCCCTGACTCCGAAGTTTGCAGAGACGTAATCGGAGGCGGAGCCCAAAACCCCAGTAAAACAGATCTGGAAATTCAAACGTCCAGCAGTAGCGCCCTCTGTGATAAGGCCCACTCCATGGACGCCGACTTTCAGGACCGCAGTTCATGGCTATCAGAGAAGGCTCCCGCGTACATGTCCATGTGATTTATAAGTAAATAAATTAAATAATAAGCTCTTTTTCCATCAATGTTACGCGGTCCTTACAGCTTATTTTGGTTCGTTCTGTTAATAATACTGTGGGAAAAATAGCATTATAAATAAAACAAAATTGTACAGATATCTGTGTAATCAGCCGTGTTTGCAAGGATTCTTGATTGGATACGTTGTCTATTTAAATTCCTTCATATGTTTGCAGTAATACTCTTCTCCAGCATAATAGACTTGCTGGAACCCCAAAACTGGAAATTTCTAAAATCCCCGATCAGCCATTTATGAACTACGGATTCGCTTCAATTGAATATATTCGGATGTTTTCCATGTACAAATTGAGTATATGTTTTCCATGTACGTATTCGCTCCAATTGAGTATATCTCTATGTTGGGATTTCATTTCATTAATACTCCCTGCCCCTTTTATTTATAATCACTACTATAGACTTATTTAAACTCAGGTCTTATATGTAATGAGGGTACTGAAAGTTCAATATATTCAATGGGTAGAAAACTCTCGCTACATAGGTCACCCTTTGGCTAAAAGGCCATTTGTGAAGGGTATTTATTCCTCCAAAGTGGCCCCACCTATTTTTCTCAGGCACTAGTGCAACCATGATCACAAGCATGTCATTGTAGTCTTGAACCCTGGTGGGGGCAATTATAGCACTGACTCAAATTACAATATTTAATACAACAACAATTTGTGTAATTACACATGCATCCCCCAGTTTTGCAACCATTCATATTTCATTATACTCAATGCATCATTACATAGAGTCGAACAGCCTTGCTTCAATTGGGGAAAAAATTATCCACCCGTCAAATTTCTTGTCCAAAACCTTGAAATGACAGGTTGAGCAGGTCGGAACCATGTAACCCAAAACCATGTGTGGCAGGTTGGACAGGTTGGAACTATGTAATTACATGGTTCCAACCTACCCAACCTGTATTGAAATGATCGGCTGGGCAGGTTGGAACCATGTAATTTGAAGTGATCAATTATGTGCTTCTGTGGGATATTATAGTTCTTGTAAAATGTTTTACTTGGTATTGGGCAATATCAGCTTGTTTTGTGGTTCAGTACTGAGCTGTAAGGATTGATGTTTTGGATGCACTAAAAATATAAAATTGTATTTAGGATCATTTTTCTTAATGCTATAGTGTAAGAGTGCCTTCCAGTCTTCCTTTTGATCTGCAGAGGATATAGTTTACAAAAACTTAAATGTCGATGTGTTGTAATACAGCTGCACTTCATTATGGTAAAATTCCCAGACTGGGGAAGGCCTTTGTTGTTGCATTTTAATAAGAGGAAGCATCTTGTAAAAAAATCACTGAAGGCTTATAGTAGGGATAACTGAGTATCCATCTTGCTTGTTTCTCAGAGAATTTACTCTCTTGCAGCAAATGTATAAGAATACACTATGCACAAATATGGTGTTAAATGACTGCAGGAAACAGAGCAGATACAATTTGTCATGAACGTGTTGTATTGCAATATAAGGTCTAGTTGATAGAGGTCTTGTTTGGATGCATAGTTAAATATATGCCAACTTTGTTGTTTGTGAAGCTATGTTCTCTTATTACTCTCTGTTTCAACGTTCTATGTAGGGGCCTAACATTCAACATATCCCTTTTTATCCATATTTTTAAATTCATCAAGCCAATAAAGATTCATCAAAAGCTTCAACAGATACGAGGGACTGTGTTGAAGGTTCCAATTTGACCTTTTTGATTTTGCAAGCAGTTAGAGTTAATGTCTTTTCATAGATATAGGATGGAAAACAATTTGTTTATATGCTGAACTTTCTGAGCACATTTATCTCGTCATCACTACTGTACCTTTATCTGTTCTCCTTGATTGTCATTCAGTATCTTGTACTAATTTTTTTATGTTGGGATATAGTCAGAAGGTTATTCCAGCACAGCTGTTTGTCAATTCTTAAAAAAGCTATGTGCAATAAGTTTGTTATCTAGCACCTAGTTGTGAGAAGCATTTGATTTTAACTGCCATGTCCTGGATAGGGTTTTTTTTCCCAGCCATGTCAAAAGGAAAGTGCATGCCTTTTTAATGAGAGACACAACATCTATGGTTTAAGGACGGACATCATGTGACCTGATTGCCAATTCACTAATATTTTTCTTTCCCGACACACAATATTTGAAGCCAATGTGTAAGAAATATCGACACTTAATGGTCAATATATAATATATATCAAGACCTTTATAAGCAATACAGAGTTTTCTTAGGCTCTTAGGAGCATATCACATCAAGGATCTGCACACAGAAGTTTCCTATTAAAGAGATCACTTTGATAGTCAAGGTTAAGTGCGCCTCATCATCTGCAAGATATAATTGAACAGTGTCTATTAATGCAAAGTGAAAATCACCTTGTCACTCATAAGATATGAATTAACTGTCAATTAAAGGGGTCCCTGTGGATATATGTTGTGCAATAATGAGGAGTATCATCACATGGCAGCAATAAGATTCTCTTACCAGTCTTCCTGTTTTTATTCCGCTGTTTGCCTGGTCTGCTTGTTATCTATCACCAGAGTTGTGATGTTGTTCACATTGTGTTTGCTACTTTTGTTTTTATCTAGGCAATCTGTCTGGACAAGTAAAACATGTTGCAACAGTCAATGAGATATAATATCCTTGCTTTACAACAGTGAAGGAGAGATGATATCTTTGACTTTTCCCATCAAGAACTTAGTAAATTTTCTTTTCTGCAAAAACACATATGTTCTAAGGTTCAACCTTTTCCTAAATCTTCTCATTGCATGTAAAGTGAGTTCCATTGGTCTTGGGATAATCACAACCCTTGGGATGGTAGTTAGCTTCATTTTTGCAATTCAGCACATATAGAGGGACAGGTTGTTGCTGTCTGTTTCTGAACGTTCTCATGAAAAGAAATGACTTGCCACTTATTTGGATGAATCACTTCAGATTGCTGCTCTATGCTTTAATATTGTATGGAGAACTCTGTTTAATAATTTATTGATTTTTATAGATCTATATTGTAAAGATAGCAGTGTTCCTAGTTGTAATGGCAAATCAAAGTTTTGTGGACTTGGAGAAAACCATAAATGATAAGTGTCTATGTTTGCTGATTGGTGTTTACATTCTTGTTCAATTGATGCTTTACAAGTTTGTTATCTTTGTGTGAGACAACAAGCTTATATAATATTCTTTACCCATAGAGTGTTGTATTCTAAGGGATGAGAACAAGATTGTGGCATAGTTACCAAATTCAGCTGAATCAGGCCAAAGAATTCAGAATTTTGTAAATACCATTCAGTTTTTCAAATTATTCCATGCAATTTGGTTTGCTTGGCATGTGTGAAGAATTCAAAGGCAAGGAAAATGATGACATAAATTCAGTAATCTTTCATTTAATTCAATATGTGCCGTTTCAAATCTACATATGATTTAATTTGTTAATTTGGTTTCGGAGTAGTTTAATTACTCCATAAATCATTAAACATACAATCATAGGCCTACTCAAACGATTAAAGTACAATCTTAGGCAGATTAAACATATAGGTGGTCTAATGTCTTTGTTTATCTGGTTTCAAGGTGGTAAAACTAAAATAGCTTCAGGTGGTTAGCCTTCTCGAATCTGCAGCGGCTACATTTTATGCAGTCACTTGGATTGCCTATTGAGGGGTGAAGTATTTTGAAGGAAGCTTTTGTGGGATTTACTAAGGGGGTTGGGGGTCGGTCTTGGGAGTCATTTTGATCCCTTTATGGCGGTGAGTGAAGGGAGGAAGAAGACGAGGCTATTAATTTTGAAAAAATAAATATATTTGAAACCATTTTGTACCAATTTTGAATTTGAATTGTGGTAACCATGGATTGTGGTGATATTCTTTGGGTTTAGAGTGGTATTTATGAAGTGTTCTTTCTCAGGTATATGTGTTGTAGCTTCACCATAATTGTTTAGAATATATATTACGATGACCATTGTAAGAATGCTATTTACATGTTAAAATGTATTAAAGTTTTGTTCTTGCTATTGCACATGCTTATCTACTTTCTCCTCCATATTGCATATGATAAGTTACATATGATTCCTTTTTACATCAAGTGCTGAGCATTAACCATCTTTCAAGAGCTGGGTACTTCTATACACTTTATCGGGCTGTGTGATCATCCAACCTGATTTAATGGCCATGATGGCTTCCACTAATTAGCGCCCTCTTTGTGTGGTGCTATGTTACCAGAAACGTGACGGAGGTGTGCGGTTTTTTGGAGAAACGGAGTAGAAACGGGGACGGAATGAAAATGGCCGTTTTCTACACCCGTTCCCGTTTCTAGATTGATGAAACCATTTTTAAGGAAACGAATCGTTTTGCACAACGATTTATGCAGAAACGGTTTTCCATTTCTCTGGGAACGTGGTCCGCTGCTGATCGTTTCTGGGTCAATTCGAGCCAGTAATTGATGGTGGGTGGCGAGTCAATCATCAAGTAAATGCAAAATTTATTTTTGAAGATGGAGTGTTGTGTAAGGAATTTGGCTGACTGCCGTGGGCCGGGCCGCCGCCTAACGCATGCATTGATATGGGATACATGTCACTACATTGAAACTAAAAGTTCAAACTCTCTGGACTCTGTGTTTGCCAGTTTGGAGCTCTGTTTTCCCTAAGGACCGAGGTACTCTGTGTTTGCTAGTTTGGAGCTATGTTTTCCCTGAGGACTGAGGTTTGCTTTGGCTGAGGTGGAACCGAGAAGAGTGCTAGGCGGCTAGAGCAGTAAGATTGGTTTGAAGAATCGACTGCTAGTTTTTCAATTGCCAGGTATTATTCAAACCATAAATCTAAATTTGTAATAGAGCATGCTTATTTAGCCTCTAGGCTCAAAATCCATATCTTCCATGGTTGTCAAAAATCAATCCAATGACAGTTTCAAGTTCATGGTAATTTAAAGTCTCTGAACGTTTTAGATTCTCCTTATCCCTAATCAGATCATCTCCTTTGCAAGAGTAAGAAAAGCCTAAACTTTTATTGGACCTTCGGCTTCGACTTGTAGACATAGAAGCAGTACACTCATCCCCTGCAACCACAAAAATAATCAGTCATTATTCCTCAAACATGTAAGCTTATCGTACTGTTCCATCATTCCATGTATAATTTCAAAAACAATTAACACATGCATGCCTTCCCAGACACATAACTTGGGGGGATGGAATACAATTTTCGAAAGATAGTTTTCAGAAGTAAAAACTTCACAATTCAACCAAATTACAATATAGAGCCTGGAACTTGGAAGTACCTGATACAAACAGAAGGCCTTTTAATACTGAATAGCCAAAGAAGAGTAGCCCCTCCGAAGAGCAAACCACAACAGACATCTTAATGCCAATAGTTCAGCCTTAAGATGGTATTGTATGTACATGAATGGGATAAAGTTATGGTTGTAAGTCTTGCATTTCAGTTTAATTTAGTTTAATGTTTTAGATGATGTTTGGTTAAGGGAGAATCACCTTATGCGTGTTAAAAAAGAAAAAAAAAATACCATAATCTTATAATTCAAAATAAATACGTTAACAAATTATTCATTTAGACCCTGATTTGATTAGAGATGCGGAGCAATTTATAGAACCCAGTTGATGATTGGCGCCTCCGAACCCAGAAAAACGAGGGTTTTACATAGAAACAACAGCAGCATCTGAGAAGGTTTTCGCTTCGACCCTTTACCTTCCAATTCAGGCGGCACGCAACCGACACCCAGTGGATGGCGCCTCCGAACCCAGAAAAACGACGGTTTTGTATAGAAACAACAGCAGCATCTGAGAAGGTTTTCGCTTCGACCCTTTACTTTCCAATTCAGGCGGCACGCAACCGACACCCGGGTTCCTACATTGTAAAAAAAGAAATTCAAAACCCTCCATTACTCGTTGAAGATGAATCGCCCAACTCCCCATCTTAATATATACAACCCTAACTGCAATGTTTTATATAAGGACCCCGTTCACAAGGAAGCAAAATCACAGTTCGAATTCCTCATTCATTCCTTGTATTTTTCTTTCTTCTTTCAGTCACTTTCTTCTGCTAAAAAATGGCTCTGCCTTGTCCTGTAGAAACCACAAAGAGATGCGGAGCAATTTATAGACCATAGTCTTATAATTCAAAATAAATACGTTAACAAATAAATACGTTAACAAATAAATACGTAGACCATAGTCTTATAGACCCTTGTGCAGTAGACCATAGTCTTATAATTCAAAATAAATACGTTAACAAATTATTCATTTAGACCCTGATTTGATTAGAGATGCGGAGCAATTTATAGAACCCAGTTGATGATTGGCGCCTCCGAACCCAAAAAAATGAGGGTTTTACATAGAAACAACAGCAGCATCTGAGAAGGTTTTCGCTTCGACCCTTTACCTTCCAATTCAGGCGGCACGCAACCGACACCCAGTGGATGGCGCCTCCGAACCCAGAAAAACGAGGGTTTTGTATAGAAACAACAGCAGCATCTGAGAAGGTTTTCACTTCGACCCTTTCCTTTCCAATTCAGGCGGCACGCAACCGACACCCGGGTTCCTACATTGTAAAAAAAGAAATTCAAAACCCTCCATTACTCGTTGAAGATGAATCGCCCAATTCCCCATCTTAATATATACAACCCTAACTGCAATGTTTTATATAAGGACCCCCTTCACAAGGAAGCAAAATCACAGTTCGAATTCCTCATTCATTCCTTGTATTTTTCTTTCTTCTTTCAGTCACTTTCTTCTGCTAAAAAATGGCTCTGCCTTGTCCTGTAGAAACCACAACGCCTGAAAAATCTTCAACTCCCGACCTAATTCCCACTCCTACGAGTACTCCAAAATCTGTAATTGGCAGCCCAAAATCTGATACTAGCACCTCCAATTCTGGAACTAGCTCTGCCAAATCCGTCAGAATTCCCCTGACTCCGAAGTTTGCAGAGACGGAATCGGAGGCGGAGCCCAAAACCCCAGTAAAACAGATCCGGAAATTCAAACGTCCAGCAGTAGCGCCCTCTGTGATAAGGCCCACTCCATGGACGCCGGCTTTCAGGACCGCAGTTCATGGCTATCAGAGAAGGCTCCCGCGTACATGTCCATGTGATTTATAAGTAAATAAATTAAATAATAAGCTCTTTTTCCATCAATGTTACGCGGTCCTTACAGCTTATTTTGGTTCGTTCTGTTAATAATACTGTGGGAAAAATAGCATTATAAATAAAACAAAATTGTACAGATATCTGTGTAATCAGCCGTGTTTGCAAGGATTCTTGATTGGATACGTTGTCTATTTAAATTCCTTCATATGTTTGCAGTAATACTCTTCTCCAGCATAATAGACTTGCTGGAACCCCAAAACTGGAAATTTCTAAAATCCCCGATCAGCCATTTATGAACTACGGATTCGCTTCAATTGAATATATTCGGATGTTTTCCATGTACAAATTGAGTATATGTTTTCCATGTACGTATTCGCTCCAATTGAGTATATCTCTATGTTGGGATTTCATTTCATTAATACTCCCTGCCCCTTTTATTTATAATCACTACTATAGACTTATTTAAACTCAGGTCTTATATGTAATGAGGGTACTGAAAGTTCAATATATTCAATGGGTAGAAAACTCTCGCTACATAGGTCACCCTTTGGCTAAAAGGCCATTTGTGAAGGGTATTTATTCCTCCAAAGTGGCCCCACCTATTTTTCTCAGGCACTAGTGCAACCATGATCACAAGCATGTCATTGTAGTCTTGAACCCTGGTGGGGGCAATTATAGCACTGACTCAAATTACAATATTTAATACAACAACAATTTGTGTAATTACACATGCATCCCCCAGTTTTGCAACCATTCATATTTCATTATACTCAATGCATCATTACATAGAGTCGAACAACCTTGCTTCAATTGGGGAAAAAATTATCCACCCGTCAAATTTCTTGTCCAAAACCTTGAAATGACAGGTTGAGCAGGTCGGAACCATGTAACCCAAAACCATGTGTGGCAGGTTGGACAGGTTGGAACTATGTAATTACATGGTTCCAACCTACCCAACCTGTATTGAAATGATCGGCTGGGCAGGTTGGAACCATGTAATTTGAAGTGATCAATTATGTGCTTCTGTGAGATATTATAGTTCTTGTAAAATGTTTTACTTGGTATTGGGCAATATCAGCTTGTTTTGTGGTTCAGTACTGAGCTGTAAGGATTGATTTTTTGGATGCACTAAAAATATAAAATTGTATTTAGGATCATTTTTCTTAATGCTATAGTGTAAGAGTGCCTTCCAGTCTTCCTTTTGATCTGCAGAGGATATAGTTTACAAAAACTTAAATGTCGATGTGTTGTAATACAGCTGCACTTCATTATGGTAAAATTCCCAGACTGGGGAAGGCCTTTGTTGTTGCATTTTAATAAGAGGAAGCATCTTGTAAAAAAATCACTGAAGGCTTATAGTAGGGATAACTGAGTATCCATCTTGCTTGTTTCTCAGAGAATTTACTCTCTTGCAGCAAATGTATAAGAATACACTATGCACAAATATGGTGTTAAATGACTGCAGGAAACAGAGCAGATACAATTTGTCATGAACGTGTTGTATTGCAATATAAGGTCTAGTTGATAGAGGTCTTGTTTGGATGCATAGTTAAATATATGCCAACTTTGTTGTTTGTGAAGCTATGTTCTCTTATTACTCTCTGTTTCAACGTTCTATGTAGGGGCCTAACATTCAACATATCCCTTTTTATCCATATTTTTAAATTCATCAAGCCAATAAAGATTCATCAAAAGCTTCAACAGATACGAGGGACTGTGTTGAAGGTTCCAATTTGACCTTTTTGATTTTGCAAGCAGTTAGAGTTAATGTCTTTTCATAGATATAGGATGGAAAACAATTTGTTTATATGCTGAACTTTCTGAGCACATTTATCTCGTCATCACTACTGTACCTTTATCTGTTCTCCTTGATTGTCATTCAGTATCTTGTACTAATTTTTTTATGTTGGGATATAGTCAGAAGGTTATTCCAGCACAGCTGTTTGTCAATTCTTAAAAAAGCTATGTGCAATAAGTTTGTTATCTAGCACCTAGTTGTGAGAAGCATTTGATTTTAACTGCCATGTCCTGGATAGGGTTTTTTTTCCCAGCCATGTCAAAAGGAAAGTGCATGCCTTTTTAATGAGAGACACAGCATCTATGGTTTAAGGACGGACATCATGTGACCTGATTGCCAATTCACTAATATTTTTCTTTCCCGACACACAATATTTGAAGCCAATGTGTAAGAAATATCGACACTTAATGGTCAATATATAATATATATCAAGACCTTTATAAGCAATACGGAGTTTTCTTAGGCTCTTAGGAGCATATCACATCAAGGATCTGCACACAGAAGTTTCCTATTAAAGAGATCACTTTGATAGTCAAGGTTAAGTGCGCCTCATCATCTGCAAGATATAATTGAACAGTGTCTATTAATGCAAAGTGAAAATCACCTTGTCACTCATAAGATATGAATTAACTGTCAATTAAAGGGGTCCCTGTGGATATATGTTGTGCAATAATGAGGAGTATCATCACATGGCAGCAATAAGATTCTCTTACCAGTCTTCCTGTTTTTATTCCGCTGTTTGCCTGGTCTGCTTGTTATCTATCACCAGAGTTGTGATGTTGTTCACATTGTGTTTGCTACTTTTGTTTTTATCTAGGCAATCTGTCTGGACAAGTAAAACATGTTGCAACAGTCAATGAGATATAATATCCTTGCTTTACAACAGTGAAGGAGAGATGATATCTTTGACTTTTCCCATCAAGAACTTAGTAAATTTTCTTTTCTGCAAAAACACATATGTTCTAAGGTTCAACCTTTTCCTAAATCTTCTCATTGCATGTAAAGTGAGTTCCATTGGTCTTGGGATAATCACAACCCTTGGGATGGCAGTTAGCTTCATTTTTGCAATTCAGCACATATAGAGGGACAGGTTGTTGCTGTCTGTTTCTGAACGTTCTCATGAAAAGAAATGACTTGCCACTTATTTGGATGAATCACTTCAGATTGCTGCTCTATGCTTTAATATTGTATGGAGAACTCTGTTTAATAATTTATTGATTTTTATAGATCTATATTGTAAAGATAGCAGTGTACCTAGTTGTAATGGCAAATCAAAGTTTTGTGGACTTGGAGAAAACCATAAATGATAAGTGTCTATGTTTGCTGATTGGTGTTTACATTCTTGTTCAATTGATGCTTTACAAGTTTGTTATCTTTGTGTGAGACAACAAGCTTATATAATATTCTTTACCCATAGAGTGTTGTATTCTAAGGGATGAGAACAAGATTATGGCATAGTTACCAAATTCAGCTGAATCAGGCCAAAGAATTCAGAATTTTGTAAATACCATTCAGTTTTTCAAATTATTCCATGCAATTTGGTTTGCTTGGCATGTGTGAAGAATTCAAAGGCAAGGAAAATGATGACATAAATTCAGTAATCTTTCATTTAATTCAATATGTGCCGTTTCAAATCTACATATGATTTAATTTGTTAATTTGGTTTCGGAGTAGTTTAATTACTCCATAAATCATTAAACATACAATCATAGGCCTACTCAAACAATTAAAGTACAATCTTAGGCAGATTAAACATATAGGTGGTCTAATGTCTTTGTTTATCTGGTTTCAAGGTGGTAAAACTAAAATTGCTTCAGGTGGTTAGCCTTCTCGAATCTGCAGCGGCTACATTTTATGCAGTCACTTGGATTGCCTATTGAGGGGTGAAGTATTTTGAAGGAAGCTTTTGTGGGATTTACTAAGGGGGTTGGGGGTCGGTCTTGGGAGTCATTTTGATCCCTTTATGGCGGTGAGTGAAGGGAGGAAGAAGACCAGGCTATTAATTTTGAAAAAATAAATATATTTGAAACCATTTTGTACCAATTTTGAATTTGAATTGTGGTAACCATGGATTGTGGTGATATTCTTTGGGTTTAGAGTGGTATTTATGAAGTGTTCTTTCTCAGGTATATGTGTTGTAGCTTCACCATAATTGTTTAGAATATATATTACGTTGACCATTGTAAGAATGCTATTTACATGTTAAAATGTATTAAAGTTTTGTTCTTGCTATTGCACATGCTTATCTACTTTCTCCTCCATATTGCATATGATAAGTTACATATGATTCCTTTTTACATCAAGTGCTGAGCATTAACCATCTTTCAAGAGATGGGTACTTCTATACACTTTATCGGGCTGTGTGATCATCCAACCTGATTTAATGGCCATGATGGCTTCCACTAATTAGCGCCCTCTTTGTGTGGTGCTATGTTACCAGAAACGTGACGGAGGTGTGCGGTTTTTTGGAGAAACGGAGTAGAAACGGGGACGGAATGAAAATGGCCGTTTTCTACACCCGTTCCCGTTTCTAGATTGATGAAACCATTTTTAAGGAAACTAATCGTTTTGCACAACGATTTATGCAGAAACGGTTTTCCATTTCTCTGGGAACGTGGTCCGCTGCTGATCGTTTCTGGGTCAATTCGAGCCAGTAATTGATGGTGGGTGGCGAGTCAATCATCAAGTAAATGCAAAATTTATTTTTGAAGATGGAGTGTTGTGTAAGGAAGTTGGCTGACTGCCGTGGGCCGGGCCACCGCCTAACGCATGCATTGATATGGGATACATGTCGCTACATTGAAACTAAAAGTTCAAACTCTCTGGACTCTGTGTTTGCCAGTTTGGAGCTCTGTTTTCCCTAAGGACCGAGGTACTCTGTGTTTGCTAGTTTGGAGCTATGTTTTCCCTGAGGACTGAGGTTTGCTTTGGCTGAGGTGGAACCGAGAAGAGTGCTAGGCAGCTAGAGCAGTAAGATTGGTTTGAAGAATCGACTGCTAGGTTTTCAATTGCCAGGTATTATTCAAACCATAAATCTAAATTTGTAATAGAGCATGCTTATTTAGCCTCTAGGATCAAAATCCATATCTTCCATGGTTGTCAAAAATCAATCCAATGACAGTTTCAAGTTCATGGTAATTTAAAGTCTCTGGACGTTTTAGATTCTCCTTATCCTTAATCAGATCATCTCCTTTGCAAGAGTAAGAAAAGCCTAAACTTTTATTGGACCTTCGGCTTCGACTTGTAGACATAGAAGCAGTACACTCATCCCCTGCAACCACAAAAATAATCAGTCATTATTCCTCAAACATGTAAGCTTATCGTACTGTTCCATCATTCCATGTATAATTTCAAAAACAATTAACACATGCATGCCTTCCCAGACACATAACTTGGGGGGATGGAATACAATTTTCGAAAGATAGTTTTCAGAAGTAAAAACTTCACAATTCAACCAAATTAAAATATAGAGCCTGGAACTTGGAAGTACCTGATACAAACAGAAGGCCTTTTAATACTGAATAGCCAAAGAAGAGTAGCCCCTCCGAAGAGCAAACCACAACAGACATCTTAATGCCAATAGTTCAGCCTTAAGATGGTATTGTATGTACATGAATGGGATAAAGTTATGGTTGTAAGTCTTGCATTTCAGTTTAATTTAGTTTAATGTTTTAGATGATGTTTGGTTAAGGGAGAACCACCTTATGCGTGTTAAAAAAGAAAAAAAAAGACCATAATCTTATAATTCAAAATAAATACGTTAACAAATTATTCATTTAGACCCTGATTTGATTAGAGATGCGGAGCAATTTATAGAACCCAGTTGATGATTGGCGCCTCCGAACCCAGAAAAATGAGGGTTTTACATAGAAACAACAGCAGCATCTGAGAAGGTTTTCGCTTCGACCCTTTACCTTCCAATTCAGGCGGCACGCAACCGACACCCAGTGGATGGCGCCTCCGAACCCAGAAAAACGAGGGTTTTGTATAGAAACAACAGCAGCATCTGAGAAGGTTTTCGCTTCGACCCTTTACTTTCCAATTCAGGCGGCACGCAACCGACACCCCGGGTTCCTACATTGTAAAAAAAGAAATTCAAAACCCTCCATTACTCGTTGAAGATGAATCGCCCAACTCCCCATCATAATATATACAACCCTAACTGCAATGTTTTATATAAGGACCCCCTTCACAAGGAAGCAAAATCACAGTTCGAATTCCTCATTCATTCCTTGTATTTTTCTTTCTTCTTTCAGTCACTTTCTTCTGCTAAAAAATGGCTCTGCCTTGTCCTGTAGAAACCAC
Organism: Larix kaempferi; assembly: GCA_027924585.1. Classification (NCBI taxonomy): domain Eukaryota; kingdom Viridiplantae; phylum Streptophyta; class Pinopsida; order Pinales; family Pinaceae; genus Larix; species Larix kaempferi. Next base: position 12,897,423 of record BSBM01000258.1, on the reverse strand, counting down.
AAAGAGATGCGGAGCAATTTATAGACCATAGTCTTATAATTCAAAATAAATACGTTAACAAATAAATACGTTAACAAATAAATACGTAGACCATAGTCTTATAGACCCTTGTGCAGTAGACCATAGTCTTATAATTCAAAATAAATACGTTAACAAATTATTCATTTAGACCCTGATTTGATTAGAGATGCGGAGCAATTTATAGAACCCAGTTGATGATTGGCGCCTCCGAACCCAGAAAAACGAGGGTTTTACATAGAACCCAGTTGATGATTGGCGCCTCCGAACCGAGGGTTTTGTATAGAAACAACAGCAGCATCTGAGAAGGTTTTCGCTTCGACCCTTTACTTTCCAATTCAGGCGGCACGCAACCGACACCCGGGTTCCTACATTGTAAAAAAATACGTTAAAAATAAATACGTTAACAAATTATTCATTTAGACCCTGATTTGATTAGAGATGCAGAGCAATTTATAGAACCCAGTTGATGATTGGCGCCTCCGAATCCAGAAAAACGAGGGTTTTACATAGAACCCAGTTGATGATTGGCGCCTCCGAACCGAGGGTTTTGTATAGAAACAACAGCAGCATCTGAGAAGGTTTTCGCTTCGACCCTTTACTTTCCAATTCAGGCGGCACGCAACCGACACCCCGGGTTCCTACATTGTAAAAAAAATACGTTAAAAATAAATACGTTAACAAATTATTCATTTAGACCCTGATTTGATTAGAGATGCGGAGCAATTTATAGAACCCAGTTGATGATTGGCACCTCCGAACCCAGAAAAACGAGGGTTTTACATAGAAACAACAGCAGCATCTGAGAAGGTTTTCGCTTCGACCCTTTACCTTCCAATTCAGGCGGCACGCAACCGACACCCAGTGGATGGCGCCTCCGAACCCAGAAAAACGAGGGTTTTGTATAGAAACAACAGCAGCATCTGAGAAGGGGTTCGCTTCGACCCTTTACTTTCCAATTCAGGCGGCACGCAACCGACACCCGGGTTCCAGTAGACCATAGTCTTATAATTCAAAATAAATACGTTAACAAATTATTCATTTAGACCCTGATTTGATTAGAGATGCGGAGCAATTTATAGAACCCAGTTGATGATTGGCGCCTCCGAACCCAGAAAAACGAGGGTTTTACATAGAAACAACAGCAGCATCTGAGAAGGTTTTCGCTTCGACCCTTTACCTTGCAATTCAGGCGGCACGCAACCGACACCCAGTGGATGGCGCCTCCGAACCCAGAAAAACGAGGGTTTTGTATAGAAACAACAGCAGCATCTGAGAAGGTTTTCGCTTCGACCCTTTCCTTTCCAATTCAGGCGGCACGCAACCGACACCCGGGTTCCTACATTGTAAAAAAAGAAATTCAAAACCCTCCATTACTCGTTGAAGATGAATCACCCAACTCCCCATCTTAATATATACAACCCTAACTGCAATGTTTTATATAAGGACCCCCCTTCACAAGGAAGCAAAATCACAGTTCGAATACCTCATTCATTCCTTGTATTTTTCTTTCTTCTTTCAGTCACTTTCTTCTGCTAAAAAATGGCTCTGCCTTGTCCTGTAGAAACCACAACGCCTGAAAAATCTTCAACTCCCGACCTAATTCCCACTCCTATGAGTACTCCAAAATCTGTAATTGGCAGCCCAAAATCTGATACTAGCACCTCCAATTCCGGAACTAGCTCTGCCAAATCCGTCAGAATTCCCCTGACTCCGAAGTTTGCAGAGACGGAATCGGAGGCGGAGCCCAAAACCCCAGTAAAACAGATCCGGAAATTCAAACGTCCAGCAGTAGCGCCCTCTGTGATAAGGCCCACTCCATGGACGCCGGCTTTCAGGACCGCAGTTCATGGCTATCAGAGAAGGCTCCCGCGTACATGTCCATGTGATTTATAAGTAAATAAATTAAATAATAAGCTCTTTTTCCATCAATGTTACGCGGTCCTTACAGCTTATTTTGGTTCGTTCTGTTAATAATACTGTGGGAAAAATAGCATTATAAATAAAACAAAATTGTACAGATATCTGTGTAATCAGCCGTGTTTGCAAGGATTCTTGATTGGATACGTTGTCTATTTAAATTCCTTCATATGTTTGCAGTAATACTCTTCTCCAGCATAATAGACTTGCTGGAACCCCAAAACTGGAAATTTCTAAAATCCCCGATCAGCCATTTATGAACTACGGATTCGCTTCAATTGAATATATTCGGATGTTTTCCATGTACAAATTGAGTATATGTTTTCCATGTACGTATTCGCTCCAATTGAGTATATCTCTATGTTGGGATTTCATTTCATTAATACTCCCTGCCCCTTTTATTTATAATCACTACTATAGACTTATTTAAACTCAGGTCTTATATGTAATGAGGGTACTGAAAGTTCAATATATTCAATGGGTAGAAAACTCTCGCTACATAGGTCACCCTTTGGCTAAAAGGCCATTTGTGAAGGGTATTTATTCCTCCAAAGTGGCCCCACCTATTTTTCTTAGGCACTAGTGCAACCATGATCACAAGCATGTCATTGTAGTCTTGAACCCTGGTGGGGGCAATTATAGCACTGACTCAAATTACAATATTTAATACAACAACAATTTGTGTAATTACACATGCATCCCCCAGTTTTGCAACCATTCATATTTCATTATACTCAATGCATCATTACATAGAGTCGAACAGCCTTGCTTCAATTGGGGAAAAAATTATCCACCCGTCAAATTTCTTGTCCAAAACCTTGAAATGACAGGTTGAGCAGGTCGGAACCATGTAACCCAAAACCATGTGTGGCAGGTTGGACAGGTTGGAACTATGTAATTACATGGTTCCAACCTACCCAACCTGTATTGAAATGATCGGCTGGGCAGGTTGGAACCATGTAATTTGAAGTGATCAATTATGTGCTTCTGTGGGATATTATAGTTCTTGTAAAATGTTTTACTTGGTATTGGGAAATATCAGCTTGTTTTGTGGTTCAGTACTGAGCTGTAAGGATTGATTTTTTGGATGCACTAAAAATATAAAATTGTATTTAGGATCATTTTTCTTAATGCTATAGTGTAAGAGTGCCTTCCAGTCTTCCTTTTGATCTGCAGAGGATATAGTTTACAAAAACTTAAATGTCGATGTGTTGTAATACAGCTGCACTTCATTATGGTAAAATTCCCAGACTGGGGAAGGCCTTTGTTGTTGCATTTTAATAAGAGGAAGCATCTTGTAAAAAAATCACTGAAGGCTTATAGTAGGGATAACTGAGTATCAATCTTGCTTGTTTCTCAGAGAATTTACTCTCTTGCAGCAAATGTATAAGAATACACTATGCACAAATATGGTGTTAAATGACTGCAGGAAACGGAGCAGATACAATTTGTCATGAACGTGTTGTATTGCAATATAAGGTCTAGTTGATAGAGGTCTTGTTTGGATGCATAGTTAAATATATGCCAACTTTGTTGTTTGTGAAGCTATGTTCTCTTATTACTCTCTGTTTCAACGTTCTATGTAGGGGCCTAACATTCAACATATCCCTTTTTATCCATATTTTTAAATTCATCAAGCCAATAAAGATTCATCAAAAGCTTCAACAGATACGAGGGACTGTCTTGAAGGTTCCAATTTGACCTTTTTGATTTTGCAAGCAGTTAGAGTTAATGTCTTTTCATAGATATAGGATGGAAAACAATTTGTTTATATGCTGAACTTTCTGAGCACATTTATCTCGTCATCACTACTGTACCTTTATCTGTTCTCCTTGATTGTCATTCAGTATCTTGTACTAATTTTTTTATGTTGGGATATAGTCAGAAGGTTATCCCAGCACAGCTGTTTGTCAATTCTTAAAAAAGCTATGTGCAATAAGTTTGTTATCTAGCACCTAGTTGTGAGAAGCATTTGATTTTAACTGCCATGTCCTGGATAGGGTTTTTTTTCCCAGCCATGTCAAAAGGAAAGTGCATGCCTTTTTAATGAGAGACACAGCATCTATGGTTTAAGGACGGACATCATGTGAGCTGATTGCCAATTCACTAATATTTTTCTTTCCCGACACACAATATTTGAAGCCAATGTGTAAGAAATATCGACACTTAATGGTCAATATATAATATATATCAAGACCTTTATAAGCAATACGGAGTTTTCTTAGGCTCTTAGGAGCATATCACATCAAGGATCTGCACACAGAAGTTTCCTATTAAAGAGATCACTTTGATAGTCAAGGTTAAGTGCGCCTCATCATCTGCAAGATATAATTGAACAGTGTCTATTAATGCAAAGTGAAAATAACCTTGTCACTCATAAGATATGAATTAACTGTCAATTAAAGGGGTCCCTGTGGATATATGTTGTGCAATAATGAGGAGTATCATCACATGGCAGCAATAAGATTCTCTTACCAGTCTTCCTGTTTTTATTCCGCTGTTTGCCTGGTCTGCTTGTTATCTATCACCAGAGTTGTGATGTTGTTCACATTGTGTTTGCTACTTTTGTTTTTATCTAGGAAATCTGTCTGGACAAGTAAAACATGTTGCAACAGTCAATGAGATATAATATCCTTGCTTTACAACAGTGAAGGAGAGATGATATCTTTGACTTTTCCCATCAAGAACTTAGTAAATTTTCTTTTCTGCAAAAACACATATGTTCTAAGGTTCAACCTTTTCCTAAATCTTCTCATTGCATGTAAAGTGAGTTCCATTGGTCTTGGGATAATCACAACCCTTGGGATGGCAGTTAGCTTCATTTTTCCAATTCAGCACATATAGAGGGACAGGTTGTTGCTGTCTGTTTCTGAACGTTCTCATGAAAAGAAATGACTTGCCACTTATTTGGATGAATCACTTCAGATTGCTGCTCTATGCTTTAATATTGTATGGAGAACTCTGTTTAATAATTTATTGATTTTTATAGATCTATATTGTAAAGATAGCAGTGTACCTAGTTGTAATGGCAAATCAAAGTTTTGTGGACTTGGAGAAAACCATAAATGATAAGTGTCTATGTTTGCTGATTGGTGTTTACATTCTTGTTCAATTGATGCTTTACAAGTTTGTTATCTTTGTGTGAGACAACAAGCTTATATAATATTCTTTACCCATAGAGTGTTGTATTCTAAGGGATGAGAACAAGATTGTGGCATAGTTACCAAATTCAGCTGAATCAGGCCAAAGAATTCAGAATTTTGTAAATACCATTCAGTTTTTCAAATTATTCCATGCAATTTGGTTTGCTTGGCATGTGTGAAGAATTCAAAGGCAAGGAAAATGATGACATAAATTCAGTAATCTTTCATTTAATTCAATATGTGTCGTTTCAAATCTACATATGATTTAATTTGTTAATTTGGTTTCGGAGTAGTTTAATTACTCCATAAATCATTAAACATACAATCATAGGCCTACTCAAACGATTAAAGTACAATCTTAGGCAGATTAAACATATAGGTGGTCTAATGTCTTTTTTTATCTGGTTTCAAGGTGGTAAAACTAAAATAGCTTCAGGTGGTTAGCCTTCTCGAATCTGCAGCGGCTACATTTTATGCAGTCACTTGGATTGCCTATTGAGGGGTGAAGTATTTTGAAGGAAGCTTTTGTGGGATTTACTAAGGGGGTTGGGGGTCGGTCTTGGGAGTCATTTTGATCCCTTTATGGCGGTGAGTGAAGGGAGGAAGAAGACCAAGCTATTAATTTTGAAAAAATAAATATATTTGAAACCATTTTGTACCAATTTTGAATTTGAATTGTGGTAACCATGGATTGTGGTGATATTCTTTGGGTTTAGAGTGGTATTTATGAAGTGTTCTTTCTCAGGTATATGTGTTGTAGCTTCACCATAATTGTTTAGAATATATATTACGTTGACCATTGTAAGAATGCTATTTACATGTTAAAATGTATTAAAGTTTTGTTCTTGCTATTGCACATGCTTATCTACTTTCTCCTCCATATTGCATATGATAAGTTACATATGATTCCTTTTTACATCAAGTGCTGAGCATTAACCATATTTCAAGAGCTGGGTACTTCTATACACTTTATCGGGCTGTGTGATCATCCAACCTGATTTAATGGCCATGATGGCTTCCACTAATTAGCGCCCTCTTTGTGTGGTGCTATGTTACCAGAAACGTGACGGAGGTGTGCGGTTTTTTGGAGAAACGGAGTAGAAACGGGGACGGAATGAAAATGGCCGTTTTCTACACCCGTTCCCGTTTCTAGATTGATGAAACCATTTTTAAGGAAACGAATCGTTTTGCACAACGATTTATGCAGAAACAGTTTTCCATTTCTCTGGGAACGTGGTCCGCTGCTGATCGTTTCTGGGTCAATTCGAGCCAGTAATTGATGGTGGGTGGCGAGTCAATCATCAAGTAAATGCAAAATTTATTTTTGAAGATGGAGTGTTGTGTAAGGAAGTTGGCTGACTGCCGTGGGCCGGGCCGCCGCCTAACGCATGCATTGATATGGGATACATGTCGCTACATTGAAACTAAAATTTCAAACTCTCTGGACTCTGTGTTTGCCAGTTTGGAGCTCTGTTTTCCCTAAGGACCGAGGTACTCTGTGTTTGCTAGTTTGGAGCTATGTTTTCCCTGAGGACTGAGGTTTGCTTTGGCTGAGGTGGAACCGAGAAGAGTGCTAGGCGGCTAGAGCAGTAAGATTGGTTTGAAGAATCGACTGCTAGTTTTTCAATTGCCAGGTATTATTCAAACCATAAATCTAAATTTGTAATAGAGCATGCTTATTTAGCCTCTAGGCTCAAAATCCATATCTTCCATGGTTGTCAAAAATCAATCCAATGACAGTTTCAAGTTCATGGTAATTTAAAGTCTCTGAACGTTTTAGATTCTCCTTATCCTTAATCAGATCATCTCCTTTGCAAGAGTAAGAAAAGCCTAAACTTTTATTGGACCTTCGGCTTCGACTTGTAGACATAGAAGCAGTACACTCATCCCCTGCAACCACAAAAATAATCAGTCATTATTCCTCAAACATGTAAGCTTATCGTACTGTTCCATCATTCCATGTATAATTTCAAAAACAATTAACACATGCATGCCTTCCCAGACACATAACTTGGGGGGATGGAATACAATTTTCGAAAGATAGTTTTCAGAAGTAAAAACTTCACAATTCAACCAAATTATAATATAGAGCCTGGAACTTGGAAGTACCTGATACAAACAGAAGGCCTTTTAATACTGAATAGCCAAAGAAGAGTAGCCCCTCCGAAGAGAAAACCACAACAGACATCTTAATGCCAATAGTTCAGCCTTAAGATGGTATTGTATGTACATGAATGGGATAAAGTTATGGTTGTAAGTCTTGCATTTCAGTTTAATTTAGTTTAATGTTTTAGATGATGTTTGGTTAAGGGAGAACCACCTTATGCGTGTTAAAAAAGAAAAAAAAAAGACCATAATCTTATAATTCAAAATAAATACGTTAACAAATTATTCATTTAGACCCTGATTTGATTAGAGATGCGGAGCAATTTATAGAACCCAGTTGATGATTGGCGCCTCCGAACCCAGAAAAATGAGGGTTTTACATAGAAACAACAGCAGCATCTGAGAAGGTTTTCGCTTCGACCCTTTACCTTCCAATTCAGGCGGCACGCAACCGACACCCAGTGGATGGCGCCTCCGAACCCAGAAAAACGAGGGTTTTGTATAGAAACAACAGCAGCATCTGAGAAGATTTTCGCTTCGACCCTTTACTTTCCAATTCAGGCGGCACGCAACCGACACCCGGGTTCCTACATTGTAAAAAAAGAAATTCAAAACCCTCCATTACTCGTTGAAGATGAATCGCCCAACTCCCCATCTTAATATATACAACCCTAACTGCAATGTTTTATATAAGGACCCCCTTCACAAGGAAGCAAAATCACAGTTCGAATTCCTCATTCATTCCTTGTATTTTTCTTTCTTCTTTCAGTCACTTTCTTCTGCTAAAAAATGGCTCTGCCTTGTCCTGTAGAAACCACAAAGAGATGCGGAGCAATTTATAGACCATAGTCTTATAATTCAAAATAAATACGTTAACAAATAAATACGTAGACCATAGTCTTATAATTCAAAATAAATACGTTAACAAATTATTCATTTAGACCCTGATTTGATTAGAGATGCGGAGCAATTTATAGAACCCAGTTGATGATTGGCGCCTCCGAACCCAGAAAAACGAGGGTTTTACATAGAAACAACAGCCTTGTCAAGTAGACCATAGTCTTATAATTCAAAATAAATACGTTAACAAATTATTCATTTAGACCCTGATTTGATTAGAGATGCGGAGCAATTTATAGAACCCAGTTGATGATTGGCGCCTCCGAACCCAAAAAAACGAGGGTTTTACATAGAAACAACAGCAGCATCTGAGAAGGTTTTCGCTTCGACCCTTTACCTTCCAATTCAGGCGGCACGCAACCGACACCCAGTGGATGGCGCCTCCGAACCCAGAAAAACGAGGGTTTTGTATAGAAACAACAGCAGCATCTGAGAAGGTTTTCGCTTCGACCCTTTACTTTCCAATTCAGGCGGCACGCAACCGACACCCGAGTTCCTACATTGTAAAAAATAAATACGTTAACAAATTAGACCATAGTCTTATAATTCAAAATAAATACGTTAACAAATTATTCATTTAGACCCTGATTTGATTAGAGATGCGGAGCAATTTATAGAACCCAGTTGATGATTGGCGCCTCCGAACCCAGAAAAATGAGGGTTTTACATAGAAACAACAGCAGCATCTGAGAAGGTTTTCGCTTCGACCCTTTACCTTCCAATTCAGGCGGCACGCAACCGACACCCAGTGGATGGCGCCTCCGAACCCAGAAAAACGAGGGTTTTGTATAGAAATAACAGCAGCATCTGAGAAGGTTTTCGCTTCGACCCTTTACTTTCCAATTCAGGCGGCACGAAACCGACACCCGGGTTCCTACATTGTAAAAAAATACGTTAACAGCAGCAGCATCTGAGAAGGTTTTCGCTTCGACCCTTTACTTTCCAATTCAGGCGGCACGCAACTGACACCCGGGTTCCTACATTGTAAAAAAATACGTTAAAAATAAATACGTTAACAAATTATTCATTTAGACCCTGATTTGATTAGAGATGCGGAGCAATTTATAGAACCCAGTTGATGATTGGCGCCTTCGAACCCAGAAAAACGAGGGTTTTACATAGAAACAACAGCAGCATCTGAGAAGGTTTTCGCTTCGACCCTTTACCTTCCAATTCAGGCGGCACGCAACCGACACCCAGTGGATGGCGCCTCCGAACCGAGGGTTTTGTATAGAAACAACAGCAGCATCTGAGAAGGTTTTCGCTTCGACCCTTTACTTTCCAATTCAGGCGGCACGCAACCGACACCCGGGTTCCTACATTGTAAAAAAATACGTTAAAAATAAATACGTTAACAAATTATTCATTTAGAACCTGATTTGATTAGAGATGCGGAGCAATTTATAGAACCCAGTTGATGATTGGCGCCTCCACACCCAGAAAAACGAGGGTTTTACATAGAAACAACAGCAGCATCTGAGAAGGTTTTCGCTTCGACCCTTTACCTTCCAATTCAGGCGGCACGCAACCGACACCCAGTGGATGGCGCCTCCGAACCCAGAAAAACGAGGGTTTTGTATAGAAACAACATCAGCATCTGAGAAGGTTTTCGCTTCGACCCTTTACTTTCCAATTCAGGCGGCACGCAACCGACACCCGGGTTCCTACATTGTAAAAAAAGAAATTCAAAACCCTCCATTACTCATTGAAGATGAATCGCCCAACTCCCCATCTTAATATATACAACCCTAACTGCAATGTTTTATATAAGGACTCCCTTCACAAGGAAGCAAAATCACAGTTTGAATTCCTCATTCATTCCTTGTATTTTTCTTTCTTCTTTCAATCACTTTCTTCTGCTAAAAAATGGCTCTGCCTTGTCCTGTAGAAACCACAAAGAGATGCGGAGCAATTTATAGACCATAGTCTTATAATTCAAAATAAATACGTTAACAAATAAATACGTAGACCATAGTCTTATAGACCCTTGTCCAGTAGACCATAGTCTTATAATTCAAAATAAATACGTTAACAAATTATTCATTTAGACCCTGATTTGATTAGAGATGCGGAGCAATTTATAGAACCCAGTTGATGATTGGCGCCTCCGAACCCAGAAAAACGAGGGTTTTAAATAGAAACAACAGCCTTGTCCAGTAGACCATAGTCTTATAATTCAAAATAAATACGTTAACAAATTATTCATTTAGACCCTGATTTGATTAGAGATGCGGAGCAATTTATAGAACCCAGTTGATGATTGGCGCCTCCGAACCCAGAAAAACGAGGGTTTTACATAGAAACAACAGCAGCATCTGAGAAGGTTTTCGCTTCGACCCTTTACCTTCAATTTCAGGCGCCACGCAACCGACACCCAGTGGATGGCGCCTCCGAACCCAGAAAAACGAGGGTTTTGTATAGAAACAACAGCAGCATCTGAGAAGGTTTTCGCTTCGACCCTTTACTTTCCAATTCAGGCGGCACGCAACCGACACCCGGGTTCCTACATTGTAAAAAATAAATACGTTAACAAATTAGACCATAGTCTTATAATTCAAAATAAATACGTTAACAAATTATTCATTTAGACCCTGATTTGATTAGAGATGCGGAGCAATTTATAGAACCCAGTTGATGATTGGCGCCTCCAAACCCAGAAAAATGAGGGTTTTACATAGAACCCAGTTGATGATTGGCGCCTCCGAACCGAGGGTTTTGTATAGAAACAACAGCAGCATCTGAGAAGGTTTTCGCTTCGACCCTTTACTTTCCAATTCAGGCGGCATGCAACCGACACTCGGGTTCCTACATTGTAAAAAAATACGTTAACAAATTATTCATTTAGACCCTGATTTGATTAGAGATGCGGAGCAATTTATAGAACCCAGTTGATGATTGGCGCCTCCGAACCCAGAAAAACGAGGGTTTTACATAGAACCCAGTTGATGATTGGCGCCTCCGAACCGAGGGTTTTGTATAGAAACAACAGCAGCATCTGAGAAGGTTTTCGCTTCGACCCTTTACTTTCCAATTCAGGCGGCACGCAACCGACACCCGGGTTCCTACATTGTAAAAAAATACGTTAAAAATAAATACGTTAACAAATTATTCATTTAGACCCTGATTTGATTAGAGATGCGGAGCAATTTATAGAACCCAGTTGATGATTGGCGCCTCCGAACCCAGAAAAACGAGGGTTTTACATAGAACCCAGTTGATGATTGGCGCCTCCGAACCGAGGGTTTTGTATGGAAACAACAGCAGCATCTCAGAAGGTTTTCGCTTCGACCCTTTACTTTCCAATTCAGGCGGCACGCAACCGACACCCGGGTTCCTACATTGTAAAAAAATACGTTAAAAATAAATACGTTAACAAATTATTCATTTAGACCCTGATTTGATTAGAGATGCGGAGCAATTTATAGAACCTAGTTGATGATTGGCGCCTCCGAACCCAGAAAAACGAGGGTTTTACATAGAACCCAGTTGATGATTGGCGCCTCCGAACCGAGGGTTTTGTATAGAAACAACGGCAGCATCTGAGAAGGTTTTCGCTTCGACCCTTTACTTTCCAATTCAGGTGGCACGCAACCGACACCCCGGGTTCCTACATTGTAAAAAAATACGTTAAAAATAAATACGTTAACAAATTATTCATTTAGACCCTGATTTGATTAGAGATGCGGAGCAATTTATAGAACCCAGTTGATGATTGGCGCCTCCGAACCAAGAAAAACGAGGGTTTTACATAGAAACAATAGCAGCATCTGAGAAGGTTTTCGCTTCGACCCTTTACCTTCCAATTCAGGCGGCACGCAACCGACACCCAGTGGATGGCGCCTCCGAACCCAGAAAAACGAGGGTTTTGTATAGAAACAACAGCAGCATCTGAGAAGGGGTTCGCTTCGACCCTTTACTTTCCAATTCAGGCGGCACGCAACCGACACCCAGGTTCCAGTAGACCATAGTCTTATAATTCAAAATAAATACGTTTACAAATTATTCATTTAGACCCTGATTTGATTAGAGATGCGGAGCAATTTATAGAACCCAGTTGATGATTGGCGCCTCCGAACCCAGAAAAACGAGGGATTTACATAGAAACAACAGCAGCATCTGAGAAGGTTTTCGCTTCGACCCTTTACCTTCCAATTCAGGCGGCACGCAACCGACACCCAGTGGATGGCGCCTCCGAACCCAGAAAAACGAGGGTTTTGTATAGAAACAACAGCAGCATCTGAGAAGGTTTTCGCTTCGACCCTTTACTTTCCAATTCAGGCGTCACGCAACCGACACCCGGGTTCCTACATTGTAAAAAAAGAAATTCAAAACCCTCCATTACTCGTTGAAGATGAATCGCCCAACTCCCCATCTTAATATATACAACCCTAACTGCAATGTTTTATATAAGGACCCCCCTTCACAAGGAAGCAAAATCACAGTTCGAATTCCTCATTCATTCCTTGTATTTTTCTTTCTTCTTTCAGTCACTTTCTTCTGCTAAAAAATGGCTCTGCCTTGTCCTGTAGAAACCACAAAGAGATGCGGAGCAATTTATAGACCATAGTCTTATAATTCAAAATAAATACGTTAACAAATAAATAGGTTAACAAATAAATACGTAGACCATAGTCTTATAGACCCTTGTCCAGTAGACCATAGTCTTATAATTCAAAATAAATACGTTAACAAATTATTCATTTAGACCCTGATTTGATTAGAGATGCGGAGCAATTTATAGAACCCAGTTGATGATTGGCGCCTCCGAACCCAGAAAAACGAGGGTTTTACATAGAAACAACAACAGCATCTGAGAAGGTTTTCGCTTAGACCCTTTACCTTCCAATTCAGGCGGCACGCAACCGACACCCAGTGGATGGCGCCTCCGAACCCAGAAAAATGAGGGTTTTGTATAGAAACAACAGCAGCATCTGAGAAGGTTTTCGCTTCGACCCTTTACTTTCCAATTCAGGCGGCACGCAACCGACACCCGGGTTCCTACATTGTAAAAAAAGAAATTCAAAACCCTCCATTACTCGTTGAAGATGAATCGCCCAACTCCCCATCTTAATATATACAACCCTAACTGCAATGTTTTATATAAGGACCCCCCTTCACAAGGAAGCAAAATCACAGTTCGAATTCCTCATTCATTCCTTGTATTTTTCTTTCTTCTTTCAGTCACTTTCTTCTGCTAAAAAATGGCTCTGCCTTGTCCTGTAGAAACCACAAAGAGATGCGGAGCAATTTATAGACCATAGTCTTATAATTCAAAATAAATAGGTTAACAAATAAATACGTAGACCATAGTCTTATAGACCCTTGTCCAGTAGACCATAGTCTTATAATTCAAAATAAATACGTTAACAAATTATTCATTTAGACCCTGATTTGATTAGAGATGCGGAGCAATTTATAGAACCCAGTTGATGATTGGCGCCTCCGAACCCAGAAAAATGAGGGTTTTACATAGAAACAACAGCAGCATCTGAGAAGATTTTCGCTTCGACCCTTTACCTTCCAATTCAGGCGGCACGCAACCGACACCCAGTGGATGGCGCCTCCGAACCCAGAAAAACGAGGGTTTTGTATAGAAACAACAGCAGCATCTGAGAAGGTTTTCGCTTCGACCCTTTACTTTCCAATTCAGGCGGCACGCAACCGACACCCGGGTTCCTACATTTTAAAAAAAGAAATTCAAAACCCTCCATTACTCGTTGAAGATGAATCGCCCAACTCCCCATCTTAATATATACAACCCTAACTGCAATGTTTTATATAAGGACCCCCTTCACAAGGAAGCAAAATCACAGTTCGAATTCCTCATTCATTCCTTGTATTTTTCTTTCTTCTTTCAGTCACTTTCTTCTGCTAAAAAATGGCTCTGCCTTGTCCTGTAGAAACCACAAAGAGATGCGGAGCAATTTATAGACCATAGTCTTATAATTCAAAATAAATACGTTAACAAATAAATACGTAGACCATAGTCTTATAGACCCTTGTCCAGTAGACCATAGTCTTATAATTCAAAATAAATACGTTAACAAATTATTCATTTAGACCCTGATTTGATTAGAGATGCGGAGCAATTTATAGAACCCAGTTGATGATTGGCGCCTCCGAACCCAGAAAAACGAGGGTTTTACATAGAAACAACAGCAGCATCTGAGAAGGTTTTTAGCTTCGACCCTTTACCTTCCAATTCAGGCGGCACGCAACCGACACCCAGTGGATGGCGCCTCCGAACCCAGAAAAACGAGGGTTTTGTATAGAAACAACAGCAGCATCTGAGAAGGTTTTCGCTTCGACCCTTTACTTTCCAATTCAGGCGGCACGCAACCGACACCCGGGTTCCTACATTGTAAAAAAAGAAATTCAAAACCCTCCATTACTCGTTGAAGATGAATCGCCCAACTCCCCATCTTAATATATACAACCCTAACTTCAATGTTTTATATAAGGACCCCCTTCACAAGGAAGCAAAATCACAGTTCGAATTCCTCATTCATTCCTTGTATTTTTCTTTCTTCTTTCAGTCACTTTCTTCTGCTAAAAAATGGCTCTGCCTTGTCCTATAGAAACCACAAAGAGATGCGGAGCAATTTATAGACCATAGTCTTATAATTCAAAATAAATACGTTAACAAATAAATACGTAGACCATAGTCTTATAGACCCTTGTCCAGTAGACCATAGTCTTATAATTCAGAATAAATACGTTAACAAATTATTCATTTAGACCCTGATTTGATTAGAGATGCGGAGCAATTTATAGAACCCAGTTGATGATTGGCGCCTCCGAACCCAGAAAAACGAGGGTTTTACATAGAAACAACAGCCTTGTCCAGTAGACCATAGTCTTATAATTCAAAATAAATACGTTAACAAATTATTCATTTAGACCCTGATTTGATTAGAGATGCGGAGCAATTTATAGAACCCAGTTGATGATTGGCGCCTCCGAACCCAGAAAAACGAGGGTTTTACATAGAAACAACAGCAGCATCTGAGAAGGTTTTCGCTTCGACCCTTTACCTTCCAATTCAAGCGGCACGCAACCGACACCCAGTGGATGGCGCCTCCGAACCCAGAAAAACGAGGGTTTTGTATAGAAACAACAGCAGCATCTGAGAAGGTTTTCGCTTCGACCCTTTACTTTCCAATTCAGGCGGCACGCAACCGACACCCGGGTTCCTACATTGTAAAAAATAAATACGTTAACAAATTAGACCATAGTCTTATAATTCAAAATAAATACGTTAACAAATTATTCATTTAGACCCTGATTTTATTGGAGATGCGGAGCAATTTATAGAACCCAGTTGATGATTGGCGCCTCCGAACCCAGAAAAACGAGGGTTTTACATAGAACCCAGTTGATGATTGGCGCCTCCGAACCGAGGGTTTTGTATAGAAACAACAGCAGCATCTGAGAAGGTTTTCGCTTCGACCCTTTACTTTCCAATTAAGGCGGCACGCAACCGACACTCGGGTTCCTACATTGTAAAAAAATACGTTAAAAATAAATACGTTAACAAATTATTCATTTAGACCCTGATTTGATTAGAGATGCGGAGCAATTTATAGAACCCAGTTGATGATTGGCGCCTCCGAACCCAGAAAAACGAGGGTTTTACATAGAACCCAGTTGATGATTGGCGCCTCCGAACCGAGGGTTTTGTATAGAAACAACAGCAGCATCTGAGAAGGTTTTCGCTTCGACCCTTTACTTTCCAATTCAGGCGGCACGCAACCGACACCCGGGTTCCTAGATTGTAAAAAAATACGTTAAAAATAAATACGTTAACAAATTATTCATTTATACCCTAATTTGATTAGAGATGTGGAGCAATTTATAGAACCCAGTTGATGATTGGCGCCTCCGAACCCAGAAAAACGAGGGTTTTACATAGAACCCAGTTGATGATTGGCACCTCCGAACCGAGGGTTTTGTATAGAAACAACAGCAGCATCTGAGAAGGTTTTCGCTTCGACCCTTTACTTTCCAATTCAGGCGGCACGCAACCGACACCCGGGTTCCTACATTGTAAAAAAATACGTTAAAAATAAATACGTTAACAAATTATTCATTTAGACCCTGATTTGATTAGAGATGCGGAGCAATTTATAGAACCCAGTTGATGATTGGCGCCTCCGAACCCAGAAAAACGAGGGTTTTACATAGAAACAACAGCAGCATCTGAGAAGGTTTTCGCTTCGACCCTTTACCTTCCAATTCAGGCGGCACGCAACCGACACCCAGTGGATGGCGTCTCCGAACCCAGAAAAACGAGGGTTTTGTATAGAAACAACAGCAGCATCTGAGAAGGGGTTCGCTTCGACCCTTTACTTTCCAATTCAGGCGGCACGCAACCGACACCCCGGGTTCCAGTAGACCATAGTCTTATAATTCAAAATAAATACGTTTACAAATTATTCATTTAGACCCTGATTTGATTAGAGATGCGGAGCAATTTATAGAACCCAGTTGATGATTGGCGCCTCCGAACCCAGAAAAACGAGGGTTTTACATAGAAACAACAGCAGCATCTGAGAAGGTTTTCGCTTCGACCCTTTACCTTCCAATTCAGGCGGCACGCAACCGACACCCAGTGGATGGCGCCTCCGAACCCAGAAAAACGAGGGTTTTGTATAGAAACAACAGCAGCATCTGAGAAGGTTTTCGCTTCGACCCTTTACTTTCCAATTCAGGCGGCACGCAACCGACACCCGGGTTCCTACATTGTAAAAAAAGAAATTCAAAACCCTCCATTACTCGTTGAAGATGAATCGCCCAACTCCCCATCTTAATATATACAACCCTAACTGCAATGTTTTATATAAGGACCCCCTTCACAAGGAAACAAAATCACAGTTCGAATTCCTCATTCATTCCTTGTATTTTTCTTTCTTCTTTCAGTCACTTTCTTCTGCTAAAAAATGGCTCTGCCTTGTCCTGTAGAAACCACAATGCCTGAAAAATCTTCAACTCCCGACCTAATTCCCACTCCTACGAGTACTCCAAAATCTGTAATTTGCAGCCCAAAATCTGATACTAGCACCTCCAATTCTGGAACTAGCTCTGCCAAATCCGTCAGAATTCCCCTGACTCCGAAGTTTGCAGAGACGGAATCGGAGGCGGAGCCCAAAACCCCAGTAAAACAGATCCGAAAATTCAAACGTCCAGCAGTAGCGCCCTCTGTGATAAGGCCCACTCCATGGACGCCGGCTTTCAGGACCGCAGTTCATGGCTATCAGAGAAGGCTCCCGCGTACATGTCCATGTGATTTATAAGTAAATAAATTAAATAATAAGCTCTTTTTCCATCAATGTTACGCGGTCCTTACAGCTTATTTTGGTTCGTTCTGTTAATAATACTGTGGGAAAAATAGCATTATAAATAAAACAAAATTGTACAGATATCTGTGTAATCAGCCGTGTTTGCAAGGATTCTTGATTGGATACGTTGTCTATTTAAATTCCTTCATATGTTTGCAGTAATACTCTTCTCCAGCATAATAGACTTGCTGGAACCCCAAAACTTGAAATTTCTAAAATCCCCGATCAGCCATTTATGAACTACGGATTCGCTTCAATTGAATATATTCGGATGTTTTCCATGTACAAATTGAGTATATGTTTTCCATGTACGTATTCGCTCCAATTGAGTATATCTCTATGTTGGGATTTCATTTCATTAATACTCCCTGCCCCTTTTATTTATAATCACTACTATAGACTTATTTAAACTCAGGTCTTATATGTAATGAGGGTACTGAAAGTTCAATATATTCAATGGGTAGAAAACTCTCGCTACATAGGTCACCCTTTGGCTAAAAGGCCATTTGTGAAGGGTATTTATTCCTCCAAAGTGGCCCCACCTATTTTTCTCAGGCACTAGTGCAACCATGATCACAAGCATGTCATTGTAGTCTTGAACCCTGGTGGGGGCAATTATAGCACTGACTCAAATTACAATATTTAATACAACAACAATTTGTGTAATTACACATGCATCCCCCAGTTTTGCAACCATTCGAATTTCATTATACTCAATGCATCATTACATAGAGTCGAACAGCCTTGCTTCAATTGGGGAAAAAATTATCCACCCGTCAAATTTCTTGTCCAAAACCTTGAAATGACAGGTTGAGCAGGTCGGAACCATGTAACCCAAAACCATGTGTGGCAGGTTGGACAGGTTGGAACTATGTAATTACATGGTTCCAACCTACCCAACCTGTATTGAAATGATCGGCTGGGCAGGTTGGAACCATGTAATTTGAAGTGATCAATTATGTGCTTCTGTGGGATATTATAGTTCTTGTAAAATGTTTTACTTGGTATTTGGCAATATCAGCTTGTTTTGTGGTTCAGTACTGAGCTGTAAGGATTGATTTTTTGGATGCACTAAAAATATAAAATTGTATTTAGGATCATTTTTCTTAATGCTATAGTGTAAGAGTGCCTTCCAGTCTTCCTTTTGATCTGCAGAGGATATAGTTTACAAAAACTTAAATGTCGATGTGTTGTAATACAGCTGCACTTCATTATGGTAAAATTCCCAGACTGGGGAAGGCCTTTGTTGTTGCATTTTAATAAGAGGAAGCATCTTGTAAAAAAATCACTGAAGGCTTATAGTAGGGATAACTGAGTATCCATCTTGCTTGTTTCTCAGAGAATTTACTCTCTTGCAGCAAATGTATAAGAATACACTATGCACAAATATGGTGTTAAATGACTGCAGGAAACAGAGCAGATACAATTTGTCATGAACGTGTTGTATTGCAATATAAGGTCTAGTTGATAGAGGTCTTGTTTGGATGCATAGTTAAATATATGCCAACTTTGTTGTTTGTGAAGCTATGTTCTCTTATTACTCTCTGTTTCAACGTTCTATGTAGGGGCCTAACATTCAACATATCCCTTTTTATCCATATTTTTAAATTCATCAAGCCAATAAAGATTCATCAAAAGCTTCAACAGATACGAGGGACTGTGTTGAAGGTTCCAATTTGACCTTTTTGATTTTGCAAGCAGTTAGAGTTAATGTCTTTTCATAGATATAGGATGGAAAACAATTTGTTTATATGCTGAACTTTCTGAGCACATTTATCTCGTCATCACTACTGTACCTTTATCTGTTCTCCTTGATTGTCATTCAGTATCTTGTACTAATTTTTTTATGTTGGGATATAGTCAGAAGGTTATTCCAGCACAGCTGTTTGTCAATTCTTAAAAAAGCTATGTGCAATAAGTTTGTTATCTAGCACCTAGTTGTGAGAAGCATTTGATTTTAACTGCCATGTCCTGGATAGGGTTTTTTTTCCCAGCCATGTCAAAAGGAAAGTGCATGCCTTTTTAATGAGAGACACAGCATCTATGGTTTAAGGACGGACATCATGTGACCTGATTGCCAATTCACTAATATTTTTCTTTCCCGACACACAATATTTGAAGCCAATGTGTAAGAAATATCGACACTTAATGGTCAATATATAATATATATCAAGACCTTTATAAGCAATACGGAGTTTTCTTAGGCTCTTAGGAGCATATCACATCAAGGATCTGCACACAGAAGTTTCCTATTAAAGAGATCACTTTGATAGTCAAGGTTAAGTGCGCCTCATCATCTGCAAGATATAATTGAACAGTGTCTATTAATGCAAAGTGAAAATAACCTTGTCACTCATAAGATATGAATTAACTGTCAATTAAAGGGGTCCCTGTGGATATATGTTGTGCAATAATGAGGAGTATCATCACATGGCAGCAATAAGATTCTCTTACCAGTCTTCCTGTTTTTATTCCGCTGTTTGCCTGGTCTGCTTGTTATCTATCACCAGAGTTGTGATGTTGTTCACATTGTGTTTGCTACTTTTGTTTTTATCTAGGCAATCTGTCTGGACAAGTAAAACATGTTGCAACAGTCAATGAGATATAATATCCTTGCTTTACAACAGTGAAGGAGAGATGATATCTTTGACTTTTCCCATCAAGAACTTAGTAAATTTTCTTTTCTGCAAAAACACATATGTTCTAAGGTTCAACCTTTTCCTAAATCTTCTCATTGCATGTAAAGTGAGTTCCATTGGTCTTGGGATAATCACAACCCTTGGGATGGCAGTTAGCTTCATTTTTCCAATTCAGCACATATAGAGGGACAGGTTGTTGCTGTCTGTTTCTGAACGTTCTCATGAAAAGAAATGACTTGCCACTTATTTGGATGAATCACTTCAGATTGCTGCTCTATGCTTTAATATTGTATGGAGAACTCTGTTTAATAATTTATTGATTTTTATAGATCTATATTGTAAAGATAGCAGTGTACCTAGTTGTAATGGCAAATCAAAGTTTTGTGGACTTGGAGAAAACCATAAATGATAAGTGTCTATGTTTGCTGATTGGTGTTTACATTCTTGTTCAATTGATGCTTTACAAGTTTGTTATCTTTGTGTGAGACAACAAGCTTATATAATATTCTTTACCCATAGAGTGTTGTATTCTAAGGGATGAGAACAAGATTGTGGCATAGTTACCAAATTCAGCTGAATCAGGCCAAAGAATTCAGAATTTTGTAAATACCATTCAGTTTTTCAAATTATTCCATGCAATTTGGTTTGCTTGGCATGTGTGAAGAATTCAAAGGCAAGGAAAATGATGACATAAATTCAGTAATCTTTCATTTAATTCAATATGTGCCGTTTCAAATCTACATATGATTTAATTTGTTAATTTGGTTTCGGAGTAGTTTAATTACTCCATAAATCATTAAACATACAATCATAGGCCTACTCAAACGATTAAAGTACAATCTTAGGCAGATTAAACATATAGGTGGTCTAATGTCTTTGTTTATCTGGTTTCAAGGTGGTAAAACTAAAATAGCTTCAGGTGGTTAGCCTTCTCGAATCTGCAGCGGCTACATTTTATGCAGTCACTTGGATTGCCTATTGAGGGGTGAAGTATTTTGAAGGAAGCTTTTGTGGGATTTACTAAGGGGGTTGGGGGTCGGTCTTGGGAGTCATTTTGATCCCTTTATGGCGGTGAGTGAAGGGAGGAAGAAGACCAGGCTATTAATTTTGAAAAAATAAATATATTTGAAACCATTTTGTACCAATTTTGAATTTGAATTGTGGTAACCATGGATTGTGGTGATATTCTTTGGGTTTAGAGTGGTATTTATGAAGTGTTCTTTCTCAGGTATATGTGTTGTAGCTTCACCATAATTGTTTAGAATATATATTACGTTGACCATTGTAAGAATGCTATTTACATGTTAAAATGTATTAAAGTTTTGTTCTTGCTATTGCACATGCTTATCTACTTTCTCCTCCATATTGCATATGATAAGTTACATATGATTCCTTTTTACATCAAGTGCTGAGCATTAACCATCTTTTAAGAGCTGGGTACTTCTATACACTTTATCGGGCTGTGTGATCATCCAACCTGATTTAATGGCCATGATGGCTTCCACTAATTAGCGCCCTCTTTGTGTGGTGCTATGTTACCAGAAACGTGACGGAGGTGTGCGGTTTTTTTGGAGAAACGGTGTAGAAACGGGGACGGAATGAAAATGGCCGTTTTCTACACCCGTTCTCGTTTCTAGATTGATGAAACCATTTTTAAGGAAACGAATCGTTTTGCACAACGATTTATGCAGAAACAGTTTTCCATTTCTCTGGGAACGTGGTCCGCTGCTGATCGTTTCTGGTTTCAATTCGAGCCAGTAATTGATGGTGGGTGGCGAGTCAATCATCAAGTAAATGCAAAATTTAATTTTGAAGATGGAGTGTTGTGTAAGGAAGTTGGCTGACTGCCGTGGGCCGGGCCGCTGCCTAACGCATGCATTGATATGGGATACATGTCGCTACATTGAAACTAAAAGTTCAAACTCTCTGGACTCTGTGTTTGCCAGTTTGGAGCTCTGTTTTCCCTAAGGACCGAGGTACTCTGTGTTTGCTAGTTTGGAGCTATGTTTTCCCTGAGGACTGAGGTTTGCTTTGGCTGAGGTGGAACCGAGAAGAGTGCTAGGCGGCTAGAGCAGTAAGATTGGTTTGAAGAATCGACTGCTAGTTTTTCAATTGCCAGGTATTATTCAAACCATAAATCTAAATTTGTAATAGAGCATGCTTATTTAGCCTCTAGGCTCAAAATCCATATCTTCCATGGTTGTCAAAAATCAATCCAATGACAGTTTCAAGTTCATGGTAATTTAAAGTCTCTGAACGTTTTAGATTCTCCTTATCCTTAATCAGATCATCTCCTTTGCAAGAGTAAGAAAAGCCTAAACTTTTATTGGACCTTCGGCTTCGACTTGTAGACATAGAAGCAGTACACTCATCCCCTGCAACCACAAAAATAATCAGTCATTATTCCTCAAACATGTAAGCTTATCGTACTGTTCCATCATTCCATGTATAATTTCAAAAACAATTAACACATGCATGCCTTCCCAGACACATAACTTGGGGGGATGGAATACAATTTTCGAAAGATAGTTTTCAGAAGTAAAAACTTCACAATTCAACCAAATTACAATATAGAGCCTGGAACTTGGAAGTACCTGATACAAACAGAAGGCCTTTTAATACTGAATAGCCAAAGAAGAGTAGCCCCTCCGAAGAGAAAACCACAACAGACATCTTAATGCCAATAGTTCAGCCTTAAGATGGTATTGTATGTACATGAATGGGATAAAGTTATGGTTGTAAGTCTTGCATTTCAGTTTAATTTAGTTTAATGTTTTAGATGATGTTTGGTTAAGGGAGAACCACCTTATGCGTGTTAAAAAAGAAAAAAAAAGACCATAATCTTATAATTCAAAATAAATACGTTAACAAATTATTCATTTAGACCCTGATTTGATTAGAGATGCGGAGCAATTTATAGAACCCAGTTGATGATTGGCGCCTCCGAACCCAGAAAAACGAGGGTTTTACATAGAAACAACAGCAGCATCTGAGAAGGTTTTCGATTCGACCCTTTACGTTCCAATTCAGGCGGCACGCAACCGACACCCAGTGGATGGCGCCTCCGAACCCAGAAAAACGATTGTTTTGTATAGAAACAACAGCAGCATCTGAGAAGGTTTTCGCTTCGACCCTTTACTTTCCAATTCAGGCGGCACGCAACCGACACCCGGGTTCCTACATTGTAAAAAAAGAAATTCAAAACCCTCCATTACTCGTTGAAGATGAATCGCCCAACTCCCCATCTTAATATATACAACCCTAACTGCAATGTTTTATATAAGGACCCCCTTCACAAGGAAGCAAAATCACAGTTCGAATTCCTCATTCATTCCTTGTATTTTTCTTTCTTCTTTCAGTCACTTTCTTCTGCTAAAAAATGGCTCTGCCTTGTCCTGTAGAAACCACAAAGAGATGCGGAGCAATTTATAGACCATAGTCTTATAATTCAAAATAAATACGTTAACAAATAAAAAGGTTAACAAATAAATACGTAGACCATAGTCTTATAGACCCTTGTCCAGTAGACCATAGTCTTATAATTCAAAATAAATACGTTAACAAATTATTCATTTAGACCCTGATTTGATTAGAGATGCGGAGCAATTTATAGAACCCAGTTGATGATTGGCGCCTCCGAACCCAGAAAAACGAGGGTTTTACATAGAAACAACAACAGCATCTGAGAAGGTTTTCGCTTCGACCCTTTACCTTCCAATTCAGGCGGCACGCAACCGACACCCAGTGGATGGCGCCTCCGAACCCAGAAAAATGAGGGTTTTGTATAGAAACAACAGCAGCATCTGAGAAGGTTTTCGCTGCGACCCTTTACTTTCCAATTCAGGCGGCACGCAACCGACACCCGGGTTCCTACATTGTAAAAAAAGAAATTCAAAACCCTCCATTACTCGTTGAAGATGAATCGCCCAACTCCCCATCTTAATATATACAACCCTAACTGCAATGTTTTATATAAGGACCCCCCTTCACAAGGAAGCAAAATCACAGTTCGAATTCTTCATTCATTCCTTGTATTTTTCTTTCTTCTTTCAGTCACTTTCTTCTGCTAAAAAATGGCTCTGCCTTGTCCTGTAGAAACCACAAAGAGATGCGGAGCAATTTATAGACCATAGTCTTATAATTCAAAATAAATACGTTAACAAATAAATACGTAGACCATAGTCTTATAGACCCTTGTCCAGTAGACCATAGTCTTATAATTCAAAATAAATACGTTAACAAATTATTCATTTAGACCCTGATTTGATTAGAGATGCGGAGCAATTTATAGAACCCAGTTGATGATTGGCGCCTCCGAACCCAGAAAAATGAGGGTTTTACATAGAAACAACAGCAGCATCTGAGAAGGTTTTCGCTTCGACCCTTTACCTTCCAATTCAGGCGGCACGCAACCGACACCCAGTGGATGGCGCCTCCGAACCCAGAAAAACGAGGGTTTTGTATAGAAACAACAGCAGCATCTGAGAAGGTTTTCGCTTCGACCCTTTACTTTCCAATTCAGGCGGCACGCAACCGACACCCGGGTTCCTACATTGTAAAAAAAGAAATTCAAAACCCTCCATTACTCGTTGAAGATGAATCGCCCAACTCCCCATCTTAATATATACAACCCTAACTGCAATGTTTTATATAAGGACCCCCCTTCACAAGGAAGCAAAATCATAGTTTGAATTCCTCATTCATTCCTTGTATTTTTCTTTCTTCTTTCAGTCACTTTCTTCTGCTAAAAAATGGCTCTGCCTTGTCCTATAGAAACCACAAAGAGATGCGGAGCAATTTATAGACCATAGTCTTATAATTCAAAATAAATACGTTAACAAATAAATACGTAGACCATAGTCTTATAGACCCTTGTCCAGTAGACCATAGTCTTATAATTCAGAATAAATACGTTAACAAATTATTCATTTAGACCCTGATTTGATTAGAGATGCGGAGCAATTTATAGAACCCAGTTGATGATTGGCGCCTCCGAACCCAGAAAAACGAGGGTTTTACATAGAAACAACAGCCTTGTCCAGTAGACCATAGTCTTATAATTCAAAATAAATACGTTAACAAATTATTCATTTAGACCCTGATTTGATTAGAGATGCGGAGCAATTTATAGAACCCAGTTGATGATTGGCGCCTCCGAACCCAGAAAAACGAGGGTTTTACATAGAAACAACAGCAGCATCTGAGAAGGTTTTCGCTTCGACCCTTTACCTTCCAATTCAGGCGGCACGCAACCGACACCCAGTGGATGGCGCCTCCGAACCCAGAAAAACGAGGGTTTTGTATAGAAACAACAGCAGCATCTGAGAAGGTTTTCGCTTCGACCCTTTACTTTCCAATTCAGGCGGCACGCAACCGACACCCGGGTTCCTACATTGTAAAAAATAAATACGTTAACAAATTAGACCATAGTCTTATAATTCAAAATAAATACGTTAACAAATTATTCATTTAGACCCTGATTTGATTAGAGATGCGGAGCAATTTATAGAACCCAGTTGATGATTGGCGCCTCCGAACCCAGAAAAACGAGGGTTTTACATAGAACCCAGTTGATGATTGGCGCCTCCGAACCGAGGGTTTTGTATAGAAACAACAGCAGCATCTGAGAAGGTTTTCGCTTCGACCCTTTACTTTCCAATTAAGGCGGCACGCAACCGACACTCGGGTTCCTACATTGTAAAAAAATACGTTAAAAATAAATACGTTAACAAATTATTCATTTAGACCCTGATTTGATTAGAGATGCGGAGCAATTTATAGAACCCAGTTGATGATTGGCGCCTCCGAACCCAGAAAAACGAGGGTTTTACATAGAACCCAGTTGATGATTGGCGCCTCCGAACCGAGGGTTTTGTATAGAAACAACAGCAACATCTGAGAAGGTTTTCGCTTCGACCCTTTACTTTCCAATTCAGGCGGCACGCAACCGACACCCGGGTTCCTACATTGTAAAAAAATACGTTAACAAATTATTCATTTATACCCTAATTTGATTAGAGATGCGGAGCAATTTATAGAACCCAGTTGATGATTGGCGCCTCCGAACCCAGAAAAACGAGGGTTTTACATAGAACCCAGTTGATGATTGGCACCTCCGAACCGAGGGTTTTGTATAGAAACAACAGCAGCATCTGAGAAGGTTTTCGCTTCGACCCTTTACTTTCCAATTCAGGCGGCACGCAACCGACACCCGGGTTCCTACATTGTAAAAAAATACGTTAAAAATAAATACGTTAACAAATTATTCATTTAGACCCTGATTTGATTAGAGATGCGGAGCAATTTATAGAACCCAGTTGATGATTGGCGCCTCCGAACCCAGAAAAATGAGGGTTTTACATAGAAACAACAGCAGCATCTGAGAAGATTTTCGCTTCGACCCTTTACCTTCCAATTCAGGCGGCACGCAACCGACACCCAGTGGATGGCGCCTCCGAACCCAGAAAAATGAGGGTTTTGTATAGAAACAACAGCAGCATCTGAGAAGGTTTTCGCTTCGACCCTTTACTTTCCAATTCAGGCGGCACGCAACCGACACCCGGGTTCCTACATTGTAAAAAAAGAAATTCAAAACCCTCCATTACTCGTTGAAGATGAATCGCCCAACTCCCCATCTTAATATATACAACCCTAACTGCAATGTTTTATATAAGGACCCCCTTCACAAGGAAGCAAAATCACAGTTCGAATTCCTCATTCATTCCTTGTATTTTTCTTTCTTCTTTCAGTCACTTTCTTCTGCTAAAAAATGGCTCTGCCTTGTCCTGTAGAAACCACAAAGAGATGCGGAGCAATTTATAGACCATAGTCTTATAATTCAAAATAAATACGTTAACAAATAAATACGTAGACCATAGTCTTATAGACCCTTGTCCAGTAGACCATAGTCTTATAATTCAAAATAAATACGTTAACAAATTATTCATTTAGACCCTGATTTGATTAGAGATGCGGAGCAATTTATAGAACCCAGTTGATGATTGGCGCCTCCGAACCCAGAAAAACGAGGGTTTTACATAGAAACAACAGCAGCATCTGAGAAGGTTTTTAGCTTCGACCCTTTACCTTCCAATTCAGGCGGCACGCAACCGACACCCAGTGGATGGCGCCTCCGAACCCAGAAAAACGAGGGTTTTGTATAGAAACAACAGCAGCATCTGAGAAGGTTTTCGCTTCGACCCTTTACTTTCCAATTCAGGCGGCACGCAACCGACACCCGGGTTCCTACATTGTAAAAAAAGAAATTCAAAACCCTCCATTACTCGTTGAAGATGAATCGCCCAACTCCCCATCTTAATATATACAACCCTAACTTCAATGTTTTATATAAGGACCCCCTTCACAAGGAAGCAAAATCACAGTTCGAATTCCTCATTCATTCCTTGTATTTTTCTTTCTTCTTTCAGTCACTTTCTTCTGCTAAAAAATGGCTCTGCCTTGTCCTATAGAAACCACAAAGAGATGCGGAGCAATATATAGACCATAGTCTTATAATTCAAAATAAATACGTTAACAAATAAATACGTAGACCATAGTCTTATAGACCCTTGTCCAGTAGACCATAGTCTTATAATTCAGAATAAATACGTTAACAAATTATTCATTTAGACCCTGATTTGATTAGAGATGCGGAGCAATTTATAGAACCCAGTTGATGATTGGCGCCTCCGAACCCAGAAAAACGAGGGTTTTACATAGAAACAACAGCCTTGTCCAGTAGACCATAGTCTTATAATTCAAAATAAATACGTTAACAAATTATTCATTTAGACCCTGATTTGATTAGAGATGCGGAGCAATTTATAGAACCCAGTTGATGATTGGCGCCTCCGAACCCAGAAAAACGAGGGTTTTACATAGAAACAACAGCAGCATCTGAGAAGGTTTTCGCTTCGACCCTTTACCTTCCAATTCAAGCGGCACGCAACCGACACCCAGTGGATGGCGCCTCCGAACCCAGAAAAACGAGGGTTTTGTATAGAAACAACAGCAGCATCTGAGAAGGTTTTCGCTTCGACCCTTTACTTTCCAATTCAGGCGGCACGCAACCGACACCCGGGTTCCTACATTGTAAAAAATAAATACGTTAACAAATTAGACCATAGTCTTATAATTCAAAATAAATACGTTAACAAATTATTCATTTAGACCCTGATTTTATTGGAGATGCGGAGCAATTTATAGAACCCAGTTGATGATTGGCGCCTCCGAACCCAGAAAAACGAGGGTTTTACATAGAACCCAGTTGATGATTGGCGCCTCCGAACCGAGGGTTTTGTATAGAAACAACAGCAGCATCTGAGAAGGTTTTCGCTTCGACCCTTTACTTTCCAATTAAGGCGGCACGCAACCGACACTCGGGTTCCTACATTGTAAAAAAATACGTTAAAAATAAATACGTTAACAAATTATTCATTTAGACCCTGATTTGATTAGAGATGCGGAGCAATTTATAGAACCCAGTTGATGATTGGCGCCTCCGAACCCAGAAAAACGAGGGTTTTACATAGAACCCAGTTGATGATTGGCGCCTCCGAACCGAGGGTTTTGTATAGAAACAACAGCAGCATCTGAGAAGGTTTTCGCTTCGACCCTTTACTTTCCAATTCAGGCGGCACGCAACCGACACCCGGGTTCCTAGATTGTAAAAAAATACGTTAAAAATAAATACGTTAACAAATTATTCATTTATACCCTAATTTGATTAGAGATGTGGAGCAATTTATAGAACCCAGTTGATGATTGGCGCCTCCGAACCCAGAAAAACGAGGGTTTTACATAGAACCCAGTTGATGATTGGCACCTCCGAACCGAGGGTTTTGTATAGAAACAACAGCAGCATCTGAGAAGGTTTTCGCTTCGACCCTTTACTTTCCAATTCAGGCGGCACGCAACCGACACCCGGGTTCCTACATTGTAAAAAAATACGTTGAAAATAAATACGTTAACAAATTATTCATTTAGACCCTGATTTGATTAGAGATGCGGAGCAATTTATAGAACCCAGTTGATGATTGGCGCCTCCGAACCCAGAAAAACGAGGGTTTTACATAGAAACAACAGCAGCATCTGAGAAGGTTTTCGCTTCGACCCTTTACCTTCCAATTCAGGCGGCACGCAACCGACACCCAGTGGATGGCGTCTCCGAACCCAGAAAAACGAGGGTTTTGTATAGAAACAACAGCAGCATCTGAGAAGGGGTTCGCTTCGACCCTTTACTTTCCAATTCAGGCGGCACGCAACCGACACCCGGGTTCCAGTAGACCATAGTCTTATAATTCAAAATAAATACGTTTACAAATTATTCATTTAGACCCTGATTTGATTAGAGATGCGGAGCAATTTATAGAACCCAGTTGATGATTGGCGCCTCCGAACCCAGAAAAACGAGGGTTTTACATAGAAACAACAGCAGCATCTGAGAAGGTTTTCGCTTCGACCCTTTACCTTCCAATTCAGGCGGCACGCAACCGACACCCAGTGGATGGCGCCTCCGAACCCAGAAAAACGAGGGTTTTGTATAGAAACAACAGCAGCATCTGAGAAGGTTTTCGCTTCGACCCTTTACTTTCCAATTCAGGCGGCACGCAACCGACACCCGGGTTCCTACATTGTAAAAAAAGAAATTCAAAACCCTCCATTACTCGTTGAAGATGAATCGCCCAACTCCCCATCTTAATATATACAACCCTAACTGCAATGTTTTATATAAGGACCCCCTTCACAAGGAAACAAAATCACAGTTCGAATTCCTCATTCATTCCTTGTATTTTTCTTTCTTCTTTCAGTCACTTTCTTCTGCTAAAAAATGGCTCTGCCTTGTCCTGTAGAAACCACAATGCCTGAAAAATCTTCAACTCCCGACCTAATTCCCACTCCTACGAGTACTCCAAAATCTGTAATTTGCAGCCCAAAATCTGATACTAGCACCTCCAATTCTGGAACTAGCTCTGCCAAATCCGTCAGAATTCCCCTGACTCCGAAGTTTGCAGAGACGGAATCGGAGGCGGAGCCCAAAACCCCAGTAAAACAGATCCGAAAATTCAAACGTCCAGCAGTAGCGCCCTCTGTGATAAGGCCCACTCCATGGACGCCGGCTTTCAGGACCGCAGTTCATGGCTATCAGAGAAGGCTCCCGCGTACATGTCCATGTGATTTATAAGTAAATAAATTAAATAATAAGCTCTTTTTCCATCAATGTTACGCGGTCCTTACAGCTTATTTTGGTTCGTTCTGTTAATAATACTGTGGGAAAAATAGCATTATAAATAAAACAAAATTGTACAGATATCTGTGTAATCAGCCGTGTTTGCAAGGATTCTTGATTGGATACGTTGTCTATTTAAATTCCTTCATATGTTTGCAGTAATACTCTTCTCCAGCATAATAGACTTGCTGGAACCCCAAAACTTGAAATTTCTAAAATCCCCGATCAGCCATTTATGAACTACGGATTCGCTTCAATTGAATATATTCGGATGTTTTCCATGTACAAATTGAGTATATGTTTTCCATGTACGTATTCGCTCCAATTGAGTATATCTCTATGTTGGGATTTCATTTCATTAATACTCCCTGCCCCTTTTATTTATAATCACTACTATAGACTTATTTAAACTCAGGTCTTATATGTAATGAGGGTACTGAAAGTTCAATATATTCAATGGGTAGAAAACTCTCGCTACATAGGTCACCCTTTGGCTAAAAGGCCATTTGTGAAGGGTATTTATTCCTCCAAAGTGGCCCCACCTATTTTTCTCAGGCACTAGTGCAACCATGATCACAAGCATGTCATTGTAGTCTTGAACCCTGGTGGGGGCAATTATAGCACTGACTCAAATTACAATATTTAATACAACAACAATTTGTGTAATTACACATGCATCCCCCAGTTTTGCAACCATTCATATTTCATTATACTCAATGCATCATTACATAGAGTCGAACAGCCTTGCTTCAATTGGGGAAAAAATTATCCACCCGTCAAATTTCTTGTCCAAAACCTTGAAATGACAGGTTGAGCAGGTCGGAACCATGTAACCCAAAACCATGTGTGGCAGGTTGGACAGGTTGGAACTATGTAATTACATGGTTCCAACCTACCCAACCTGTATTGAAATGATCGGCTGGGCAGGTTGGAACCATGTAATTTGAAGTGATCAATTATGTGCTTCTGTGGGATATTATAGTTCTTGTAAAATGTTTTACTTGGTATTTGGCAATATCAGCTTGTTTTGTGGTTCAGTACTGAGCTGTAAGGATTGATTTTTTGGATGCACTAA
This sequence comes from Larix kaempferi, assembly GCA_027924585.1. Lineage (NCBI taxonomy): Eukaryota > Viridiplantae > Streptophyta > Pinopsida > Pinales > Pinaceae > Larix > Larix kaempferi. The sequence goes on along the minus strand of BSBM01000258.1, from coordinate 12,866,056 downwards.
AAATATAAAATTGTATTTAGGATCATTTTTCTTAATGCTATAGTGTAAGAGTGCCTTCCAGTCTTCCTTTTGATCTGCAGAGGATATAGTTTACAAAAACTTAAATGTCGATGTGTTGTAATACAGCTGCACTTCATTATGGTAAAATTCCCAGACTGGGGAAGGCCTTTGTTGTTGCATTTTAATAAGAGGAAGCATCTTGTAAAAAAATCACTGAAGGCTTATAGTAGGGATAACTGAGTATCCATCTTGCTTGTTTCTCAGAGAATTTACTCTCTTGCAGCAAATGTATAAGAATACACTATGCACAAATATGGTGTTAAATGACTGCAGGAAACAGAGCAGATACAATTTGTCATGAACGTGTTGTATTGCAATATAAGGTCTAGTTGATAGAGGTCTTGTTTGGATGCATAGTTAAATATATGCCAACTTTGTTGTTTGTGAAGCTATGTTCTCTTATTACTCTCTGTTTCAACGTTCTATGTAGGGGCCTAACATTCAACATATCCCTTTTTATCCATATTTTTAAATTCATCAAGCCAATAAAGATTCATCAAAAGCTTCAACAGATACGAGGGACTGTGTTGAAGGTTCCAATTTGACCTTTTTGATTTTGCAAGCAGTTAGAGTTAATGTCTTTTCATAGATATAGGATGGAAAACAATTTGTTTATATGCTGAACTTTCTGAGCACATTTATCTCGTCATCACTACTGTACCTTTATATGTTCTCCTTGATTGTCATTCAGTATCTTGTACTAATTTTTTTATGTTGGGATATAGTCAGAAGGTTATTCCAGCACAGCTGTTTGTCAATTCTTAAAAAAGCTATGTGCAATAAGTTTGTTATCTAGCACCTAGTTGTGAGAAGCATTTGATTTTAACTGCCATGTCCTGGATAGGGTTTTTTTTCCCAGCCATGTCAAAAGGAAAGTGCATGCCTTTTTAATGAGAGACACAGCATCTATGGTTTAAGGACGGACATCATGTGACCTGATTGCCAATTCACTAATATTTTTCTTTCCCGACACACAATATTTGAAGCCAATGTGTAAGAAATATCGACACTTAATGGTCAATATATAATATATATCAAGACCTTTATAAGCAATACGGAGTTTTCTTAGGCTCTTAGGAGCATATCACATCAAGGATCTGCACACAGAAGTTTCCTATTAAAGAGATCACTTTGATAGTCAAGGTTAAGTGCGCCTCATCATCTGCAAGATATAATTGAACAGTGTCTATTAATGCAAAGTGAAAATAACCTTGTCACTCATAAGATATGAATTAACTGTCAATTAAAGGGGTCCCTGTGGATATATGTTGTGCAATAATGAGGAGTATCATCACATGGCAGCAATAAGATTCTCTTACCAGTCTTCCTGTTTTTATTCCGCTGTTTGCCTGGTCTGCTTGTTATCTATCACCAGAGTTGTGATGTTGTTCACATTGTGTTTGCTACTTTTGTTTTTATCTAGGCAATCTGTCTGGACAAGTAAAACATGTTGCAACAGTCAATGAGATATAATATCCTTGCTTTACAACAGTGAAGGAGAGATGATATCTTTGACTTTTCCCATCAAGAACTTAGTAAATTTTCTTTTCTGCAAAAACACATATGTTCTAAGGTTCAACCTTTTCCTAAATCTTCTCATTGCATGTAAAGTGAGTTCCATTGGTCTTGGGATAATCACAACCCTTGGGATGGCAGTTAGCTTCATTTTTCCAATTCAGCACATATAGAGGGACAGGTTGTTGCTGTCTGTTTCTGAACGTTCTCATGAAAAGAAATGACTTGCCACTTATTTGGATGAATCACTTCAGATTGCTGCTCTATGCTTTAATATTGTATGGAGAACTCTGTTTAATAATTTATTGATTTTTATAGATCTATATTGTAAAGATAGCAGTGTACCTAGTTGTAATGGCAAATCAAAGTTTTTTGGACTTGGAGAAAACCATAAATGATAAGTGTCTATGTTTGCTGATTGGTGTTTACATTCTTGTTCAATTGATGCTTTACAAGTTTGTTATCTTTGTGTGAGACAACAAGCTTATATAATATTCTTTACCCATAGAGTGTTGTATTCTAAGGGATGAGAACAAGATTGTGGCATAGTTACCAAATTCAGCTGAATCAGGCCAAAGAATTCAGAATTTTGTAAATACCATTCAGTTTTTCAAATTATTCCATGCAATTTGGTTTGCTTGGCATGTGTGAAGAATTCAAAGGCAAGGAAAATGATGACATAAATTCAGTAATCTTTCATTTAATTCAATATGTGCCGTTTCAAATCTACATATGATTTAATTTGTTAATTTGGTTTCGGAGTAGTTTAATTACTCCATAAATCATTAAACATACAATCATAGGCCTACTCAAACAATTAAAGTACAATCTTAGGCAGATTAAACATATAGGTGGTCTAATGTCTTTGTTTATCTGGTTTCAAGGTGGTAAAACTAAAATAGCTTCAGGTGGTTAGCCTTCTCGAATCTGCAGCGGCTACATTTTATGCAGTCACTTGGATTGCCTATTGAGGGGTGAAGTATTTTGAAGGAAGCTTTTGTGGGATTTACTAAGGGGGTTGGGGGTCGGTCTTGGGAGTCATTTTGATCCCTTTATGGCGGTGAGTGAAGGGAGGAAGAAGACCAGGCTATTAATTTTGAAAAAATAAATATATTTGAAACCATTTTGTACCAATTTTGAATTTGAATTGTGGTAACCATGGATTGTGGTGATATTCTTTGGGTTTAGAGTGGTATTTATGAAGTGTTCTTTCTCAGGTATATGTGTTGTAGCTTCACCATAATTGTTTAGAATATATATTACGTTGACCATTGTAAGAATGCTATTTACATGTTAAAATGTATTAAAGTTTTGTTCTTGCTATTGCACATGCTTATCTACTTTCTCCTCCATATTGCATATGATAAGTTACATATGATTCCTTTTTACATCAAGTGCTGAGCATTAACCATCTTTCAAGAGCTGGGTACTTCTATACACTTTATCGGGCTGTGTGATCATCCAACCTGATTTAATGGCCATGATGGCTTCCACTAATTAGCGCCCTCTTTGTGTGGTGCTATGTTACCAGAAACGTGACGGAGGTGTGCGGTTTTTTGGAGAAACGGAGTAGAAACGGGGACGGAATGAAAATGGCCGTTTTCTACACCCGTTCTCGTTTCTAGATTGATGAAACCATTTTTAAGGAAACGAATCGTTTTGCACAACGATTTATGCAGAAACGGTTTTCCATTTCTCTGGGAACGTGGTCCGCTGCTGATCGTTTCTGGGTCAATTCGAGCCAGTAATTGATGGTGGGTGGCGAGTCAATCATCAAGTAAATGCAAAATTTAATTTTGAAGATGGAGTGTTGTGTAAGGAAGTTGGCTGACTGCCGTGGGCCGGGCCGCCGCCTAACGCATGCATTGATATGGGATACATGTCGCTACATTGAAACTAAAAGTTCAAACTCTCTGGACTCTGTGTTTGCCAGTTTGGAGCTCTGTTTTCCCTAAGGACCGAGGTACTCTGTGTTTGCTAGTTTGGAGCTATGTTTTCCCTGAGGACTGAGGTTTGCTTTGGCTGAGGTGGAACCGAGAAGAGTGCTAGGCGGCTAGAGCAGTAAGATTGGTTTGAAGAATCGACTGCTAGTTTTTCAATTGCCAGGTATTATTCAAACCATAAATCTAAATTTGTAATAGAGCATGCTTATTTAGCCTCTAGGCTCAAAATCCATATCTTCCATGGTTGTCAAAAATCAATCCAATGACAGTTTCAAGTTCATGGTAATTTAAAGTCTCTGAACGTTTTAGATTCTCCTTATCCTTAATCAGATCATCTCCTTTGCAAGAGTAAGAAAAGCCTAAACTTTTATTGGACCTTCGGCTTCGACTTGTAGACATAGAAGCAGTACACTCATCCCCTGCAACCACAAAAATAATCAGTCATTATTCCTCAAACATGTAAGCTTATCGTAATGTTCCATCATTCCATGTATAATTTCAAAAACAATTAACACATGCATGCCTTCCCAGACACATAACTTGGGGGGATGGAATACAATTTTCGAAAGATAGTTTTCAGAAGTAAAAACTTCACAATTCAACCAAATTACAATATAGAGCCTGGAACTTGGAAGTACCTGATACAAACAGAAGGCCTTTTAATACTGAATAGCCAAAGAAGAGTAGCCCCTCCGAAGAGCAAACCACAACAGACATCTTAATGCCAATAGTTCAGCCTTAAGATGGTATTGTATGTACATGAATGGGATAAAGTTATGGTTGTAAGTCTTGCATTTCAGTTTAATTTAGTTTAATGTTTTAGATGATGTTTGGTTAAGGGAGAACCACCTTATGCGTGTTAAAAAAGAAAAAAAAAGACCATAATCTTATAATTCAAAATAAATACGTTAACAAATTATTCATTTAGACCCTGATTTGATTAGAGATGCGGAGCAATTTATAGAACCCAGTTGATGATTGGCGCCTCCGAACCCAGAAAAACGAGGGTTTTACATAGAAACAACAGCAGCATCTGAGAAGGTTTTCGCTTCGACCCTTTACCTTCCAATTCAGGCGGCACGCAACCGACACCCAGTGGATGGCGCCTCCGAACCCAGAAAAACGAGGGTTTTGTATAGAAACAACAGCAGCATCTGAGAAGGTTTTCGCTTCGACCCTTTACTTTCCAATTCAGGCGGCACGCAACCGACACCCGGGTTCCTACATTGTAAAAAAAGAAATTCAAAACCCTCCATTACTCGTTGAAGATGAATCGCCCAACTCCCCATCTTAATATATACAACCCTAACTGCAATGTTTTATATAAGGACCCCCTTCACAAGGAAGCAAAATCACAGTTCGAATTCCTCATTCATTCCTTGTATTTTTCTTTCTTCTTTCAGTCACTTTCTTCTGCTAAAAAATGGCTCTGCCTTGTCCTGTAGAAACCACAAAGAGATGCGGAGCAATTTATAGACCATAGTCTTATAATTCAAAATAAATACGTTAACAAATAAATAGGTTAACAAATAAATACGTAGACCATAGTCTTATAGACCCTTGTCCAGTAGACCATAGTCTTATAATTCAAAATAAATACGTTAACAAATTATTCATTTAGACCCTGATTTGATTAGAGATGCGGAGCAATTTATAGAACCCAGTTGATGATTGGCGCCTCCGAACCCAGAAAAACGAGGGTTTTACATAGAAACAACAGCAGCATCTGAGAAGGTTTTCGCTTCGACCCTTTACCTTCCAATTCAGGCGGCACGCAACCGACACCCAGTGGATGGCGCCTCCGAACCCATAAAAACGAGGGTTTTGTATAGTAAAGGGTCGAAGCAAAAACCTTCTCAGATGCTGCTGTTGTTTCTATACAAAACCCTCGGTTCGGAGGCGCCAATCATCAACTGGGTTCTATGTAAAACCCTCGTTTTTCTGGGTTCGGAGGCGCCAATCATCAACTGGGTTCTATAAATTGCTTCGCATCTCTAATCAAATCAGGGTCTAAATGAATAATTTGTTAACGTATTTAGACCCTTGAGAATCCAGTCCTATCCCTTTGTAGATCTTAAGAAATCTACAGATCTCACTATCAGAAGGCTGATAGGCTTTCTTTGAAATAGGATTTACAGGATTTTTCCTATGATGGGGAATTTCATTCTTATGCCATCCGAGACCACTACGGTCTAATGCTGTTCTTCCTTGTAGTAATATTTCTTCATGAGGACTGTAAATTGTAACTTTCTGAAATTCAGAAATATCACTATCATCTGAGGCTTTGATCATGTCGATTCTTTTCTCAGCATCTTTGTGTTGTGGCATACTGGAGACTTGACAAAATCAGGCTTCGACCCTTTACTTTACTGGATTCTCAAGGGTCTAAATACGTTAACAAATTATTCATTTAGACCCTGATTTGATTAGAGATGCGGAGCAATTTATAGAACCCAGTTGATGATTGGCGCCTCTGAACCCAGAAAAACGAGGGTTTTACACAGAACCCAGTTGATGCTTGGCGCCTCCGAACCTAGGGTTTTGTATAGAAACAACAGCAGCATCTGAGAAGGTTTTCGCTTCGACCCTTTACATTCCAATTCAGGCGGCACGAATTCCAAATAAGTCAAATTTGGAATAGATCTTTACTTTACTTTAAGTCAAAATCAGGCTTCGACCCTTTACTTTACTGGATTCTCAAGGGTCTAAATACGTTAACAAATTATTCATTTAGACCCTGATTTGATTAGAGATGCGGAGCAATTTATAGAACCCAGTTGATGATTGGTGCCTCCGAACCCAGAAAAACGAGGGTTTTACATAGAACCCAGTTGATGATTGGCGCCTCCGAACCGAGGGTTTTGTATAGAAACAACAGCAGCATCTGAGAAGGTTTTCGCTTCGACCCTTTACTTTCCAATTCAGGCGGCACGCAACCGACACCCGGGTTCCTACATTGTAAAAAAATAAATACGTTAACAAATTATTCATTTAGACCATGATTTGATTAGAGATGCGGAGCAATTTATAGAACCCAGTTGATGATTGGCGCCTCCGAACCCAAAAAAATGAGGGTTTTACATAGAACCCAGTTGATGATTGGCGCCTCCGAACCGAGGGTTTTGTATAGAAACAACAGCAGCATCTGAGAAGGTTTTCGCTTCGACCCTTTACTTTCCAATTCAGGCGGCACGCAACCGACACCCGGGTTCCTACATTGTAAAAAAATAAATACGTTAACAAATTATTCATTTAGACCCTTATTTGATTAGAGATGCGGAGCAAATTTATAGAACCCAGTCGATGATTGGCGCCTCCGAACCCAGAAAAACGAGGGTTTTACATAGAACCCAGTTGATGATTGGCGCCTCCGAACCGAGGGTTTTGTATAGAAACAACAGCAGCATCTGAGAAGGTTTTCGTTTCGACCCTTTACTTTCCAATTCAGGCGGCACGCAACCGACACCCGGGATCCTACATTGTAAAAAAATAAATACGTTAACAAATTATTCATTTAGACCCTGATTTGATTAGAGATGCGGAGCAATTTATAGAACCCAGTTGATGATTGGCGCCTCCGAACCCAGAAAAACGAGGGTTTTACATAGAACCCAGTTGATGATTGGCGCCTCCGAACCGAGGGTTTTGTATAGAAACAACAGCAGCATCTGAGAAGGTTTTCGCTTCGACCCTTTACTTTCCAATTCAGGCGGCACGCAACCGACACCCGGGTTCCTACATTGTAAAAAAATAAATACGTTAACAAATTATTCATTTAGACCCTGATTTGATTAGAGATGCGGAGCAATTTATAGAACCCAGATGATGGTTGGCGCCTCCGAACCCAGAAAAACGAGGGTTTTACATAGAACCCAGTTGATGATTGGCGCCTCCGAACCGAGGGTTTTGTATAGAAACAACAGCAGCATCTGAGAAGGTTTTCGCTTCGACCCTTTACTTTCCAATTCAGGCGGCACGCAACCGACACCCGGGTTCCTACATTGTAAAAAAATAAATACGTTAACAAATTATTCATTTAGACCCTGATTTGATTAGAGATGCGGAGCAATTTATAGAACCCAGTTGATGATTGGCGCCTCCGAACCCAGAAAAACGAGGGTTTTACATAGAACCCAGTTGATGATTGGCGCCTCCGAACCGAGGGTTTTGTATAGAAACAACAGCAGCATCTGAGAAGGTTTTCGCTTCGACCCTTTACTTTCCAATTCAGGCGGCACGCAACCGACACCCGGGTTCCTACATTGTAAAAAAATAAATACGTTAACAAATTATTCATTTAGACCCTGATTTGATTAGAGATGCGGAGAAATTTATAGAACCCAGTTGATGATTGGCGCCTCCGAACCCAGAAAAACGAGGGTTTTACATAGAACCCAGTTGATGATTGGCGCCTCCGAACCGAGGGTTTTGTATAGAAACAACAGCAGCATCTGAGAAGGTTTTCGCTTCGACCCTTTACTTTCCAATTCAGGCGGCACGCAACCGACACCCGGGTTCCTACATTGTAAAAAAATAAATACGTTAACAAATTATTCATTTAGACCCTGATTTGATTAGAGATGCGGAGCAATTTATAGAACCCAGTTGATGATTGGCGCCTCCGAACGCAGAAAAACGAGGGTTTTACATAGAACCCAGTTGATGATTGGCGCCTCCGAACCGAGGGTTTTGTATAGAAACAACTGCAGCATCTGAAAAGGTTTTCGCTTCGACCCTTTACTTTCCAATTCAGGCGGCACGCAACCGACACCCGGGTTCCTACATTGTAAAAAAATAAATACGTTAACAAATTATTCATTTAGACCCTTATTTGATTAGAGATGCGGAGCAATTTATAGAACCCAGTCGATGATTGGCGCCTCCGAACCCAGAAAAACGAGGGTTTTACATAGAACCCAGTTGATGATTGGCGCCTCCGAACCGAGGGTTTTGTATAGAAACAACAGCAGCATCTGAGAAGGTTTTCGTTTCGACCCTTTACTTTCCAATTCGGGCGGCACGCAACCGACACCCGGGTTCCTACATTGTAAAAAAATAAATACGTTAACAAATTATTCATTTAGACCCTGATTTGATTAGAGATGCGGAGCAATTTATAGAACCCAGTTGATGATTGGCGCCTCCGAACCCAGAAAAACGAGGGTTTTACATAGAACCCAGTTGATGATTGGCGCCTCCGAACCGAGGGTTTTGTATAGAAACAACAGCAGCATCTGAGAAGGTTTTCGCTTCGACCCTTTACTTTCCAATTCAGGCGGCACGCAACCGACACCCGGGTTCCTACATTGTAAAAAAATAAATACGTTAACAAATTATTCATTTAGACCCCGATTTGATTAGAGATGCGGAGCAATTTATAGAACCCAGATGATGGTTAGCGCCTCCGAACCCAGAAAAACGAGGGTTTTACATAGAACCCAGTTGATGATTGGCGCCTCCGAACCGAGGGTTTTGTATAGAAACAACAGCAGCATCTGAGAAGGTTTTCGCTTCGACCCTTTACTTTCCAATTCAGGCGGCACGCAACCGACACCCGGGTTCCTACATTGTAAAAAAATAAATACGTTAACAAATTATTCATTTAGACCCTGATTTGATTAGAGATGCGGAGCAATTTATAGAACCCAGTTGATGATTGGCGCCTCCGAACCCAGAAAAACGAGGGTTTTACATAGAACCCAGTTGATGATTGGCGCCTCCGAACCGAGGGTTTTGTATAGAAACAACAGCAGCATCTGAGAAGGTTTTCGCTTCGACCCTTTACTTTCCAATTCAGGCGGCACGCAACCGACACCCGGGTTCCTACATTGTAAAAAAATAAATACGTTAACAAATTATTCATTTAGACCCTGATTTGATTAGAGATGCGGAGCAATTTATAGAACCCAGTTGATGATTGGCGACTCCGAACCCAGAAAAACGAGGGTTTTACATAGAACCCAGTTGATGATTGGCGCCTCCGAACCGAGGGTTTTGTATAGAAACAACAGCAGCATCTGAGAAGGTTTTCGCTTCGACCCTTTACTTTCCAATTCAGGCGGCACGCAACCGACACCCGGGTTCCTACATTGTAAAAAAATAAATACGTTAACAAATTATTCATTTAGACCCTGATTTGATTAGAGATGCGGAGCAATTTATAGAACCCAGTTGATGATTGGCGCCTCCGAACCGAGGGTTTTGTATAGAAACAACAGCAGCATCTGAGAAGGTTTTCGCTTCGACCCTTTACTTTCCAATTCAGGCGGCACGCAACCGACACCCGGGTTCCTACATTGTAAAAAAATACGTTAACAAATTATTCATTTAGACCCTGATTTGATTAGAGATGCGGAGCAATTTATAGAACCCAGTTGATGATTGGCGCCTCCGAACCCAGAAAAACGAGGGTTTTACATAGAACCCAGTTGATGATTGGCGCCTCCGAACCGAGGGTTTTGTATAGAAACAACAGCAGCATCTGAGAAGGTTTTCGCTTCGACCCTTTACTTTCCAATTCAGGCGGCACGCAACCGACACCCGGGTTCCTACATTGTAAAAAAATATATACGTTAACAAATTATTCATTTAGACCCTGATTTGATTAGAGATGCGGAGCAATTTATAGAACCCAGTTGATGATTGGCGCCTCCGAACCCAGAAAAACGAGGGTTTTACATAGAACCCAGTTGATGATTGGCGCCTCCGAACCGAGGGTTTTGTATAGAAACAACAGCAGCATCTGAGAAGGTTTTCGCTTCGACCCTTTACTTTCCAATTCAGGCGGCACGCAACCGACACCCGGGTTCCTACATTGTAAAAAAATAAATACGTTAACAAATTATTCATTTAGACCCTGATTTGATTAGAGATGCGGAGAAATTTATAGAACCCAGTTGATGATTGGCGCCTCCGAACCCAGAAAAACGAGGGTTTTACATAGAACCCAGTTGATGATTGGCGCCTCCGAACCGAGGGTTTTGTATAGAAACAACAGCAGCATCTGAGAAGGTTTTCGCTTCGACCCTTTACTTTCCAATTCAGGCGGCACGCAACCGACACCCGGGTTCCTACATTGTAAAAAAATAAATACGTTAACAAATTATTCATTTAGACCCTGATTTGATTAGAGATGCGGAGCAATTTATAGAACCCAGTTGATGATTGGCGCCTCCGAACCCAGAAAAACGAGGGTTTTACATAGAACCCAGTTGATGATTGGCGCCTCCGAACCGAGGGTTTTGTATAGAAACAACTGCAGCATCTGAAAAGGTTTTCGCTTCGACCCTTTACTTTCCAATTCAGGCGGCACGCAACCGACACCCGGGTTCCTACATTGTAAAAAAATAAATACGTTAACAAATTATTCATTTAGACCCTGATTTGATTAGAGATGCGGAGCAATTTATAGAACCCAGTTGATGATTGGCGCCTCCGAACCCAGAAAAACGAGGGTTTTACATAGAACCCAGTTGATGATTGGCGCCTCCGAACCGAGGGTTTTGTATAGAAACAACTGCAGCATCTGAAAAGGTTTTCGCTTCGACCCTTTACTTTCCAATTCAGGCGGCACGCAACCGACACCCGGGTTCCTACATTGTAAAAAAATAAATACGTTAACAAATTATTCATTTAGACCCTTATTTGATTAGAGATGCGGAGCAATTTATAGAACCCAGTCGATGATTGGCGCCTCCGAACCCAGAAAAACGAGGGTTTTACATAGAACCCAGTTGATGATTGGCGCCTCCGAACCGAGGGTTTTGTATAGAAACAACAGCAGCATCTGAGAAGGTTTTCGTTTCGACCCTTTACTTTCCAATTCGGGCGGCACGCAACCGACACCCGGGTTCCTACATTGTAAAAAAATAAATACGTTAACAAATTATTCATTTAGACCCTAATTTGATTAGAGATGCGGAGCAATTTATAGAACCCAGTTGATGATTGGCGCCTCCGAACCCAGAAAAACGAGGGTTTTACATAGAACCCAGTTGATGATTGGCGCCTCCGAACCGAGGGTTTTGTATAGAAACAACAGCAGCATCTGAGAAGGTTTTCGCTTCGACCCTTTACTTTCCAATTCAGGCGGCACGCAACCGACACCCGGGTTCCTACATTGTAAAAAAATAAATACGTTAACAAATTATTCATTTAGACCCTGATTTGATTAGAGATGCGGAGCAATTTATAGAACCCAGATGATGGTTGGCGCCTCCGAACCCAGAAAAACGAGGGTTTTACATAGAACCCAGTTGATGATTGGCGCCTCCGAACCGAGGGTTTTGTATAGAAACAACAGCAGCATCTGAGAAGGTTTTCGCTTCGACCCTTTACTTTCCAATTCAGGCGGCACGCAACCGACACCCGGGTTCCTACATTGTAAAAAAATAAATACGTTAACAAATTATTCATTTAGACCCTGATTTGATTAGAGATGCGGAGCAATTTATAGAACCCAGTTGATGATTGGCGCCCACGAACCCAGAAAAACGAGGGTTTTACATAGAACCCAGTTGATGATTGGCGCCTCCGAACCGAGGGTTTTGTATAGAAACAACAGCAGCATCTGAGAAGGTTTTCGCTTCGACCCTTTACTTTCCAATTCAGGCGGCACGCAACCGACACCCGGGTTCCTACATTGTAAAAAAATAAATACGTTAACAAATTATTCATTTAGACCCTGATTTGATTAGAGATGCGGAGAAATTTATAGAACCCAGTTGATGATTGGCGCCTCCGAACCCAGAAAAACGAGGGTTTTACATAGAACCCAGTTGATGATTGGCGCCTCCGAACCGAGGGTTTTGTATAGAAACAACAGCAGCATCTGAGAAGGTTTTCGTTTCGACCCTTTACTTTCCAATTCGGGCGGCACGCAACCGACACCCGGGTTCCTACATTGTAAAGAAATAAATACGTTAACAAATTATTCATTTAGACCCTGATTTGATTAGAGATGCGGAGCAATTTATAGAACCCAGTTGATGATTGGCGCCTCCGAACCCAGAAAAACGAGGGTTTTACATAGAACCCAGTTGATGATTGGCGCCTCCGAACCGAGGGTTTTGTATAGAAACAACAGCAGCATCTGAGAAGGTTTTCGCTTCGACCCTTTACTTTCCAATTCAGGCGGCACGCAACCGACACCCCGGGTTCCTACATTGTAAAAAAATAAATACGTTAACAAATTATTCATTTAGACCCTGATTTGATTAGAGATGCGGAGCAATTTATAGAACCCAGATGATGGTTGGCGCCTCCGAACCCAGAAAAACGAGGGTTTTACATAGAACCCAGTTGATGATTGGCGCCTCCGAACCGAGGGTTTTGTATAGAAACAACAGCAGCATCTGAGAAGGTTTTCGCTTCGACCCTTTACTTTCCAATTCAGGCGGCACGCAACCGACACCCGGGTTCCTACATTGTAAAAAAATAAATACGTTAACAAATTATTCATTTAGACCCTGATTTGATTAGAGATGCGGAGCAATTTATAGAACCCAGTTGATGATTGGCGCCCACGAACCCAGAAAAACGAGGGTTTTACATAGAACCCAGTTGATGATTGGCGCCTCCGAACCGAGGGTTTTGTATAGAAACAACAGCAGCATCTGAGAAGGTTTTCGCTTCGACCCTTTACTTTCCAATTCAGGCGGCACGCAACCGACACCCGGGTTCCTACATTGTAAAAAAATAAATACGTTAACAAATTATTCATTTAGACCCTGATTTGATTAGAGATGCGGAGAAATTTATAGAACCCAGTTGATGATTGGCGCCTCCGAACCCAGAAAAACGAGGGTTTTACATAGAACCCAGTTGATGATTGGCGCCTCCGAACCGAGGGTTTTGTATAGAAACAACAGCAGCATCTGAGAAGGTTTTCGCTTCGACCCTTTACTTTCCAATTCAGGCGGCACGAAACCGACACCCGGGTTCCTACATTGTAAAAAAATAAATACGTTAACAAATTATTCATTTAGACCCTGATTTGATTAGAGATGCGTAGCAATTTATAGAATCCAGTTGATGATTGACGCCTCCGAACCCAGAAAAACGAGGGTTTTACATAGAACCCAGTTGATGATTGGCGCCTCCGAACCGAGGGTTTTGTATAGAAACAACAGCAGCATCTGAGAAGGTTTTCGCTTCGACCCTTTACTTTCCAATTCAGGCGGCACGCAACCGACACCCGAGTTCCTACATTGTAAAAAAATAAATACGTTAACAAATTATTCATTTAGACCCTGATTTGATTAGAGATGCGGAGCAATTTATAGAACCCAGTTGATGATTGGCGCCTCCGAACCCAGAAAAAAGAGGGTTTTACATAGAACCCAGTTGATGATTGGCGCCTCCGAACCGAGGGTTTTGTATAGAAACAACAGCAGCATCTGAGAAGGTTTTCGCTTCGACCCTTTACTTTCCAATTCAGGCGGCACGCAACCGACACCCGGGTTCCTACATTGTAAAAAAATAAATACGTTAACAAATTATTCATTTAGACCCTGATTTGATTAGAGATGCGGAGCAATTTATAGAACCCAGTTGATGATTGGCGCCTCCGAACCGAGGGTTTTGTATAGAAACAACAGCAGCATCTGAGAAGGTTTTCGCTTCGACCCTTTACTTTCCAATTCAGGCGGCACGCAACCGACACCCGGGTTCCTACATTGTAAAAAAATACGTTAACAAATTATTCATTTAGACCCTGATTTGATTAGAGATGCGGAGCAATTTATAGAACCCAGTTGATGATTGGCGCCTCCGAACCCAGAAAAACGAGGGTTTTACATAGAACCCAGTTGATGATTGGCGCCTCCGAACCGAGGGTTTTGTATAGAAACAACAGCAGCATCTGAGAAGGTTTTCGCTTCGACCCTTTACTTTCCAATTCAGGCGGCACGCAACCGACACCCGGGTTCCTACATTGTAAAAAAATAAAAACGTTAACAAATTATTCATTTAGACCCTGATTTGATTAGAGATGCGGAGCAATTTATAGAACCCAGTTGATGATTGGCGCCTCCGAACCCAGAAAAACGAGGGTTTTACATAGAACCCAGTTGATGATTGGCGCCTCCGAACCGAGGGTTTTGTATAGAAACAACAGCAGCATCTGAGAAGGTTTTCGCTTCGACCCTTTACTTTCCAATTCAGGCGGCACGCAACCGACACCCGGGTTCCTACATTGTAAAAAAATAAATACGTTAACAAATTATTCATTTAGACCCTGATTTGATTAGAGATGCGGAGAAATTTATAGAACCCAGTTGATGATTGGCGCCTCCGAACCCAGAAAAACGAGGGTTTTACATAGAACCCAGTTGATGATTGGCGCCTCCGAACCGAGGGTTTTGTATAGAAACAACAGCAGCATCTGAGAAGGTTTTCGCTTCGACCCTTTACTTTCCAATTCAGGCGGCACGCAACCGACACCCGGGTTCCTACATTGTAAAAAAATAAATACGTTAACAAATTATTCATTTAGACCCTGATTTGATTAGAGATGCGGAGCAATTTATAGAACCCAGTTGATGATTGGCGCCTCCGAACCCAGAAAAACGAGGGTTTTACATAGAACCTAGTTGATGATTGGCGCCTCCGAACCGAGGGTTTTGTATAGAAACAACTGCAGCATCTGAAAAGGTTTTCGCTTCGACCCTTTACTTTCCAATTCAGGCGGCACGCAACCGACACCCGGGTTCCTACATTGTAAAAAAATAAATACGTTAACAAATTATTCATTTAGACCCTTATTTGATTAGAGATGCGGAGCAATTTATAGAACCCAGTCGATGATTGGCGCCTCCGAACCCAGAAAAACGAGGGTTTTACATAGAACCCAGTTGATGATTGGCGCCTCCGAACCGAGGGTTTTGTATAGAAACAACAGCAGCATCTGAGAAGGTTTTCGTTTCGACCCTTTACTTTCCAATTCGGGCGGCACGCAACCGACACCCGGGTTCCTACATTGTAAAAAAATAAATACGTTAACAAATTATTCATTTAGACCCTGATTTGATTAGAGATGCGGAGCAATTTATAGAACCCAGTTGATGATTGGCGCCTCCGAACCCAGAAAAACGAGGGTTTTACATAGAACCCAGTTGATGATTGGCGCCTCCGAACCGAGGGTTTTGTATAGAAACAACAGCAGCATCTGAGAAGGTTTTCGCTTCGACCCTTTACTTTCCAATTCAGGCGGCACGCAACCGACACCCGGGTTCCTACATTGTAAAAAAATAAATACGTTAACAAATTATTCATTTAGACCCTGATTTGATTAGAGATGCGGAGCAATTTATAGAACCCAGATGATGGTTGGCGCCTCCGAACCCAGAAAAACGAGGGTTTTACATAGAACCCAGTTGATGATTGGCGCCTCCGAACCGAGGGTTTTGTATAGAAACAACAGCAGCATCTGAGAAGGTTTTCGCTTCGACCCTTTACTTTCCAATTCAGGCGGCACGCAACCGACACCCGGGTTCCTACATTGTAAAAAAATAAATACGTTAACAAATTATTCATTTAGACCCTGATTTGATTAGAGATGCGGAGCAATTTATAGAACCCAGTTGATGATTGGCGCCTCCGAACCCAGAAAAACGAGGGTTTTACATAGAACCCAGTTGATGATTGGCGCCTCCGAACCGAGGGTTTTGTATAGAAACAACAGCAGCATCTGAGAAGGTTTTCGCTTCGACCCTTTACTTTCCAATTCAGGCGGCACGCAACCGACACCCCGGGTTCCTACATTGTAAAAAAATAAATACGTTAACAAATTATTCATTTAGACCCTGATTTGATTAGAGATGCGGAGCAATTTATAGAACCCAGTTGATGATTGGCGCCTCCGAACCCAGAAAAACGAGGGTTTTACATAGAACCCAGTTGATGATTGGCACCTCCGAACCGAGGGTTTTGTATAGAAACAACAGCAGCATCTGAGAAGGTTTTCGCTTCGACCCTTTACTTTCCAATTCAGGCGGCACGCAACCGACACCCGGGTTCCTACATTGTAAAAAAATAAATACGTTAACAAATTATTCATTTAGACCCTGATTTGATTAGAGATGCGGAGCAATTTATAGAACCCAGTTGATGATTGGCGCCTCCGAACCCAGAAAAACGAGGGTTTTACATAGAACCCAGTTGATGATTGGCGCCTCCGAACCGAGGGTTTTGTATAGAAACAACAGCAGCATCTGAGAAGGTTTTCGCTTCGACCCTTTACTTTCCAATTCAGGCGGCACGAAACCGACACCCGGGTTCCTACATTGTAAAAAAATAAATACGTTAACAAATTATTCATTTAGACCCTGATTTGATTAGAGATGCGTAGCAATTTATAGAATCCAGTTGATGATTGACGCCTCCGAACCCAGAAAAACGAGGGTTTTACATAGAACCCAGTTGATGATTGGCGCCTCCGAACCGAGGGTTTTGTATAGAAACAACAGCAGCATCTGAGAAGGTTTTCGCTTCGACCCTTTACTTTCCAATTCAGGCGGCACGCAACCGACACCCGAGTTCCTACATTGTAAAAAAATAAATACGTTAACAAATTATTCATTTAGACCCTGATTTGATTAGAGATGCGGAGCAATTTATAGAACCCAGTTGATGATTGGCGCCTCCGAACCCAGAAAAACGAGGGTTTTACATAGAACCCAGTTGATGATTGGCGCCTCCGAACCGAGGGTTTTGTATAGAAACAACAGCAGCATCTGAGAAGGTTTTCGCTTCGACCCTTTACTTTCCAATTCAGGCGGCACGCAACTGACACCCGGGTTCCTACATTGTAAAAAAATAAATACGTTAACAAATTATTCATTTAGACCCTGATTTGATTAGAGATGCGGAGCAATTTATAGAACCCAGTTGATGATTGGCGCCTCCGAACCGAGGGTTTTGTATAGAAACAACAGCAGCATCTGAGAAGGTTTTCGCTTCGACCCTTTACTTTCCAATTCAGGCGGCACACAACCGACACCCGGGTTCCTACATTGTAAAAAAATACGTTAACAAATTATTCATTTAGACCCTGATTTGATTAGAGATGCGGAGCAATTTATAGAACCCAGTTGATGATTGGCGCCTCCGAACCCAGAAAAACGAGGGTTTTACATAGAACCCAGTTGATGATTGGCGCCTCCGAACCGAGGGTTTTGTATAGAAACAACAGCAGCATCTGAGAAGGTTTTCGCTTCGACCCTTTACTTTCCAATTCAGGCGGCACGCAACCGACACCCCGGGTTCCTACATTGTAAAAAAATAAATACGTTAACAAATTATTCATTTAGACCCTGATTTGATTAGATATGCGGAGCAATTTATAGAACCAAGTTGATGATTGGCGCCTCCGAACCCAGAAAAACGAGGGTTTTACATAGAACCCAGTTGATGATTGGCGCCTCCAAACCCAGAAAAACGAGGGTTTTACATAGAACCCAGTTGATGATTGGCGCCTCCGAGCCGAGGGTTTTGTATAGAAACAACAGCAGCATCTGAGAAGGTTTTCGCTTCGACCCTTTACTTTCCAATTCAGGCGGCACGCAACCGACACCCGGGTTCCTACATTGTAAAAAAATACGTTAAAAATAAATACGTTAACAAATTATTCATTTAGACCCTGATTTGATTAGAGAGGAAATGGTGGATAACTTGTGTCCATGAAGAAGATGACTTTCACACTCTTGGAGTTGCTTCCTTGTGTCAAAAATTAGTGAAAACTTTCACATTCGTGGAGATGACTTTCACACTCTTGGAGTCGCTTCCTTGTGGAAACTTGTTTTGCAACATGTTGGGGATGATTCTAGAGCGTATGAGACAAAGCCCACTTGCAGGGGTTTTGTTGAGGCCCTTAGGATGATTATTTACTTATTGGAAATATGAAGACTGGTATGCAGGATGGACAATCTTGGGCTGGGGAAAATACTAGACTGTGTGGTAGTACACCAATGCCTTTCATACCCTGCATGGAACACTAGGTATGAAAGATTATGAAAGACAATTATAAAATGGTGCAATGACCTAAAAAGACACATCCAAATAGAAATGTAGTTTCTGTACATCTCTTCACTAGGAGTAGCTGACCATTATGATACCAAGGTTGCATACAAATTTTATTTAGGGGTAAGAAAAAATTTGGGGTCATAAATCATCCGTAATAAAAAAAAGGGGTAAAGGCGATGTCAACTCTTAAAACAAAGGACAATGCAAGGATAACCAACCTCAAGACAATTAGTCAAAGAAACATGCAAAGAAGAAGAATAAGAAGTTGAAGAATGAGACATGCAAATGGCCCTTACACAACAATGACAAATGTCACGCTCGATAATCATTATTGGTTGTGCTTAAATCCTCATACTCATTTTCCTCCCTGATGCCACTAGAGCACATGGATATGGAAAAGAAGGTCATTGACATGGAACCAATGTTACTATCACCATTACAAAGGTCTATACAAAGGAACCAAAGGATCTCAAAGTAGGTGAGTTCATGTTCCAGCCCTAGATGTGGGTGAAGCAGGTACCACAACATTTCAATCTTGACATCGATAGCTAGAAGAACCTAATCTCAATGGAGGTTATTAAAAAGATGAAGTTGTCAACATCATTGCACCCCCAACGATACACCATCATTTGGTTGAGGTAGGGACAAGCTATGTGTCAGTGAAACAATGTCGTATGCAATATGGCATCAAGCGAACCTTCAAACACAAGGTACTATGTGATGTTTTATCACTAGAATTTTTTTATGTTCTTTTGAGACAACCATATCTATGGAAGTGTCACATTGTTTACTAGTATAGGCCTTGTAATGTATTTGTTACCCTAATAGATAAACTCTATAATGTATTTGCAAATCATCTGTAGTTTAACTTACTCCTAAATAATAGTATGCATAATGTGCATGATATATATGATGTTATTACATGGAGTTTATTTTACTGTTTATATTTGTGCTGTGTTAATAATGTTTACCCAGTTCATGAAATATCAACCATTTGAAAATATATATATATATATATATAAAACGTCCATTACTCAAGGAAGACAAATCGCCCAACTCTCCAACTTAATATATACAACCCTAACTGCGATTCTTTTATACAAGGAGCCCTTCACAAGGAAGCAAAATTACAGTTCAAATCCCTCATACATATCTTGTTCTTGTTCTTTTTCATTCAGTCACTTTCTTTTGCTAAAAAAATGGCTCTGCCTTGGCCTGCAGAAACCCTGACGCCAGAAAATTCATCAACTCCAAACCTAACTCTCACTCCTAAGAGTACTCCAAAATCTGTAATTGGCAGCCCAAAATCTGATACTAGCACCTCCAATTCTGGAACTAGCTCTCCCGAATCTGTCAAAACTCCCCGAGTCCGAAGTTGGCAGAGACAGAATCAGAGGCGGAGCCCAGAACCCCAATAAAACAGATCCGGAAATTCAAACGGCCAGCAGTAGCGCCCCCTCGGTGATAAGGCCCACTCCATGGACACCGGCTTACATGACCGCCAGAAAATGATCAATTCACGGCTACTTCTGTCAGTCGGCAGCTGCCAGTCAGAGAAGGCTCCCGGGTACATGTCCATGTGATTTATAAGTAAATAAATCAAATACTAAGCTATTTTCCATTAATATTACCCCGTCCTTAACGCTTATTTTGGTTCCTTCTGTGAAGAATGCTATGGGAAAAATAGCATTATAAATAAAACAATTTTGTACAAATATCTGTGTAATCAACTATGTTTGCAAGTATTCTTGTTTGGATATGAAATCTATTTAAATTCCTTCATATGTTTGCAGTAATACTCTTCTTCAGCATCACGAACTTGCAGGAACCCTAAATAAATGAAACAGGAAAATCTCTAAAATCCCCGATCATCCATTTGTGAACTACGGATTCCACTCAGATTGAATATAATCTGAAGTTTTCCTGTAAAAGCGATCATAAATTGTAAAATACTGCGTAATCTGTGTCGGAGCTTTTCGCATTTAATCGAACTGGAACAAAATTTCAAGAAATTTTACATTAAGCTAAATGAACAGAGCAGGATTCTATGAACTACGGATTCCACTCAGATTGAATATAATCTGAAGTTTTCCTGTAAAAGCGATCATAAATTGTAAAATTCTGCGTAATCTGTGTCGGAGCTTTTCGCATTTAATCTAACTGGAACAAAATTTCATGAAATTTTACATGAAGCTAAATGAACAGAGCAGGATTCCATGAACTACGGATTCCACTCAGATTGAATATAATCTGAAGTTTTCCTGTAAAAACGATCATAAATTGTAAAATTCTGCGTAATCTGTGTCGCAGCTTTTCGCATTTAATCGAACTGTAACAAAATTTCATGAAATTTTACATTAAGCTAAACGAACAAAGCAGGATTCCATGAACTACGGATTCCATGAAGATTGAATATAATCTGAACTTTTCCTGTAAAAGCGATCATAAATTGTGAAATTCTGCGTAATCTGTGTCGGAGCTTTTCGCATTTAATCGAACTGGAACAAAATTTTATGAAATTTTACATTAAGCTAAAGCTAAATGAACAGAGCAGGATTCCATGAACTACGGATTCCACTCAGATTGAATATAATCTGAAGTTTTCCTGTAAAAACGATCATAAATTGTAAAATTCTGCGTAATCTGTGTCGGAGTTTTTCGCATTTAATCGAACTGGAACAAAATTTCATGAAATTTTATATTAATCTAAACGAACAGAGCAGGATTCCATTCCATAGTATGTATTTCAGTGTGCTCTCGATTTGTTGCATACGCAATGAATTCGTTAATATGCATCTTTATTATTTATTATGATAATTTGTTATTAGTGGACATTTTGTTTTTTAAAATAATAATTTTTTTTATAAGTATATTGCTGAAAAGAAAATGTGTTTGTTTTAAATTTTTGGTATTTATAAATTCTCATTTTGATTTTCAAATTTGTAGTCTTTAAAAATGTTTATTAAAGTTTTAATATATAAAAAAATAGTATATGTATTTTTTTTTGAGATTTGTTTTAAATTTTTAATATTTACAAATTTTGATTTTGATTTTCAAATTCTGTCTTTATAAAAGTTTAATAATTTCTTTATCTAATTTGAAACTTTTTTGTTTTGTTTAAATAGTTAATTTGTAACTTTTTTGTTTTGCTTAAATAGTTAATTATGTTGTTTTGTAACTTTTTTGTTTTACAATCACTAATGAAGTTTATGTTTTAACTTCATTGTGTTTCATTTTCTAAAATTATGTTGTTGCTTTTCTTATGGAACATTCTTAAGTTTGCCTTTTTTTCCTTTTTAATTTTTACCATTTCGATTAAGGGAAATAGTTCAAAGGTTGGTGAAAACTAATTATGTGACTTTCTCTCATTTAATAGAAATGGACAATTTCATTTTCTAGGTTTGAGTTGTCTAATTTGTGTTGCCTTTTCATTCTCCATGAGGAGTTGTCCATGATAATAGCATGCATTTGAGGGTTGGTTCTTTGCCATAACCGAATCCATGTCTACACCATCAATGGTACCTTTGATGGAGAGGTTGGGATGTTGTTGAGGTTCTAGGATTTGGAAAAATTACTTCATTTTTGGAATTTCATCGGGATTAATGGTGATCTTAGTGTTTGGTTTGTTGTTTTTCTATATTCTCCCTTGAGAGACATTAGCCTTTAAACAAGCATCCTTCAACAAAGTCTCCACTTGAAAGCTATATTTTCATAATCCAATCCATGGATTCAATGAAAATCATCCCACCCAGCTAAAACTATCATATCCAATAAACCTCGACTTAGGGAAAGCTTTGGGTCCAAAGAATTTCTCTTTTAAACATGGCTTATATTAGACTTTAGAAATATACCAAAGTATTTCTAACTATTTTTTGGACTTGCAATATAAACACAAAGGCATGGAGATTTGGCAATCTTACTCACATTGGGGTTGTTGCGATAGATGTATTAACTAGGTTGAAATTTAGTAACCATGGTTTGATGAAGAGACCATATCTACCCCAAAACCATGATCCATCTTCCAAGACCACCTTGTGATCTTCATGATTTTGAAAAAAACATGAAAAAACTCTTTAGAAGAAAAAGTTATCAAGCACTATGTGGTCAAGGGAGGTTTAGTCCATTTAATAAGCATTGGTGATGATGCATACAACCCATTGAATTTGCAAATCAAGACTTGGTTTTTCTAACTACTGATGATCTCGTTAATCTCCAACATCTCAATATGTAACATTGGGTTAACATTTAATTTGCCCACAATGAAAGCCCTTAGTGGAGGATTCTTGAGATTTAAAAACAATGAAGGCCCTTGGTGGAGGATTCCTCAAATCCAAAAACAAAGATGATTTTTTTTTGGATTGCTTCTTTAAAAGAACAAGGAAGTGGGCAAAGGGAGATATTGCACTTCTCCTCAGAACCCCTCCACGCAGATAAATCATCATAAAAAAGGTGTATTCCTTCTATATATTATAATCAACAAGGTTGCCCCTATCATCTAGTTGTCAACTCAAAAAGGTTACCCTATGATGGATAGCCAAGGTCCCTTTCTTAGCTTGGATTTTAGCCTTAATTTGGTACATGTAATCCTATCTCTCTACTTGTAGAATGTTATTGATACCACGTTTTGACAAATAGTTTAATATTCATCTTCGCTTTAGATTGAGATCAAAATTGTTTCATTAAAATTACATCAAATAGTTGGGGAGTAATCGCCCAATGCTTATAATTATTTTATCAGATGGTTGGTATGTATCCTCCTTTGACGCTTTACCAAAACTTGTATTGCTTGTGTCATGAATTGAATTTTGTCTATATGTTAAAGTAAGGATGTGTGCGATTTCTCCTAATATATATTACCTATAAAAAAAATTCAAAGTGGTGTGCACCATTCGCCATGTTAGTCACGAGTTTAGAAAGGCTCTGCCAATGCATGGAAGTTACACATATTCTTGATGACTCTAAAACCCTACCATTGTGTAACATCCCCGTACATCAACCAAACGACATAGAGGGGAATAAGAACCAACACCAAGTTCAGAATTAAGCTCATAGGCCACATATGATCCTTAACAGGAAATAAAAATAATATGTATATGCATAAATAAACACAATGGAAATAAACTCAATCCACACACATAACACATGCATTTACAAGCATAATACATCACAGACATAATCATAACAACATGGTAGATTCAAATAATAGTAAATAACAGCTGAAGCATAGACTAGATACTAGAGAATGCTTATCTGGAATAAAGATCCAAGCAACTGGCTATGCAAGTGCCATTTTCCACCCAACCATAGGTATTATGTCCCGCATATACTATTTTGGCCGAGAGTCCATGCCCAAGTCGGGCTATGAGTCCACCAGGGGGAAGGAAGCACCTATAGGCTTCTACAGTTGTCTCACTCAGCTAGCATACCCCTTGGCTCCACAATACCTACCCCACACAACACCTTCCAGGCTCAGGAATCCCCTTCTCCAATCCGGGCCCCTCGGGCAGTCCATCTTGCCAATTGCTTCCATTGTGTACATAAAAAGAGTCCAATCGGGTGCCTATGCTTGAGATCTACCTGTAGCTTTCTCCCATGGCCTCTTAGGCATGTAAGAGTAGCAGAACTCATAGGGTTGGTCTCAAGCCTCAAGGATGACTTGCAGCCATCTCTCTTTCTCTTCAAGTCTACAGATCGGGGTAAAGGTTTGGGTTCAAGACAAAACGTAGTGTCTGGTGACCTAAATGGGCAATGAGTCGAGTGAAGGAGGTCTCTAAAAAGGGTAGGGTTTGAGTTTGAGTGTAAGTCTCTATGTCTGTGAGTGTGAGTGTCTGTGTTGTTTGGGGTTTGTGTAAGTTTGAAACGAAGGGATGGTTCCCATGATGGCAGTCTAGATGCAAGGGTGAATGAGTCTGAACACAAGGCTAAACAATCTATCCCACCCAACACCCTTCAAGGCTCAGGTATCCCTTCACCAATCCGGTTCCCTCGGCGATCCATCTTGTTACATGCTTCCAGGGTGTGTGCGAGTTTAGCGCAGAAAAAAATTAGGATGTAAATTGTGAGGAAAATGCCTGGGTGAGGATCTGAGTGTGATTGGGTCGATGTCTACAAGAGTGAGTCTCAGCGTAAGAAGGTCATTGCGTGGGTAAAAATTGGGTTTGCGAGTGTACGAGCATGAACAGGTAAGTTTGGCGGCTCCGATTTCTCCAGGTAATATTGAGGGGAAAGCAATAGGCCTCCCTGACATCGCTCCAGATCCTGGAGATACAAACCTCTACACTTGTCCTGGAACATACTTAATCCCCATGCTTCCATAACTATGAGAGGGGACTTCTCCTACCAACCTCACACAGGAATTAAGGATTGAGTGAAACAATTAAAAAGGAAGTAATTAGCACATTCAAGGCTCATGGTAGCAATTGGACTGGCTCTATGGCTTACACTTGGAAATCAAGGATTCAATCCCCATAGCCCCCCCTTTCCTCTTCTCCTCTAGTGGAATCATAGCCCCTTTGGTGCATCTTACACAACCATCTTGGACCATTCATATTATTAATCAACATAATTCTTACATAGCATTCTTATTAGCTTGATGAGCCTATCACGTAGCTCAAATAAGAATAACGTTTACATAATGGATCCAATATATTGTAAGGTCAAAATGGGGGTATTACACATTGGCACTCTTAAATATGTTGTTTTACATCACATCACATATATAATTTACTATTTTAAGATGTATTATTACAATTTGTATACATTCTAGTGTATGATTCATGTTTAATTCATTACTAACTAAAAACTGAGATGCATTATATTCTAACATGTCGAGATGACTAATGTGTAAATAACTCATTATAAATTTGAGGATTAATGGAAGTGGTAAACAATTAAAGGGGTTGTCCAAGGTTGGTAGATGTTTTACAAGAGTGAATGGCAAGACGCGTCCTCGAGTCCTTTCTAAATTTAAAAAGGTGTATTCTATATTATTTGTCTCATTAAACTCAAAACACATAAAACATCAAAGAATATATAAGCATAAATATCCAAAAGAAACAATAGTTTACTTATAATTGAGTCCAAATTCAAATATTTATGATATGGTAATTAACAATACCCAGGATTAATAAGATTATTAACTCTAATAAATAAAGAGAACAAGATTAAACATTTTAATTTTAATTTTGTATTTAACGTCATGAAAATGATAAAATTATTATAATTTTTCAAGATCATACTAAGAAATGATTAAGCTATAAGTCTAATAAACTTTTGTCTTTTATGATTAAATACAAGGCATGCTAAAAAAAATTCATAATTAAGTACATTTATAGACATGCTGGTGACATATAAACACAAGATGGGGTGGCATATAAAGTAATTTCACATTTACACTATATGACATTAATGCATTTAGATTGAGCAATTTTGAAACACCATACTAGGTTGGCAAAGAACAATGCTTCCAACTTCTACATACAATACACAAGATGGGGTGGCACATAAAGTAATTTCACATTTACACAAGATGGGGTGGCATATAAAGTAATTTCACATTTACACAATATGGCATTAATGCATTTAGATTGAGCAATTTTGAAACACGATACTAGGTTGGCAAAGAACAATGCTTCCAACTTCTACATACAATAATGCATCCAATCTCGTGTAGCAATAAATTTCATAAAACGATTTCAAATAAGTAGGACAAAGTAACAATGGATTAAAACAATCTATGTAAGTCTTACAATGTTGTTACTAATTCCATTTGACAGTGAATGTACTTATGCAAACTTGACCACTGTTTTAATAAAAGTAACCAAAGACTAATTAAATGTGGCGAGTAAAATATTCATATGGTGATGTATGTAAAAGAAATTATGTAGTACAAATACCTAGCCACATTTTTAGATTAAGGAAAGAGATTAAAATAGACACAACAACTATAACCTCCAATTTGGTAAACCATGTCACATGGAATGTGTCCAATTCCATTCATTTTGATACAAATGTTTCTCTATGTACAACTCCAAGATAATTTTAGGTAAAACATAAGTCTAACTATTTTAAACATTGTTTTGTATGATGTCTTAAATGTTCTAACTATAAAATCTCTATCTAGCTTCATGACATTGTAGGTTATTCATAAAGTAATAGTTGCAACATCGATTAGCCTCTGCCAATTCAACCTACAAACTTCTAGTAATGGAGCAAATCATAAACAAAACATGTGACAAATATCTTGTCAAATATAAGAGATTAAATTAGGCAATCAAAGTAACTACCTGACATGCATAGTGTTCATTGCTGCATTTACAAATTATATCCATTTTTTATTTTAGAAGATTTGTCCATTCCTTCATGCTTTTCCACCTCAAGGTTGAAATGTATGTGTCTAAAGAATTGTAAACTTATTTTCAAAAGAAAAACTATTGTCACTAAAAATCTAATGAGGTGTCCTTAGTCAAATAATTTCCAATCTTGGGTGATATTTGTAGATGTAGAGGGATGAGGAGAATTCAAACTACCTATACTAGAATCGAAGGTCTCCTATTTTGTGGTGATAGCTATAGTGTTACTACATAATGGATTTGAATTCCAGATCTTTAAAACACCCATCATCTCAACATAGTTGTGTACCCTTTGAACCTAAATTTCATCAATTGATCAAACATCATTGGGTAAATTAAGAATACAATGTCAATTGGGTCTAGCTCGAGTGGTTGTGGATGGAGTGATATCCTCACTACCCAGGTTCTATTCTTGTAAGTGACATATTGAGTTCATAATGAGCATATTGTTGCAATGGCTTCACGCATTGTTGTTGACTTTGCCTTGTGCCCTAAAGAATCTAGGGTTTACTCTGGGTACCATTCTCAAAATGAAGGGAAGTGCTTGGGGGTTTGCCCCAAGATAATTTACCAAGCCAAAAAATTAAGAAGTCGAGAAAAAATTGCAATCGTCAATAAACCGAACAAATGGAAGAAAGGAAACTTTAGGTTTCATCCATTATTAGCTTAAAAGGATTGCAATTGCAAAAAATTATAATCATAAGCTTCGTTATACTCATAAATAGTCAGCACGAATAAAAAAACTTGCAATAGGGAGAATGAGTCACACGAAAAGACATTTTGCTCGCAACTAGGGTTTCCCTAGCAACCCTAGTCATCACTCTACTCATCTCCTTGCTTGAAAATCTCATATCTCTAGCTTTCATGCTCACCATTGGCACCATTGAAATCAATAGATTGAGGTTACTATTAAGGATTTTTTCTCTTTAAAGTATAATATTTTTGTTTAGTCAACAATGGGAGAAGACATATCTTCAGGCATAGATGCATTTAAGGTTCTAGTTAATACTTTAAATCCTGCCACAAGATCGCAGGCCAACATCATAGATTTGTCAAGTGACTAGAGGATGTCCCTCAATCGGATCTGTCAACGCAGGAACTAAGGAGAAAATCCCTTATTTTGTCAAAGATGGCTTTGAGTGGGAAATTCACTATCCTTTGGCCCAGCCATAGAGCTATTGAATCATGGGTAGCAAAACATTGGACATCGAGGATACAAAGGCAAGTTTCATTATTTGCATCAGGAAGAGGCTATCTTGTTTTCCTTTTTTTCAATAAGGAATCCCATGATTTGATGGTTTCATGGGATCTAGGGGAATGTATTTATCACCTTGGTATCTAGATTTTAATCCATGGGAGGAGATCACTGCAACCCCTATATGGGTTATATTACCTCATTTGCCCCTAATTTTTTGGGATGAAAGTTCTCTCAAATATGTTTGGAAGTTGGGAAGATATAATGACCAAGTAGAAGATGAATCGCCCAACTCCCCATCTTAATATATACAACCCTAACTGCAATGTTTTATATCAGGACCCCCTTCACAAGGAAGCAAAATCACAGTTCGAATTCCTCATTCATTCCTTGTATTTTTCTTTCTTCTTTCAGTCACTTTCTTCTGCTAAAAAATGGCTCTGCCTTGTCCTGTAGAAACCACAACGCCTGAAAAATCTTCTACTCCCGACCTAATTCCCACTCCTACGAGTACTCCAAAATCTGTAATTGGCAGCCCAAAATCTGATACTAGCACCTCCAATTCTGGAACTAGCTCTGCCAAATCCGTCAGAATTCCCCTGACTCCGAAGTTTGCAGAGACGGAATCGGAGGCGGAGCCCAAAACCCCAGTAAAACAGATCCGGAAATTCAAACGTCCAGCAGTAGCGCCCTCTG
Source organism: Larix kaempferi (assembly GCA_027924585.1). Taxonomy (NCBI): domain Eukaryota; kingdom Viridiplantae; phylum Streptophyta; class Pinopsida; order Pinales; family Pinaceae; genus Larix; species Larix kaempferi. Next base: position 12,837,275 of record BSBM01000258.1, on the reverse strand, counting down.
TGATAAGGCCCACTCCATGGACGCCGGCTTTCAGGACCGCAGTTCATGGCTATCAGAGAAGGCTCCCGCGTACATGTCCATGTGATTTATAAGTAAATAAATTAAATAATAAGCTCTTTTTCCATCAATGTTACGCGGTCCTTACAGCTTATTTTGGTTCGTTCTGTTAATAATACTGTGGGAAAAATAGCATTATAAATAAAACAAAATTGTACAGATATCTGTGTAATCAGCCGTGTTTGCAAGGATTCTTGATTGGATACGTTGTCTATTTAAATTCCTTCATATGTTTGCAGTAATACTCTTCTCCAGCATAATAGACTTGCTGGAACCCCAAAACTGGAAATTTCTAAAATCCCCGATCAGCCATTTATGAACTACGGATTCGCTTCAATTGAATATATTCGGATGTTTTCCATGTACAAATTGAGTATATGTTTTCCATGTACGTATTCGCTCCAATTGAGTATATCTCTATGTTGGGATTTCATTTCATTAATACTCCCTGCCCCTTTTATTTATAATCACTACTATAGACTTATTTAAACTCAGGTCTTATATGTAATGAGGGTACTGAAAGTTCAATATATTCAATGGGTAGAAAACTCTCGCTACATAGGTCACCCTTTGGCTAAAAGGCCATTTGTGAAGGGTATTTATTCCTCCAAAGTGGCCCCACCTATTTTTCTCAGGCACTAGTGCAACCATGATCACAAGCATGTCATTGTAGTCTTGAACCCTGGTGGGGGCAATTATAGCACTGACTCAAATTACAATATTTAATACAACAACAATTTGTGTAATTACACATGCATCCCCCAGTTTTGCAACCATTCATATTTCATTATACTCAATGCATCATTACATAGAGTCGAACAGCCTTGCTTCAATTGGGGAAAATATTATCCACCCGTCAAATTTCTTGTCCAAAACCTTGAAATGACAGGTTGAGCAGGTCGGAACCATGTAACCCAAAACCATGTGTGGCAGGTTGGACAGGTTGGAACTATGTAATTACATGGTTCCAACCTACCCAACCTGTATTGAAATGATCGGCTGGGCAGGTTGGAACCATGTAATTTGAAGTGATCAATTATGTGCTTCTGTGGGATATTATAGTTCTTGTAAAATGTTTTACTTGGTATTGGGCAATATCAGCTTGTTTTGTGGTTCAGTACTGAGCTGTAAGGATTGATTTTTTGGATGCGCTAAAAATATAAAATTGTATTTAGGATCATTTTTCTTAATGCTATAGTGTAAGAGTGCCTTCCAGTCTTCCTTTTGATCTGCAGAGGATATAGTTTACAAAAACTTAAATGTCGATGTGTTGTAATACAGCTGCACTTCATTATGGTAAAATTCCCAGACTGGGGAAGGCCTTTGTTGTTGCATTTTAATAAGAGGAAGCATCTTGTAAAAAAATCACTGAAGGCTTATAGTAGGGATAACTGAGTATCCATCTTGCTTGTTTCTCAGAGAATTTACTCTCTTGCAGCAAATGTATAAGAATACACTATGCACAAATATGGTGTTAAATGACTGCAGGAAACAGAGCAGATACAATTTGTCATGAACGTGTTGTATTGCAATATAAGGTCTAGTTGATAGAGGTCTTGTTTGGATGCATAGTTAAATATATGCCAACTTTGTTGTTTGTGAAGCTATGTTCTCTTATTACTCTCTGTTTCAACGTTCTATGTAGGGGCCTAACATTCAACATATCCCTTTTTATCCATATTTTTAAATTCATCAAGCCAATAAAGATTCATCAAAAGCTTCAACAGATACGAGGGACTGTGTTGAAGGTTCCAATTTGACCTTTTTGATTTTGCAAGCAGTTAGAGTTAATGTCTTTTCATAGATATAGGATGGAAAACAATTTGTTTATATGCTGAACTTTCTGAGCACATTTATCTCGTCATCACTACTGTACCTTTATCTGTTCTCCTTGATTGTCATTCAGTATCTTGTACTAATTTTTTTATGTTGGGATATAGTCAGAAGGTTATTCCAGCACAGCTGTTTGTCAATTCTTAAAAAATCTATGTGCAATAAGTTTGTTATCTAGCACCTAGTTGTGAGAAGCATTTGATTTTAACTGCCATGTCCTGGATAGGGTTTTTTTTCCCAGCCATGTCAAAAGGAAAGTGCATGCCTTTTTAATGAGAGACACAGCATCTATGGTTTAAGGACGGACATCATGTGACCTGATTGCCAATTCACTAATATTTTTCTTTCCCGACACACAATATTTGAAGCCAATGTGTAAGAAATATCGACACTTAATGGTCAATATATAATATATATCAAGACCTTTATAAGCAATACGGAGTTTTCTTAGGCTCTTAGGAGCATATCACATCAAGGATCTGCACACAGAAGTTTCCTATTAAAGAGATCACTTTGATAGTCAAGGTTAAGTGCGCCTCATCATCTGCAAGATATAATTGAACAGTGTCTATTAATGCAAAGTGAAAATAACCTTGTCACTCATAAGATATGAATTAACTGTCAATTAAAGGGGTCCCTGTGGATATATGTTGTGCAATAATGAGGAGTATCATCACATGGCAGCAATAAGATTCTCTTACCAGTCTTCCTGTTTTTATTCCGCTGTTTGCCTGGTCTGCTTGTTATCTATCACCAGAGTTGTGATGTTGTTCACATTGTGTTTGCTACTTTTGTTTTTATCTAGGCAATCTGTCTGGACAAGTAAAACATGTTGCAACAGTCAATGAGATATAATATCCTTGCTTTACAACAGTGAAGGAGAGATGATATCTTTGACTTTTCCCATCAAGAACTTAGTAAATTTTCTTTTCTGCAAAAACACATATGTTCTAAGGTTCAACCTTTTCCTAAATCTTCTCATTGCATGTAAAGTGAGTTCCATTGGTCTTGGGATAATCACAACCCTTGGGATGGCAGTTAGCTTCATTTTTGCAATTCAGCACATATAGAGGGACAGGTTGTTGCTGTCTGTTTCTGAACGTTCTCATGAAAAGAAATGACTTGCCACTTATTTGGATGAATCACTTCAGATTGCTGCTCTATGCTTTAATATTGTATGGAGAACTCTGTTTAATAATTTATTGATTTTTATAGATCTATATTGTAAAGATAGCAGTGTACCTAGTTGTAATGGCAAATCAAAGTTTTGTGGACTTGGAGAAAACCATAAATGATAAGTGTCTATGTTTGCTGATTGGTGTTTACATTCTTGTTCAATTGATGCTTTACAAGTTTGTTATCTTTGTGTGAGACAACAAGCTTATATAATATTCTTTACCCATAGAGTGTTGTATTCTAAGGGATGAGAACAAGATTGTGGCATAGTTACCAAATTCAGCTGAATCAGGCCAAAGAATTCAGAATTTTGTAAATACCATTCAGTTTTTCAAATTATTCCATGCAATTTGGTTTGCTTGGCATGTGTGAAGAATTCAAAGGCAAGGAAAATGATGACATAAATTCAGTAATCTTTCATTTAATTCAATATGTGCCGTTTCAAATCTACATATGATTTAATTTGTTAATTTGGTTTCGGAGTAGTTTAATTACTCCATAAATCATTAAACATACAATCATAGGCCTACTCAAACGATTAAAGTACAATCTTAGGCAGATTAAACATATAGGTGGTCTAATGTCTTTGTTTATCTGGTTTCAAGGTGGTAAAACTAAAATAGCTTCAGGTGGTTAGCCTTCTCGAATCTGCAGTGGCTACATTTTATGCAGTCACTTGGATTGCCTATTGAGGGGTGAAGTATTTTGAAGGAAGCTTTTGTGGGATTTACTAAGGGGGTTGGGGGTCGGTCTTGGGAGTCATTTTGATCCCTTTATGGCGGTGAGTGAAGGGAGGAAGAAGACCAGGCTATTAATTTTGAAAAAATAAATATATTTGAAACCATTTTGTACCAATTTTGAATTTGAATTGTGGTAACCATGGATTGTGGTGATATTCTTTGGGTTTAGAGTGGTATTTATGAAGTGTTCTTTCTCAGGTATATGTGTTGTAGCTTCACCATAATTGTTTAGAATATATATTACGTTGACCATTGTAAGAATGCTATTTACATGTTAAAATGTATTAAAGTTTTGTTCTTGCTATTGCACATGCTTATCTACTTTCTCCTCCATATTGCATATGATAAGTTACATATGATTCCTTTTTACATCAAGTGCTGAGCATTAACCATCTTTCAAGAGCTGGGTACTTCTATACACTTTATCGGGCTGTGTGATCATCCAACCTGATTTAATGGCCATGATGGCTTCCACTAATTAGCGCCCTCTTTGTGTGGTGCTATGTTACCAGAAACGTGACGGAGGTGTGCGGTTTTTTGGAGAAACGGAGTAGAAACGGGGACGGAATGAAAATGGCCGTTTTCTACACCCGTTCCCGTTTCTAGATTGATGAAACCATTTTTAAGGAAACGAATCGTTTTGCACAACGATTTATGCAGAAACGGTTTTCCATTTCTCTGGGAACGTGGTCCGCTGCTGATCGTTTCTGGGTCAATTCGAGCCAGTAATTGATGGTGGGTGGCGAGTCAATCATCAAGTAAATGCAAAATTTATTTTTGAAGATGGAGTGTTGTGTAAGGAAGTTGGCTGACTGCCGTGGGCCGGGCCGCCGCCTAACGCATGCATTGATATGGGATACATGTCGCTACATTGAAACTAAAAGTTCAAACTCTCTGGACTCTGTGTTTGCCAGTTTGGAGCTCTGTTTTCCCTAAGGACCGAGGTACTCTGTGTTTGCTAGTTTGGAGCTATGTTTTCCCTGAGGACTGAGGTTTGCTTTGGCTGAGGTGGAACCGAGAAGAGTGCTAGGCGGCTAGAGCAGTAAGATTGGTTTGAAGAATCGACTGCTAGTTTTTCAATTGCCAGGTATTATTCAAACCATAAATCTAAATTTGTAATAGAGCATGCTTATTTAGCCTCTAGGCTCAAAATCCATATCTTCCATGGTTGTCAAAAATCAATCCAATGACAGTTTCAAGTTCATGGTAATTTAAAGTCTCTGAACGTTTTAGATTCTCCTTATCCTTAATCAGATCATCTCCTTTGCAAGAGTAAGAAAAGCCTAAACTTTTATTGGACCTTCGGCTTCGACTTGTAGACAAAGAAGCAGTACACTCATCCCCTGCAACCACAAAAATAATCAGTCATTATTCCTCAAACATGTAAGCTTATCGTACTGTTCCATCATTCCATGTATAATTTCAAAAACAATTAACACATGCATGCCTTCCCAGACACATAACTTGGGGGGATGGAATACAATTTTCGAAAGATAGTTTTCAGAAGTAAAAACTTCACAATTCAACCAAATTACAATATAGAGCCTGGAACTTGGAAGTACCTGATACAAACAGAAGGCCTTTTAATACTGAATATAGAAAAAAAATGCTGAAAGTGAACCTATAACTCTTTCTCAAGGTAGAATCCTGTCAAAACGCCAGAGAGGTAGATAAGAGGTTCACTTATGTTCCATCTTTTTATCGATGGCATACACATCCTTCTTTAATCATGTAGCCTTATCTATGAGATTTCAAGTCTTACTTGTGCTGCTTTGCAACGAGACATTGTAACACCAGGTGCACCATGGCACCATTGCACGAGCTTGTCCCTCGTATTACCTTCACTTGATGGGTAATTTCCTGATTCTCGGAAATGGTTTCTGGTCATGTAGTGTAAAGATCCCTTGACATCTGCTGCATCTTCTTTATTTAGTGGAAAATGAAGAACATGCATTATTCCAGCCAACCCATGTGTGAATCTCAATGCCTCCATTGAATCAAACTGCAACATTGCTTGAAAATAATTGCAATCAGTTTATACTGTTGATTATATTTGAGAATTTTTGTATAAATAATAGAAATAAAGTCAACTTGGTTGTTCACCAAAGGGAATATGCATATGCATTTCACTGGCTCATCCAATTGAACTACTATTCGAAGGAAACATTATCAATTAAGCTAAAAAGCAAGATATTCAACTTTGCATATACAGCCCATTAAAATATTAATCCATAAAGTAATTTGATATCCAGTTGCAAGATACCGTAAGTTTCTTTCTTGCAGATCTATTCCGATAGCATCAACAACACATGCAGGGAATGCGAAAGGAAGAAGTTTTTATGTTCTCCAGAGGCTTGTACATTGCATGCACAGAAAACACCCTTGTATATTATTTCCAGAAGTTAGTTCTCAGATCAGATTTATTAAGTTGCTTTCTTGAGCGATAGCATGGACAACAAATGGAGGCTGTAGGAAAGGAAGAAAATTTTAAATTATTCTGGGATTTTCCATATTATACACAGTAAAAACTGTTGTGTATTATTTCCAGCTAAATAAGTTAATTCTCAGGTCAGATTTCTTGCTTGCAGCTGTTAATTGGTAGCATCTATAGCCAAAGCAAATTCTGCGATAAGCAATTAAATACGTATACCCTATGATAACTGGTAGAATCCTTCAATCTCTTTCTCTGGCAACTTCTCTTTTGTTACTTTTCCTCTACCGTCTAATGTCTACTGTTTTGTATTATTTCCAGCTATAATGTTTTGAAGATAGCATGTATTTAAATGCTAGGTAGAGCAAGCTTAAATTCAATATTTTACCGTGTCCTCTGGGGAATCAATAGCTTCAAATTTTTAACTAATTTTCTTATTCACATTTTGTCAAACATTGCTCAAATTTATAGCTTTGCATTTTTGCAACCTGTAACAATGCCACCATATAACCTAATCTGAGCACTATTATTAATGTATTAAGTTCGCATATATAATCTGTTAGCTCAATCGGTTAGCCCAAGTTGTGTTGTGGGGAATAGGTCAAATCCGTTTAAGTCCCTTGTGGGACAGTGTAGCCCCCCACTACCTCGTCCTATGCCATTGATACATCAATGGGAAAAGCATATGAGATGCACCTGTTCTTCCATCAGCTAACATAGCATCCACAATTGGGCTCTGAAACCAAAGAATTGAACAATTAGATAAATCAGACCAGTCATGAGCTCAAGCTCCCACAGATGATACAATGTCTAGGTTTCTATAATAGAGGAACTGAAAATTTTTATTCGTAAATGAATTCTGATGCAGATTGAACAGCTGAGAAAGATCAATTATTTGATGCTCATTCTTGTAATTAAAAATAATCATATTTTGTGTAGTTGTTATAAGATTTTTGTGTTTCTTGTATGAAAGAGCCATATCCCTGAGAAAAAAAAGAAAAATGATAAAGTTTGTCAGTTTATGTTTATGGTTTTTTTTAACATCTTTTTAAAGCTTCTGGTTTGTCATGACAATGTGGGTGCCAGTTATGTTTGAAAACTAAGTTTGTTTAACTTAAGATAAAAAAATCTAATATTTTGGATTCAACAATCTATGACTCCATACAGATCAATATCATTCTTCCATTGGAAATTCATAATGAAGGTACAAGGTGAAAGTACCCGGTATAATTCATCTGATATGAGGCCCATTCCATGGGCAAAGCCGCTAAAGGCACCTTTGCATTACTATCAAACCTAGGATCTGTGGCACCATTTCCCACCATGTATCCCTGTAAAATTAATTTTACATGAAATTAGATTCTGTTCAGTGAAGATGTCATACACATTTGAATTTGGAGACCAATTCTTCGAAAATGCTAGTTTGAAGTTGGTTGGCAAAGTTTCCAAACCTTTAGATTCATGGGTTTAGCCCCTGCTTCATTTCCTGTTTCAAAAAATGAAGACATAATTTGATTTGCATACATTAAAATAGGACTGTTAACATTAAATGGAACAACTCAAACCCCCATTTTCCTCCATTTGAAGAAAATCATGTTACTACCATTTCAAAATCACAGGGTGGCCTCATAAGACAATGGAGAAATATGACCAAATCAAACATGTTCTATTTCATTCCTAAAAATTACATAGTTGATCCTGACTGAAAGGCAGCAAGTTCAGTCTCACTGGGTTGGTCCTGAAGGCCTTACTTGAGTTCAAGTAAGGCATTCAATGCCTTACCTTACCACCTTTCAGAACGTTTCCTTCACTACACAGGAAATTATCTCAGATGGATCATAAGGTCCTTATATAGTATACCGTTCCTAGTCAAGTGAACTATGGACTTTAACCAAAAAACGTTGTAAGTGCTAAGTATTACTATCATTACAACTACCTGACCATTTGCTGACAGGGGATAAAAGATGCTAAATAAAATAACAAAAATCAGCATCATTTGTATCATACCATTGACTATTGTCTGTGCCACCATTGGAACAAATATACTAGCATAAGAATCCCCTGCTAAGTACATCGGACTGGATAGAAACTCGGGATATTTGTCTAACCACTGCGGGAGAAGTTAAGAAATATTATCAGAAGTCTTCATATTCTGAAATCAGGGATTCAAATATATGTGTGATATAATAGAGTGCAAGAGTCAAAAGTATTGAATAAGAACTATTTAAAACAGAGCTCGGGTTTGTGTACCTATTATAAAGTTTCTCGGAATGAATATATGTCCTGTGATGTATGTAATCTTGATGCTGGAAATGATTGCTTAAAGTCTCTTGAAATTTAAAGACTGTATGACACAAGAGAACTTGTTTCAGTACCAGAATTTGTATCTGTAGTCATTTCCAAGATTTTGGGGCCTATTCCTTACAAGTTTCAGCCTTAAACAGATGTTAGGCCCAGCCTTGTTACTCTTATAGAGCATCTCCCAAATGAGTACCTTATTGTAAAGGGCGGACTTGAAGCTGGTCATCACTGGACCAGCGTTCAAATCCAATGATCTCTTTATTAATTGATTCAAGTAAGGGAACTGGAGCTTGAGTTATGCTTGTATGCAAAGCTGGAGGAGAATATGGATAAACATCAGGAGCCAACTGCAAAAGTGCAGCTGTAAGCCAAGTAGTATGACCATTTGAAGACCTTAGCTGCTTCTCTGTTTCAGAAAGGATTTTCAAAGCTCGATGTAGCCATTCTGATTCATCCTTAGAAGCTTGCAATGGTAGCACACATTGTCAGTTCAGAGATTACTAAGCAAGATGGTGTCTGGCATCACACTTGTCACTAACATTTGTATATTTCTCTAATTAGTTATCAATGTCTATTGCCTTCCTTGTAACCGTAAATATTATGACACGGGAGCTTTTTTTGTTCCTAATTTTTTTAAAACTTCACACTTGTAAATCGAAACATATTATTTAGAATATAAATAAAGGGCTAAGCTCTGCTTTCTACTTGTTAACCATCAATTATATCCATGGGGTATGCCATATTAGGCTTTGCACTGAACCATTTGGAAAACTTATACAATTGGTCACTATTAATTGAACAAGAACATGAATAACACTAAACAAGATAGCCATGGATGTGTGAATGAAGAAGTTCCATAATATTAGGATAATCTGCTGTATGAATAGTTTTGGATGAATTAAGATAGTTGTGGATGTATGAATGGAGAAATTATTAAGGTTAAAATAGTTTTAAAAGCTTTTGTTTTTCTATCAGTCCAAAAGGTTCTTAGCTACTCAGTTCAAACTATTTAGATAACTTCATGCAAGAAGAATTCATTGGGCAACTGAGGTACTCACAATAATTCCCTCCAAATAGTCTTGTACTTTCGTCTAACCATGTAGACTTATAGAGGCTCAATCTTTGATTCTTGGTTCAGTGTTGTAGCTGCTCAAGTTGGATCCATGATTTGGACTTTGCTTTACACATTATCTCAAATGGGCTATGGCTTAGGCATAGGATTTCAATTTCTGTATGGAGCTTTTGGATGTTGAAGCTTTTGGATGTTGAACTGTTTATCTTTTGAGTGTTCTTTATGTGGAGGCATCTTTCATAACCAAAGCTACGAGAATTCTTCACAAAAGACATACACTTCAGTATCAAATTTCCAGCTGTTGTTTTCCAAAAGCTGTCAGATATAATGCACCAGACAACTCACAATATAGGTTGATCGAACCACAATGATATTTGGAGTCTGAATCGCTTGCCAGCCTACCTTCTGAGCTGTTATTGATATTGTACATATTACTAAATGTGAAACATAGTAAAATATCTAGGAGACAAAACAAATTGGGAAAGTAAACTTCCTTTATACTGGATGAGAAAAAGAGAACAGAGGAGCAGAACCAAAAAAGGAAAAATATGTTCAAATTTTGTCGTAGTTGTTTAAAATGTATTTTCAAAAATAAAGGGAAAATATCATGAATACATGGGACCTAAGCTGCGGGAATTGCTCTAGCCCCCTCCGCTTCGCTCCCAATTCGTGATTCCGGAGGAAGCGATGAGGAATCAATCCCGGAATTGCGATTCCTCATCGCTTCCTCCTAGAATCGATTTCTCAATTCACGATTATGGGAAAAAAACGATCCCTAGTTTTATAGGAATTGCTCAGGAACCGATGAGGAATCGACACTTCCAGAGCGATTCCTCATCGATTCCTGAGCGATCTCGGACCAAAAAAATTGCTCCCGAAAACGCTTCCTAAGCGATTATGCGGGCTTGGTGGACTTGAGATCGATTTTTCTCAATTTTGCAATTTTTTTTTTTTTTAGGGATTGGCTAGGGTTCATTTAGGCAAATAAAGTTTGGACTCCATTTGGACTCATTCTATTCCTCATTTCATTGATTTCACTTCTTTTGCTAGGGCTTTGAGTGGGTTTGCTAGTTGTTTGAGAGCAAATTTGTGGGAGCTTGGAGGGGATATTGAAGGGGAGATTGAAGGCTTCTATTTGTGAGAGCTTGGAAGGGAGATTGAAGGCTTCTATTTGTGAGATCTTGGAAGGGAGATTGAAGGCTTCCATAGAGACATCCAACCACCATTGAAGAGCTAAAGAGATAGGCTCTAAAAAGTACCCAATATTTGTTTGTTTTTGAAAAAATATTTCACTATGTCAAAAAATTTAAACCTTGCAATGTTCTCTTCTCCTACTCTTTCCAATTTCTTCTTCTCCATCATTCTATTGCAGGCAACAAGTGACTCTCATCTTGAATCAAGAAACATGATGGGTATGTGGTTTTGGATTTTGGTTCCACTTCTTCTCATTATGATGGTGTTGGGAAGCAGATATGGTGGTGGTAGTGATGAGGGGAAAAAGGTAGAGAGTGACACATACCATGGAGAAGAGGAGGAAGGGGAAGAGGGTGATGATAATGAGAATGAGAGTGATCAAGGGCAAAAACAAAAAGACACAACACCTTTGTGGAAGTATGTGACAAGGCTTGGGGGAGGGAGAGGGGGTGGAGCCACAAAGTTTATATGCCCCCATTGTAATAAAGGGAGAGGGGGTGGAGCCACAAAGTTTATATGCCCCCATTGTAATAAAAATTACACAGGTTCATATACCCGGGTGAGAAAGCATTTGTGTGGGATTATGCCATGCGATCAAGGTAAGGCTACTGGAGTCAAAACCTGTGACAAAGTGCCAGCTAAAGAGAGAAACAAATACAAGATGGAAGAAGAGGTTGCTCAAAACAATTCCAAGAGATCAAGGGTTGAATCTGAATCCTCACAGAGAATGTTTGGTAGTGGAACTGGAACTAGATCATCATCGGCTCGATCAGGACCCTCATCTCCCCATGGTAGTGGAATCTTGCCTATGCGAAGAACATTATCGGATTTCCTTGACCAAGGTTGTAGAGATGATGTGGATTCAAAAGTTTATAGGTTTCCCTATGCATGTGGTGTGCCATACAATGTTCTTCGCTCACCTTATTGGCATGAAATGGTACAAGCCATCAATGGTGCCCCTAAAGGATACAAAAGCCCTGGGTATGACAAAGCTAGAACCGTGGGACTTGACAGGGAAAGAGCCAAAATCATTGTTGAGCAAAGAGATGCAATCTTGTATGACCATATTCATAAACATGTGGTCAAAAGGTGGGATAATCTAAATGTTCCACTCCATGCCCTTGCATATGTCCTTACCCCAAAATACTATTCTCTAATTTGGTTGGCCCAACCTGCACTTGGGGGTGGAGTTAGGAAAAAACCCCACACAGATCCAGAGGTGCAAAATGGGTATATGCTTTCATTAGACAAGTTGGTCCCTGATGATGATGAGTGTGCTCAAGTACAGAGTGAATTGAGCGAATACATCAGTGAGCATGGAGTCTTTGGTACCCTGCATGCAACCAAAGATCGAGATATATTGGATCCTATCCGTTGGTGGAACATGTATGGCTACGAAGCCTCATATGTGCATAAATTGGCGGTGAGGGTGCTTTCACAGGCTGTTAATAGCTCTTCTGCAGAGAGGTGTTGGAGCACCTATAGCTTCATCCACAGTGTAAAGAGAAACAGTTTGAATTTAGAATGCGCAGAAAGCTTGGTTTATGTGCACTACAACTTGAGGTTGTTGCCCCATTATTGTGAGGCGACCAAGAATGATAGAACATTTTTGACTTGGGACAACAATCCAGAGGAGGCTAATGTGGAGGATGGAGCCATATCATTAGAGCATTTGGAAGCTAAACTATTGGGTGATCATGATGATCCAATTCATACTACAAGTACTTGTACAGAGAAGCCACCCCCAAGCAGCAACAACTTTCCAGATGCAGGAGTTTTTCCTTTAGCTTCACAACGTCCAATAATCTGTGGGGGCCATTCATCTTCTCATGTTCTCCGATCACTTCCGGCAACTCCTATTCCACCTAGACCACGAGAAAAGAAATTGGAAGTTTCTTGTGGCAAGCGAAAAGCTTAGTAGATACTAGATAGTATCATAGTACTTTGTATTTCATGTTTATTACGACCTATTTTGTAAACATTATGGCCTAGTTTGATGGCAAATATTATATGTTGAAAATTGAAGGTTGATGTTGTTGATGATTGATGATTGATGATTTGATCATTTAATGACAATGGTATAAGTTATAGCTCCTAGATGATTGATGTTATATCAATGTGTGCTAAATGGTTATATGAATATCTATGTTTTCATGTTTTCTATAGCTAATTTGGCATAATACATGTTTTTTTTAATATATATGCATCAAAATATATTAAAATATATATTATATAAAAAACGCTCCCAAAACGGAGCTTTTGAAAATTTCACTTTTCGCTCCCGCTCCGCGCTCCCAACAACCTTGCATGGGACCGAGAGGGATTACATTGTAAGTGTGATAAAACATGAACAAAATCCCATCTTGATGTACAATGTTCCCCATCTTATAGCTTGCTATTGTTTCTATAAATTGCTATGGATGCTGCAACCTTTTTATGAAATTTGGAAGGATTTCTGACAAACAATAAATAGATGTCCATTTCTAATAGATGTCCCTGTTTGTTTTGACAGAGCATTTTTTGATCTTTCTTCTAGTATTTTCACATTGCAATGGAAGAAAGTTCATCAACTGCACAAAGAAGAGCACCCATTTCCAAACAAAAACCCCCCACAGCAGTGCCAAAAACCCCCCAAGACAAGGAATACAAAGATGCAAAGAAGGATTTTGAAGCCAGGCTATGGGCAACAGTAAAATGAACTCAATGATACAGTGGAGGAACAAGTGGCACAACTGGTTCAAAGGTTTGGTTTTTCCCTTATTGTAAGATGCAAAAGTTAGAGTGTAGCAAGAGTTCGATGGCATTTGTTTGGAATGGGGAAAAAAGAACAAATCGGTGTACGCAATAGTGTGCCTAATACAAAGAAAGCTTCGATACAAAAACAATTTAATGAACTGGAAAAGTTGAAAGAGTTTGTTGAAGATTCAATTCAAACCAACAATCCAGCCACTAGAACAATGCTAGGTGGTCCACAAACTTCTTCTCAACTTCATGTTTCTACTTCCCAGCTTAACAACCTATGGGATGTAAAAGGGAGAGGAAATCTTGATGCATCTGTTGGGCTGTTTTTTTTTGCAAATGGCATAGCTTTTAATGTTTGTGGGTCTCCTTATTGGAAGGATATGGTCAAAGATTTGGTTAATAATGCCCCTAAAGGTTACAAACCTCCCAACTATGAAAAGATGAGGACATTAGTGTTGTCTGAAGAGAGGGATCAAATTGAAACTAGATTTCATGACATTAAATATGGTTGGAAGGACTATGGGGTCTCCCTTGTTTCAGATGGTTGGACAAGATGTCAATCATCGTCCTCTTATCAATATTTTGGTTTCTAGTTCTAAAGGAGTTATGTTCTTAAAATGCCATGATACTACAGGGAAGACAAAAGATGGTCCATATTTGATGGGTCTCTTCAAAGAAGCAATAGATGAGGTGGGAAGAGAAAATGTGGTTCAGATTGTTACAGATAATGCCTCAAACAATGTGCTTGCTAGGGGTTTAATTGAGGATGAATATCCAACAATTTTTTGGACTCCTTGTTATGTGCATTGCATCAACCTCCTACTTAAAGATATCAACAACATTGCATGGGTTGGAGAAACTATAACTAAAGCAAAGATGTTACAGATTTTTATAATTAATCATGCAGCATTCATAGCAATTTATAGAAAACATGCCAACCTCTAGCTTCTTCAATGTGCTGAGACTAGATTCGCATCTGCATTCATTATGTTACAACGCCTCATCAAAGTGCATCAATCTTTAAGGGAGATGGTGGTTTCAATGGATTGGCAGAGGTGGAAGGGTTCTCATGTTGGGGATGGTCTACGAGTTGAGGACATTATTATTGGTTTTTCTTCAGAGGATTTTTGGAGGAGAGTGGAAGATATTGTTACCCTCATCACACCTTATGTTTCCACCCTTCGCATGTTTGATAGTGATTGTCCATGCTTAGGGGATGTGTTTGAGAGTATGGATCAAATGAGAGAGAAGCTTCGTGACATAATGGAAGATGAAAATTCTAGGATTGACAGGGACACCCAGAATGAGGTGTGGGATCTTAGTCTTACAAGGTGGAAACTGCTTCATAGTCCTCTTCATTCAATTGCATTCCTACTCAACCCCAAATGGTTTCACAAGAAACCATCTTCAGATGTAGAGGTGATGCAGAATTGGAACACCTTTATAAGTAGATGTTATGATCGTGATGATCGCACTGCTTTACGACTTGAGTTGGGAAAGTTCTTGAGATCTGAGGGACACTTTGCAAATGAAGATTGTGCACATAATAGAGAACAACTTGGACCCATAGACTTTTGGATACAATATGGTACAGGAACTCCCTTGCTTCGCCAACTAGCTATTCATTTACTTTCACAGGTATATTCAACAACCAATACATTTAATGTGTTCTAAAGTTTAAACACTTTATTTTTATTTTTATTTCAGATTTTTATTTCAAGTTTTCAAATATACATTGTTAAATTTTAATAACATAATGTTAATTTTAGTTCATAGGTGACTAGCTCATCAGCGTGTGAAAGAAATTGGAGTGAATATGCTTTTATCCATTCAACAAAGAGGAATCGCTTAGGCACACAAAAGTCACAAGATTTGGTGTTTGTACACTCAAATCTACACCTGTTATCTCGTCAACAACCCAAGTACCAAACATGGCCTAGTAGGATGTGGGGTTATGGCGGTTCACAGAATGATGGAGATGATGATCTTCCACTTGAGGTGTTGCAAGAAAATGTTGAAGACATGCTAGATAACACCAGACATCATGTTGACCAAAGTAGTGGCTTTGTAATTGGCTAAACTCATCCACCATTCTAGCAAGTGAGCTTGCACATCTAGATTATTAGATATATTTGCATTTTCCATAGGACTATCCTTTCTAGAAGAAAATTTTGAGATATTCTATAATCAACAGAATATATGTAATTATTAACATTGTTATTCTCATTACTTTGTTCTTCTGTTATACTTACTTTCAACGTATCAATAAAAAATTCAACAGTTTTTTATTGTTGCATTTCATTTTCTTTGGATATACATTCACTCCAGATCTAGCTCTATGAATGTAGATGTCTTTATGTTTATATGTAACAATCTGAACTACATAGACTGTCGAATATATATGCATATTTATGATCCATTCATTAAGTGTATCGATTCTGAAAATTAACAGCAGAAATTTATAGGCATAACAATTTAGAAAAATAAAAGGATGATTAAAATATATCTCATGTTACACCAATTCAGAGCCTTCACTACCACATTCACTTCTCACTAGCTGACAATGCAATCTATCTATGGTGGTTGTCTCATAATAAATTAAGGAGGATTTGCCAGCATACTAACATATAAAGTTTATGTTTTTGTGTAAAAAAAATGGAGATATCTCAATGACACAAAATTATGCACATGGCTTGTCCCTCAAGTTCATGAATATCAATGTAATGGTTGATCCCTTTGGTGCTTCAAAGAAACTAATGCAAAAGAATTTGAATAAACACTTGCTATGTGTTTGAATACCAGCCAGTGAGAAAGCACCATTCCTTTAGATCTCCTCTTCAATTTTTCTTTTGGGTTCTATACTTATGAAGATTGAGATATGAAATGTAATTTTGGGACTAAAAAATTATTGTTTCTCCAAATGGGTCAACCCCCATTGGGTCTAGATCGTATCAGGAATACAAGTTTTCTCCGATGTGATTTCCTTCATCTTTTCTCAAAGAGAAACTAAAATTTGTTGAAGTGGGTTGGATCGGTTTTTCAAATCAAGTTGATTGATCGAGAGAGATCAAAAAAAATTATATGGCAGATGCTCTCTTTCCTTAGTTGGACAGGCTAGTGTTTTTTCCCTAGATACGTGCAATGAGATTCTCTTATTGAAGAAATGCATATGATAGTTCAAAAGGAATGCATGTGTATATGCTTCTTCCACAAGATTATACATCTTTTATTGGGAGGCTATGGTGTTTTTTGTACTTAAGCATATATTTGTTGCAGTCAGAGTTTGCTATTGTAAAGTCCTTGATTATTTATGTAGAAAATCTGAATTACCTAATTCCCATTGTATACTTTTCATGTTTCTCGTATGACCACAACCTCATGAATTTGAAGATTAATGGGATTCTCAATTATCTTTCCCGACTGGTATGCTTGATCTGTATGCTATTGGTTTATCAATGATAAAAATAAGCAGATTCAAAATTGAAGTTTATGTTTAAGTTATCCATGCAAGATATAGTTAGTTCATTGGGTAACATGCAACAATCGTTGTCCTAAACCCAAATATGAAAACAGGGTATATGGAAAAATTGATTTGTTCATCATGACTGAATTTGTTCATTTCAATTCTAGGAACCTTCACTTTTGTTGTTTTTCTCTCTCCTCGTTTCTTGTATGCGAAACCTCTAAACTTCGTTTCTCGTTCCGTTTCTCGTTTCTCGTTTCTGGTAACACAGGTGCGGTGCTCCATCCCACCTTAGGCCAATTGGCCATATGATGTAAGAGGAATCGAATCCTAGTTGGGGGGAGGGAGGCTATAGCAGCGGCTTTCATTGACTCGACTTTCTTCAGGTGGATTTTCTATTCATTAGATTTTGATGTATACTTTTTTATCACTAGAGATAGCGTTCGAGTCAAATAAAAAAATTTCTTATTCCAGTATTAATTATCCTTAAGAAAATATTGATAAACACAGTTTGAATTGTTGAATTAGGACATGGTGCAAGCAAGTAAAGGATGATAGTGTATCTCATAGCATTGAATCATGCCCCAAATGAAATCAGAATTCTTGACAATGCAGCTCATAGTGTTGAATCGTCCCCCAAATAAAGTAAGTGATTCTTGACAGTTCAGTTCACTATGCTAAATTGTATCGAAACATAAGTTTCAGTGCCCCAAATAATATTTTGAAATATTATGAATGTTCTTAATGAAAGTTTCACCCCTAACAAATGTATCCAACCAATTTGGACTTTACTTGTGATGCATATGTTCTTTAGTGTTTTAAAATTCTAATTATAATAACCACTTTTCAAATGTTGATGTCATCTCTAAACGTTATGTCAACATGTTGTAAATAGATCTTATTTACATTTTTGTCATTAACAATGTTTTTGGTGCCTTGAATTATAAGAGTATAACACAATGTGAGAAAGGGATTTAGCTAAGATTGTTTTGATGGCATAAAATGATTAAATAATTGTATATAGTTTGACTTCCATATATGATGATTCTAATTATGCATGGCATTGGTAATGGGAGCAATATTGTCATGAGACAAGATCACATTTTTAGGCATGAAACATGTTGTATCTATTCACACTTTTAAATTGTATTTGATATATATGTATCAATTTGATGTTTGCACAAATTGACAAATTTATTTCTCATAAATATGCTCTAATAGTCGCATGGCTCAGTAAAAGGGGCACCTTCTTTGCTGCTACAATAGTAGTGAAGATCTTCACTTACAAGGGGAAAAAGGTCACGACTACATATAAACAACCCAAGGTTGATGGAGTTGTCTTAGCACCATTTGGTCACTCGCTAATGCTCATGGCACTAAATTAAATTAGGAAACATTTAGGAAATAAATCATGTTTCTATTTCAAAGCATTTTGATTATGTCTTTACATATGAAGTGAAGGATTTCCTTCAACACCAGTTAGAAGATAAAGTTTTGCTTATTGTGCAGACATTTACAAAACAATAGCTTGAATACTACCATTCTAGACTGAAAACAATTTTATGGGAAAGTAAATTTGGATCACACAATTTAGATGTATTTGGTAATTAACACAATTTTCATATGGGAGCTCTTGCAACAATGTTAATCTTATGTGGGATTATACCACAAGTTCATCTTTAGAGTTCAGAGAAAGTGGTATATTTTATATGGATTTTAAATTGGTAGTTCCGTTTTGAAAGGCAAACATCAAACCATTGATCACAATCATATTGTTACATGGACATATTCTTTAGTGAAAATTATTTTAAAATTGTATCAACTTTCATTGTTTATTCGTGTTTTTAGGCAAGTTAAACCTTTTGTATGGCTTGATAAATTGTTCCTTTCATTGTTGAGACATGAACTAATTAACTAGAGGTACTAGTTTTTAATTTGTTATTAATGTTTCGAAAATTTAAAGTGTGATTAGTGTTCCAAGTTTTTGTAGTGTTTAACTTGAGAATAAATATATGTAGTGGACACTCATTATTGTGTTTTGTGTTATTTGCAAATATGATGTTCATGGTACTATGTTTTGTGTTTTTTTTTTCAAAATTGTATAAGATGTGTAATTTTGGGGTCTACAGTTTTTTATGTTTCCAAAGTTTCTTGTGTGGTACTTGTTGATCAAATATTATCTAATTGAAATGAATCTATTTGATACCTTACATTTGGCAAAAAGAAAAGCTGCAACAACTTAGGAAAATTTGTTGCAACTGGTTGTGTAAAAGGTGATTTTACTTATAAAATGAAAGTTGTATACATTCTCATTCTAAAGAATTGGATTCATATTGATACAAATGTTTAAATAGAAGGAAGCAATTGTTGGTTGTGGAGCATGATCTTCCTGATTAAGAGATGTTGGTGTTTTCAGTCATGTTTGCACCCTAGTTTTATATGCTATACAGGTGTATTGTACACATCCTAGCGAGGGGGTGTGGGGGGGCATTGCCCCCCATGGGGGTCCGGGGGCTAGCGGGTCCCTAGCAGGGGTTCGACGGCGAAGTCCCCGAAAGAAATTTTTGGGTTATTTTGTTGGCCAACAGTTTGTGGGCCCATGGTTTTGGGTAGCCCGTAGTATTTTCCCATGGTAATTCCCTTTCAAAAGGAAGACATTGTAATATGAATGTGTAATGTATTGTAGCATTGTAAAGATCTATGATTGTGTAAGAGAGACTGTGAGAGAGTGAAGAGGAAGTTGTAGCAGATGCGTTGCAGGTTCTATCCCTTCATTTGTTGGATGGTATAATAATAAGGACTAGCAATTTCTGTGTGGACGTAGCCCATGTTTGGTGAACCACGTTATATTGGTGTCTCTTTTGTAATGTGTTTTATGTGATTTATATTTGCATATTGTTTATTATTATTGCTCTGCAATCCTGCAGGTTCTATCCCTTCATTTGTTGGATGGTATAATAACAAGGACTGGCAATTTCTGTGTGGACGTAGCCCATGTTTGGTGAACCACGTTATATTGGTGTCTGTTTTGTAATGTGTTTTATGTGATTTATATTTGCATATTGTTTATTGTTATTGCTCTGCAATCCTGTTTTTCTAATAGCTATGTTGTTGTAAAGAATTGTATAATCAATTTTCTTGGGTTGTCTATGATATGCCATGTTTTGCAAAATTTTATTTTGTTGGATGAGTATTTTGATAATCTGATCTACCACGAAGAAGGGAAGCGACTAGGATAATTATTAATAGTCGATTAATGTTCACCTAGGGTTGAGTATTGTTAAAGAGCACTTTTCTTAGGTTTAGGAGTTCCTTAACATGATATGATTCCAATGCACAAAAATAAAACTATGAAAATTGAAAATAAAGAAAATACATAGAGAAGAGAGGGGGAAGAGGAATGAACACACTTGAAATGAGAAGAGGTGGTAACTTTATTGAAGCCAACAAACATGATTCCCACCAAGCTTGAAGTCATTTTTGGTCTCCTTGCTTTGAACCTCAAAACAGTCTGTAAGCAATGGCTTCAGAGGCCCATGATAAATATGTGTTAAAGAAGGATAAAGAAAGGGACGTTGAGGGGAGGGGTGATGATAACAAGATTGAACAAGAAATCCATAAAATTGTGGTTCTGCAAATTGTGGAAATCTTAACCATTACCTTGGAGTGGAGACAAAGGAAACACGATGATTTATTACCTCGATTTACACCCCTTAATTATGAATTTATATGTAATGATGAAATGGCTATAAGCCTAGACATAGGTGATCTAAAGAAATTATGACCATTGGCTTTGTAATATGTATATTGACAAAAAATAATACAAAAACATTGAAGGTTTCAAATGAAGGAAGAAACAAAAGTGGGGTATTAGTCCACAAGTGAGGAATGAAAGGTGCTTAAGGAGATAAAATAAATTATTATTATATTATTTACACTCACTTTCATCCCAAGTATTTTAACATTTTCTTTATGATTATTAACGGTTTACCTCCCTTTAGGTTAGTTTCCCAAAAGGGAGGCCAGTGGTGTCTTGTAATCTGTAAATTTTGGACATGCAAGTTCATTGTCATTTTTTACATCATTAATTTTCACTCTACTTCTATGCTTCCATAACTATAGCCAAGTATTGCTACCATAACTTTATGGTATTTATGACTAGAATAATGGGTGTGTTGAAGAGAAAGGTAGCCATTGTTCATAGCTAAATTCTTTGGTTCCCAACACTAAAGTTTCCTTAGAGTTTCTTGGTTAGTCTACATTGGAGCACTAGAGGGAAGTGGGATGGCTTAAGGGACTTTTAGAAGAGAAGGATATCCCATTCCTTTTGTTACTTAAATTGAGGGAGAAAGTGTGTATGGTTGAAATATGATTGTTGTTCATAGTATGGTTTGTAGTGTTAATTCTTTGCATAAGAGCTTTGGAATTGGGTTGAATGAGAGGAAATAAAGCCAACTTGTAGGATTTCTCCCTTTTGGGTTCATATCATTTACTTGGTGGTGGCCTATGTGACAAAGAGTGCATGTGTTATAGAGAGCTTATGGTTGGGTGGAATGCTCTTTGTTTTTTTCTTTCGGCATTCCTTTGCACCTTCTAGGACAATTGTTAGTGTTATTGATTTTTTTGGGGGTATAAATTACTTATTCTTACTAGTAACTCCATGATACCCTGATAGTAGGTGATGTATTCATTCAAAATGAGCTAGATAAACAAAAATGCACAGTTCAAACTATATGTGCTCATCTTTCTTATACAACTGAAATGATAAAACTTGTTTCAACCTTATCAATGACTACCATATTTATTAGGAATATCTTAAAGTGTGAAGGGTCATAATTCTATACCCAATCATTTTCCTATATTTGCAGCTTAGAGTAATTTTAGTGATATATATATATAGAGAGAGAGAGAGATAGGAATACAAAACATGCTTGTTATAGATGACGAGGTTATGGAAAAGGAAGACAAGAATGAAAATATTACATCTTTCCCTGTATCTGGGATGAGGTGAAGTTCTGATCAATGGATATTTCTAAATCCAAAACCATAAACTCCCTCAAATTTGTACCCTATTTTCCTTCATATTCATTGGGAATTGACTCTAGAAAAGATGGTGTCTATTGAAAATGTTGCTCAGGATTTCGATCGCAGCCGCATATAGATATGATTCAAGGTCAAACATTGGATTGTTGTACATCTCAAGAGCAAAGAAGGGCTTAAGGTGATGTTCAACGTGTCCCCATCATACATATTTGGTATGGTAAGGTCAAACCTTACCCTTTTGCACTGACTAATAGGTAGGGTAAGTTAGCATTACTTACAGATACAAGGGTTGAATAACCCAAGGCATAACTCGTTGGAGTAGTGGAAAAACACACACTGAAGGCAAACACACTAGATCATATTCCAGGTGTACGTGAGCCACTATTAGTAGGGAAAGGGATTGGTGGCATTGCCTTTATGCTTGGAGCAATAAAGGATGGAAGGAACTACCTTTGTTATGCACATGCTAGTAGGATTGTGGTGGCTACAACTTTCTAGGAAGTTGGAAGCGTAGTTTTTGCTCCCTCCATCGATGCGGTTGTTTTTTCTTGTTCTCTACCTTGGGAATCTAGCATAGCAATGATACTTTCCCTACATAATCTGAATACACAAGTGTTTTCTTATGCTCTAGATTGGGCATCTGACATAGCAACCATACTTTCCCTATACCATCTGAATACATAGGTGAACCAATGGCTCGAGCATACAAGTTGAACCTGCCTACCCATTAACCCAATGAATAATGTTATAATCTCACATTGAACCTACCACCCAGCTCCATATGCATAACTATTGTACTAATGAGAAGAGGATAAGAGCACATCCATAAGCATTGAAGTCTATGGTTCGATGAGAAAAAACCTAACTCATGGGTGGACAATGCTTTAGCACTATGTGAAATTGCTAGTGGTGTAAAGTCACAGCATGGAGTCGATGGCCTTCATCTAGTCTATCGCACCCTATTAAAGGTATGATGCCTTTGCATTGATCACACATTTAGGCCAGGTTTCCATAAGCAACATTAGCATGACACCGTAAACAATGTTAGTTGCTCAAAATCAATAACTGGAATGTGTGTAGATGATACCTCACTTTCATCTTTTTTGTTTTCATTTTATTTTAGTAAAGGCCATATTAGTAACTTCAATGACCTTTAATCAATAGGATCCTTCAATCTTGAAGAAATTAAATAAAATAAATTAATATTGATTTTCCTTTCATGTGGATTTATTATTTAACTTGCAGATTCAATGTTTTTTTATCTTGTTTCATTTCCCCCTTCATCTCTTTTGAAGATCTTACTTTGTCCCCTTGAGCAGACCATCTCTTTGTGCTCCTAAATATAAGTGGTATTTATGAAGAACACTAATAATAATAAGATCAATGCTTCCTCCCCCAAGAATGAGTAACAAAGATGAACAACACTTATATGGGATCAATGTTTTAGCCTTTAATATGATACAATGAGAGGAAATGGTGGATAACTTGTGTCCATGAAGAAGATGACTTTCACACTCTTGGAGTTGCTTCCTTGTGTCAAAAATTAGTGAAAACTTTCACATTCTTGGAGATGACTTTCACACTCTTGGAGTCGCTTCCTTGTGGAAACTTGTTTTGCAACATGTTGGGGATGATTCTAGAGCGTATGAGACAAAGCCCACTTGCAGGGGTTTTGTTGAGGCCCTTAGGAAGATTATTTACTTATTGGAAATATGAAGACTGGTATGCAAGATGGACAATCTTGGGCTGGGGAAAATACTAGACTGTGTGGTAGTACACCAATGCCTTTCATACCCTGCATGGAACACTAGGTATGAAAGATTATGAAAGACAATTATAAAATGGTGCAATGACCTAAAAAGACACATCCAAATAGAAATGTAGTTTCTGTACATCTCTTCACTAGGAGTAGCTGACCATTATGATACCAAGGTTGCATACAAATTTTAGTTAGGGGTAAGAAAAAATTTGGGGTCATAAATCATCCGTAATAAAAAAAAGGGGTAAAGGCGATGTCAACTCTTAAAACAAAGGACAATGCAAGGATAACCAACCTCAAGACAATTAGTCAAAGAAACATGCAAAGAAGAAGAATAAGAAGTTGAAGAATGAGACATGCAAATGGCCCTTACACAACAATGACAAATGTCACGCTCGATAATCACTATTGGTTGTGCTTAAATCCTCATACTCATTTTCCTCCCTGATGCCACTAGAGCACATGGATATGGAAAAGAAGGTCATTGACATGGAACCAATGTTACTATCACCATTACAAAGGTCTATACAAAGGAACCAAAGGATCTCAAAGTAGGTGAGTTCATGTTCCAGCCCTATATGTGGGTGAAGCAGGTACCACAACATTTCAATCTTGACATCGATAGCTAGAAGAACCTAATCTCAATGGAGGTTATTAAAAAGATGAAGTTGTCAACATCATTGCACCCCCAACGATACACCATCATTTGGTTGAGGTAGGGACAAGCTATGTGTCAGTGAAACAATGTCGTATGCAATATGGCATCAAGCGAACCTTCAAACACAAGGTACTATGTGATGTTTTATCACTAGAATTTTTTTATGTTCTTTTGAGACAACCATATCTATGGAAGTGTCACATTGTTTACTAGTATAGGCCTTGTAATGTATTTGTTACCCTAATAGATAAACTCTATAATGTACTAGAGGTAGCCTTGACTACCATAGTTTCTTATATCATTGCTATATAGTGCATGAAGATAATCTCAGCCTAGGAGACCTATCATATTTATGGTGCATTCATAAGGAGCAAGAAAAATCACCGAGACCGCTCAAACCTTTATAAGGAGTCCATTTGTTCATTAGAGATAAGGAAAACAATTAGTGGAAGAAAACAAAGACATGTTTACCTCACCTACAAGAATACTTACGAGAATCAAGTAAAGAAGGCAATTGATTCAACGATAAACACCCCTCTAACCAATGGCCCTATATACAAACACTTAAGTATTTATAGAGAATTAATATTGTAGAGATCATGTTTCTTTTAAACTTAATAACAACTAATCACCTATGATTTATTATGATTCCACATTATACCAATTTTCACAAAATTCCTCATGATTTATTATGATTCCACACTATACCAATTTTCACAAAAATCCTTAAATTCAGTTTATGAGTTAACAAGATCTTTTTTTTTTACAATTTTACAATTTTAACTAGCTCACAATCTTCCAAGATGTTCAAATTATTTCTTTTTCAAAAATCTTTCATTTTTTTTTTCTTCTTAAAAACACCCAATACCACTATATTAACCTTCCTTAAAAATTTAGAAATTAGTTTAAGACAACCCATTAATGTCAATTTATATACAACTCACATTAATTTTTCAAAACATAATCCATATACAGCGAAGTTATAAAATAAAAATATAATATAGAAATTTTAGTGTCTTTGAGTGAATATATCATGAATATTTGGTTTTTAATAATAAGCTTTTATTAAGTTTTTAATAACTTTAATTTTTAGTTTTTATTTTTAATAATTTTTTCTCATCTTGGATACTTATTTTATATACGTCATTTATGCCTAAATGTCTCTCTCTTTATATATGATTACATGATTTTTTAAAGTAAAATAGCTAATACAACTATTTAAAATACTAATTCCAAACAGCATTCCTATATGTCACATAGCTCTACACATTCAATCATTATAGCAATGAATATATCATTGTTTTAGAGAAACCACAAAATTTGGGTAGAAGTGGATAACAAACTTTTGAGTACACATTACAAGTTGGCATTCCTAGAATAAATAAATATTTTTTAGATAAAAAATATCGAACTTTTTGTTAGTTATTCTATTTTATTGGAGTAAGCTAAAATTTAGACGATTTGTATTCAAAATTTGGTGATTTTTTTGGTCAAAATCCAGCTGAAATTGCTGAAATGAAATTTTGGGTTGTTGGAGTTATATAATCAAGGTGTCTTTGAACTTTTGGTTAGTTACTCCATTTTATTGGAGTAAGCTAAATTTTAGATTATTTGTATCCAAAATTTGGTGATTTTTTTGGTCAAAATCCAGCTGAAATTGCTAAAATGAAATTTTAATGGAGGATAATCGGAAAAGCTGAATCCATTCCTACAATCAAAATTATAATTTAAACAATTAAAAACACAATTTCAAAAAAAAATCACATTGTTAGATTTTAACAAAAAAAATTGCAAATCATCTGTAGTTTAACTTACTCCTAAATAATAGTATGCATAATGTGCATGATATATATGATGTTATTACATGGAGTTTATTTTACTGTTTATATTTGTGCTGTGTTAATAATGTTTACCCAGTTCATGAAATATCAACCATTTGAAAATATATATATATATATATATATAAAACGTCCATTACTCAAGGAAGACAAATCGCCCAACTCTCCAACTTAATATATACAACCCTAACTGCGATTCTTTTATACAAGGAGCCCTTCACAAGGAAGCAAAATTACAGTTCAAATCCCTCATACATATCTTGTTCTTGTTCTTTTTCATTCAGTCACTTTCTTTTGCTAAAAAAATGGCTCTGCCTTGGCCTGCAGAAACCCTGACGCCAGAAAATTCATCAACTCCAAACCTAACTCTCACTCCTAAGAGTACTCCAAAATCTGTAATTGGCAGCCCAAAATCTGATACTAGCACCTCCAATTCTGGAACTAGCTCTCCCGAATCTGTCAAAACTCCCCGAGTCCGAAGTTGGCAGAGACAGAATCAGAGGCGGAGCCCAGAACCCCAATAAAACAGATCCGGAAATTCAAACGGCCAGCAGTAGCGCCCCCTCGGTGATAAGGCCCACTCCATGGACACCGGCTTACATGACCGCCAGAAAATGATCAATTCACGGCTACTTCTGTCAGTCGGCAGCTGCCAGTCAGAGAAGGCTCCCGGGTACATGTCCATGTGATTTATAAGTAAATAAATCAAATACTAAGCTATTTTCCATTAATATTACCCCGTCCTTAACGCTTATTTTGGTTCCTTCTGTGAAGAATGCTATGGGAAAAATAGCATTATAAATAAAACAATTTTGTACAAATATCTGTGTAATCAACTATGTTTGCAAGTATTCTTGTTTGGATATGAAATCTATTTAAATTCCTTCATATGTTTGCAGTAATACTCTTCTTCAGCATCACGAACTTGCAGGAACCCTAAATAAATGAAACAGGAAAATCTCTAAAATCCCCGATCATCCATTTGTGAACTACGGATTCCACTCAGATTGAATATAATCTGAAGTTTTCCTGTAAAAGCGATCATAAATTGTAAAATACTGCGTAATCTGTGTCGGAGCTTTTCGCATTTAATCGAACTGGAACAAAATTTCAAGAAATTTTACATTAAGCTAAATGAACAGAGCAGGATTCTATGAACTACGGATTCCACTCAGATTGAATATAATCTGAAGTTTTCCTGTAAAAGCGATCATAAATTGTAAAATTCTGCGTAATCTGTGTCGGAGCTTTTCGCATTTAATCCAACTGGAACAAAATTTCATGAAATTTTACATGAAGCTAAATGAACAGAGCAGGATTCCATGAACTACGGATTCCACTCAGATTGAATATAATCTGAAGTTTTCCTGTAAAAACGATCATAAATTGTAAAATTCTGCGTAATCTGTGTCGGAGCTTTTCGCATTTATTCGAACTGTAACAAAATTTCATGAAATTTTAGTTTTTACATTAAACTAAACGAACAGAGCAGGATTCCATGAACTACGGATTCCACTCAGATTGAATATAATCTGAACTTTTCCTGTAAAAGCGATCATAAATTGTAAAATTCTGCGTAATCTGTGTCGGAGCTTTTCGCATTTAATCGAACTGGAACAAAATTTTATGAAATTTTACATTAAGCTAAAGCTAAATGAACAGAGCAGGATTCCATGAACTACGGATTCCACTCAGATTGAATATAATCTGAAGTTTTCCTGTAAAAACGATCATAAATTGTAAAATTCTGCGTAATCTGTGTCGGAGTTTTTCGCATTTAATCGAACTGGAACAAAATTTCATGAAATTTTACATTAATCTAAGCGAACAGAGCAGGATTCCATTCCATAGTATGTATTTCAGTGTGCTCTCGATTTGTTGCATACGCAATGAATTCGTTAATATGCATCTTTATTATTTATTATGATAATTTGTTATTAGTGGACATTTTGTTTTTTAAAATAATAAATTTTTTTATAAGTATATTCTGAAAAGAAAATGTGTTTGTTTTAAATTTTTAGTATTTATAAATTCTCATTTTGATTTTCAAATTTGTAGTCTTTAAAAATGTTTTTTTTTCCAGAGAAAAAAACTACTTAGGTCTTTAAAAATGTTTATTAAAGTTTTAATATATAAAAAAATAGTATATGTATTTTTTTTTTAGATTTGTTTTAAATTTTTAATATTTATAAATTTTGATTTTGATTTTCAAATTTTTTGATTTTGATTTTCAAATTCTGTCTTTATAAAAGTTTAATAATTTCTTTATCTAATTTGAAACTTTTTTGTTTTGTTTAAATAGTTAATTTGTAACTTTTTTGTTTTGCTTAAATAGTTAATTATGTTGTTTTGTAACTTTTTTGTTTTACCATTACTAATGAAGTTTATGTTTTAACTTCATTGTGTTTCATTTTCTAAAATTATGTTGTTGCTTTTCTTATGGAACATTCTTAAGTTTGGCTTTTTTTCCTTTTTAATTTTTACCATTTCGATTAAGGGAAATAGTTCAAGGAAATAGTTCAAAGGTTGGTGAAAACTAATTATGTGACTTTCTCTCATTTAATAGAAATGGACAATTTCATTTTCTAGGTTTGAGTTGTCTAATTTGTGTTGCCTTTTCATTCTCCATGAGGAGTTGTCCATGATAATAGCATGCATTTGAGGGTTGGTTCTTTGCCATAACCGAATCCATGTCTACACCATCAATGGTACCTTTGATGGAGAGGTTGGGATGTTGTTGAGGTTCTAGGATTTGGAAAAATTACTTCATTTTTGGAATTTCATCGGGATTAATGGTGATCTTAGTGTTTGGTTTGTTGTTTTTCTATATTCTCCCTTGAGAGACATTAACCTTTAAACAAGCATCCTTCAACAAAGTCTCCACTTGAAAGCTATATTTTCATAATCCAATCCATGGATTCAATGAAAATCATCCCACCCAGCTAAAACTATCATATCCAATAAACCTCGACTTAGGGAAAGCTTTACAGAGATTTGGGTCCAAAGAATTTCTCTTTTAAACATGGCTTATATTAGACTTTAGAAATATACCAAAGTATTTCTAACTATTTTTTGGACTTACAATATAAACACAAAGGCATGGAGATTTGGCAATCTTACTCACATTGGGGTTGTTACGATAGATGTATTAACTAGGTTGAAATTTAGTAACCATGGTTTGATGAAGAGGCCATATCTACCCCAAAACCATGATCCATCTTCCAAGACCACCTTGTGATCTTCATGATTGTGAAAAAAACATGAAAAAACTCTTTAGAAGAAAAAGTTATCAAGCACTATGTGGTCAAGGGAGGTTTAGTCCATTTAATAAGCATTGGTGATGATGCATACAACCCATTGAATTTGCAAATCAAGACTTGGTTTTTCTAACTACTGATGATCTCGTTAATCTCCAACATCTCAATATGTAACATTGGGTTAACATTTAATTTGCCCACAATGAAAGCCCTTAGTGGAGGATTCTTGAGATTTAAAAACAATGAAGGCCCTTGGTGGAGGATTCCTCAAATCCAAAAACAAAGATGATTTTTTTTGGATTGCTTCTTTAAAAGAACAAGGAAGTGGGCAAAGGGAGATATTGCACTTCTCCTTAGAACCCCTCCACGCAGATAAATCATCATAAAAAAGGTGTATTCCTTCTATATATTATAATCAACAAGGTTGCCCCTATCATCTAGTTGTCAACTCAAAAAGGTTACCCTATGATGGATAGCCAAGGTCCCTTTCTTAGCTTGGATTTTAGCCTTAATTTGGTACATGTAATCCTATCTCTCTACTTGTAGAATGTTATTGATACCACGTTCTGACAAACAGTTTAATATTCATCTTCGCTTTAGATTGAGATCAAAATTGTTTCATTAAAATTATATCAAATAGTTGGGGAGTAATCGCCCAATGCTTATAATTATTTTATCAGATGGTTGGTATGTATCCTCCTTTGACGCTTTACCAAAACTTGTATTGCTTGCGTCATGAATTGAATTTTGTCTATATGTTAAAGTAAGGATGTGTGCGATTTCTCCTAAGATATATTACCTATAAAAAAAATTCAAAGTGGTGTGCACCATTCGCCATGTTAGTCATGAGTTTAGAAAGGCTCTGCCAAATGCATGGAA
This sequence comes from Larix kaempferi, assembly GCA_027924585.1. Lineage (NCBI taxonomy): Eukaryota > Viridiplantae > Streptophyta > Pinopsida > Pinales > Pinaceae > Larix > Larix kaempferi. The sequence continues at coordinate 12,806,832 of BSBM01000258.1, read as the reverse complement.
GTTACACATATTCTTGATGACTCTAAAACCCTACCATTGTGTAACATCCCCGTACATCAACCAAACGACATAGAGGGGAATAAGAACCAACACCAAGTTCAGAATTAAGCTCATAGGCCACATATGATCCTTAACAGGAAATAAAAATAATATGTATATGCATAAATAAACGCAATGGAAATAAACTCAATCCACACACATAACACATGCATTTACAAGCATAATACATCACAGACAGAATCATAACAACATGGTAGATTCAAATAATAGTAAATAACAGTTGAAGCATAGACTAGATACTAGAGAATGCTTATCTAGAATAAAGATCCAAGCAACTAGCTATGCAAGTGCCATTTTCCACCCAACCATAGGTATTATGTCCCACATATACTATTTTGGCCGAGAGTCCATGCCCAAGTCGGGCTATGAGTCCACCAGGGGGGAGGAAACACCTATAGGCTTCTACAGTTGTCTCACTCAGCTAGCATACCCCTTAGCTCCACAATACCTACCCCACACAACACCTTCCAGGCTCAGGAATCCCCTTCTCCAATCCGAGCCCCTCAGGCAGTCCATCTTGCCAATTGCTTCCATTGTGTACATAAAAAGAGTCCAATCGGGTGCCTATGCTTGAGATCTACCTGTAGCTTTCTCCCATGGCCTCTTAGGCATGTAAGAGTAGCAGAACTCATAGGGTTGGTCTCAGGCCTCAAGGATGACTTGCAGCCATCTCTCTTTCTCTTCAAGTCTACAAATCGGGGTAAAGGTTTGGGTCCAAGACAAAACGTAGTGTCTGGTGACCTAAATGGGTAATGAGTCGAGTGAAGGAGGTCTCTACAAAGGGTAGGGTCTGAGTTCGAGTGTAAGTCTCTATGTCTGTGCGTGTGAGTGTATGTGTTGTCTGGGGTTTGTGTAAGTCTGAAACGAAGGGATGGTTCCCATGATGGCAGTCTAGATGCAAGGGTGAATGAGTCTGAACACAAGGCTAAACAATCCGTCCCACCCAACACCCTTCAAGGTTCAGGTATCCCTTCACCAATCCGGTTCCCTCGGCGATCCATCTTGTTACGTGCTTCCAGGGTGTGTGCGAGTTTAGCGCAGAAAAAAATTAGGATGTCAATTGTGAGGAAAATGCCTGGGTGAGGATCTGAGTGTGATTGGGTCGATGTCTACGAGAGTGAGTCTCAGCGTAAGAAGGTCATTGCATGGGTAAAAATTGGGTCCGTGAGTGTACAGGCATGAACAGGTAAGGTTGGCGGCTCTGATTTCTCCAAGTAATATTGAGGGGAAAACAATAGGCCTCTTTGACATCACTCTAGATCCTGGAGATACAGACCTCTACACTTGTCCTGGAACATACTTAATCCCCATGCTTCCATAACTATGAGAGGGGACTTTTCCTACCAACCTCACACAGGAATTAAGGATTGAGTGAAACAGTAAAAAAGGAAGTAATTAGCACATTCAAGGCTCATGGTAGCAATTGGATTGGCTCTATGGCTTACACTTGGAAATCAAGGATTCAATCCCCATAGCCCCCCTTTTCTCTTCTCCTCTAGTGGAATCATAGCCCCTTTGGTGCATCTTACACAACCATCTTGGACCATTCATATTATTAATCAACATAATTCTTACATATCATTCTTATTAGCTTGATGAGCCTATCACGTAGTTCAAATAAGAATAACATTTACATAATGGATCCAATATATTCTAAGGGTCAAAATGGGGGTATTACACATTGGCACTCTTAAATATGTGGTTTTACATCATATCACATATATAATTTACTATTTTAAGATGTATTATTACAATTTGTATACATTCTAGTGTATGATTCATGTTTAATTCATTACTAACTAAAAACTGAGATGCATTATATTCTAACATGTCGAGATGACTAATGTGTAAATAACTCATTATAAATTTGAGGATTAATGGAAGTGGTAAACAATTAAAGGGGTTGTCCAAGGTTGGTAGATGTTTTACAAGAGTGAATGGCAAGACGCGTCCTCGAGTCCTTTCTAAATTTAAAAAGGTGTATTCTATATTATTTGTCTCATTAAACTCAAAACACATAAAACATCAAAGAATATATAAGCATAAATATTCAAAAGAAACAATAGTTTACTTATAATTGAGTCCAAATTCAAATATTTATGATATGGTAATTAACAATACCCAGGATTAATAAGATTATTAACTCTAATAAATAAAGAGAACAAGATTAAACATTTTAATTTTAATTTTGTATTTAACGTCATGAAAATGAAAATGATAAAATTATTATACTTTTTCAAGATCATACTAAGAAATGATTAAGCTATAAGTCTAATAAACTTTTGTATTTTATGATTAAATACAAGGCATGCTAAAAAAAATTCATAATTAAGTACATTTATAGACATGCTGGTGACATATAAACACAAGATGGGGTGGCATATAAAGTAATTTCACATTTACACTATATGACATTAATGCATTTAGATTGAGCAATTTTGAAACAGCATACTAGGTTGGCAAAGAACAATGCTTCCAACTTCTACATACAATACACAAGATGGGGTGGCATATAAAGTAATTTCACATTTACACAAGATGGGGTGGCATATAAAGTAATTTCACATTTACACAAGATGGGGTGGCATATAAAGTAATTTCACATTTACACAATATGGCATTAATGCATTTAGATTGAGCAATTTTGAAACACGATACTAGGTTGGCAAAGAACAATGCTTCCAACTTCTACATACAATAATGCATCCAATCTCGTGTAGCAATAAATTTCATAAAACGATTTCAAATAAGTAGGACAAAGTAACAATGGATTAAAACAGTCTATGTAAGTCTTACAATGTTGTTACTAATTCCATTTGACAGTGAATGTACTTATGCAAACTTGACCATTGTTTTAATAAAAGTAACCAAAGACTAATTAAATGTGGGGAGTAAAATATTCAATTGGTGATGTATGTAAAAGAAATTATGTAGTACAAATACCTAGCCACATTTTTAGATTAAGGAAAGAGATTAAAATAGACACAACAACTATAACCTCCAATTTGGTAAACCATGTCACATGGAATGTGTCCAATTCCATTCATTTTGATACAAATGTTTCTCTATGTACAACTCCAAGATAATTTTAGGTAAAACATAAGTCTAACTATTTTAAACATTGTTTTGTATGATGTCTTAAATGTTCTAACTATAAAATCTCTATCTAGCTTCATGACATTGTAGTTTATTCATAAAGTAATAGTTGCAACATCGATTAGCCTCTGCCAATTCAACCTATAAACTTCTAGTAATGGAGCAAATCATAAACAAAACATGTGACAAATATCTTGTCAAATATAAGAGATTAAATTAGGCAATCAAAGTAACTACCTGACATGCATAGTGTTCATTGTTGCATTTACAAATTATATCCATTTTTTATTTTAGAAGATTTGTCCATTCCTTATTTGTACATTCCTTCATGCTTTTCCACCTCAAGGTTGAAATGTATGTCTCTAAAGAATAGTAAACTTATTTTCAAAAGAAAAACTATTGTCACTAAAAATCTAATGAGGTATCCTTAGTCAAATAATTTCCAATCTTGGGTGATATTTGTAGATTTAGAGGGATGAGGAGAATTCAAACTACCTATACTAGAATCGAAGGTCTCCTATTGTGTGGTGATAGCTATAGTGTTACTACATAATGGATTTGAATTCCAGATCTTTAAAACACCCATCATCTCAACATAGTTGTGTACCCTTTGAACCTAAATTTCATCAATTGATCAAACATCATTGGGTAAATTAAGAATCCAATGTCAATTGGGTCTAGCTCGAGTGGTTGTGGATGGAGTGATATCCTCACTACCTAGGTTCTATTCTTGTAAGTGAAATATTGAGTTCATAATGAGCATATTGTTGCAATGGCTTCACGCATTGTTGTTGACTTTGCCTTGTGCCCTAAAGAATCTAGGGTTTACTCTGGGTACCATTCTCAAAATGAAGGGAAGTGCTTGGGGGTTTGCCCCAAGATAATTTACCAAGCCAGAAAATTAAGAAGTCGAGAAAAAATTGCAATCATCAATAAACCGAACAAATGGAAGAAAGGAAACTTTAGGTTCATCCATTATTAGCTTAAAAGGATTGTAATTGCAAAAAAATTACAATCATAAGCTTCCTTATACCGATAAATAGTCAGCACGAATAAAAAAACTTGCAATAGGGAGAATGAGTCACACGAAAAGACATTTTGCTCGCAACTAGGGTTTCCCTAGCAACCCTAGTCATCACACTACTCATCTCCTTGCTTGAAAATTTCATATCTCTAGCTTTCATGCTCACCATTGGCACCATTGAAATCAATAGATTGAGGTTACTATTAAGGATTTTTTCTCTTTAAAGTATAATATTTTTGTTTAGTCAACAATGGGAGAAGACATATCTTCAGGCATAGATGCATTTAAGGTTCTAGTTAATACTTTAAATCCTGCCACAAGATCGCAAGCCAACATCATAGATTTGTCAAGTGACTAGAGGATGTCCCTCAATCGGATCTGTCAACGCAGGAACTAAGGAGAAAATCCCTTATTTTGTCAAAGATGGCTTTGAGTGGGAAATTCACTATCCTTTGGCCCAGCCATAGAGCTATTGAATCATGGGTAGAAAAACATTGGACATCGAGGATACAAAGGCAAGTTTCATTATTTGCATCAAGAAGAGGCTATCTTGTTTTCCTTTTTTTCAATAAGGAATCCCATGATTTGATGGTTTCATGGGATCTAGGGGAATGTATTTATCACCTTGGTATCTAGATTTTAATCCATGGGAGGAGATCATTTCAACCCCTATATGGGTTATATTACCTCATTTGCCCCTAATTTTTTGGGATGAAAGTTCTCTCAAATATGTTTAGAAGTTGGGAAGATATAATGACCAAGTAGAACCAAAGGAAAATCTATTCTCTTGTCTACAAATATGTGTGGAATTCAACTTGGAGAAGTGCCTCCCAAAGGAATTGCTATTCAATTTCGAGGGGAAGAGTCACTTGCAAAGCCTTGCTTGCAAGCAACTTCCATAAAAATTCAATCATTATCATATCTACATGAATTTCGCTAGAAATTGCCTAAACTCAAGCGAAGTAGCCACCTCCTTCTCATTAGTAGGTCGAATTCTAGCAAGTTCAGAGCATGCGTTGAAGTTCATAGTGCAATGAAGAAGCAAAATGCTGAAATATTCCTCAAGGGGAACTACCCAAAAAGAGCAATAACATATTTGAATCATTGGAAAATTTAGAAGAAGATGAGAAGGAAAACAAAGAGGAAGCACATGAAGAAAACAAATTTGAAGGGGGGAATGATCCTTCAAAGTTCCACATGGACCAAAGAATGTTATTTCAATGGAAATTTAAGATGAAGAAGACATAAAAGAAGAAGAGCCAACAAACAATTTATAGGAAATGGATTTGGAATAAGAGAAAGTAGGGAAACCTTTAGCTAAACCCTTAGTGCAACTTCATGTCACCTCAATGCCCCATTTGTGTGATAATTCCATCTCCTTCTTTTGTTGAATCTTTGAATAAATTTCATCATCCCTCCCCTTCTCTAACATTATAAAGGAAATCAAGCCAAGAATGAAGAGAAAAGGAAATATAAGCAAGAATCTTCTCGGGGACACAAGCAACCCTGGATTTCCTCCTCTTTATAGGGATGCCTCCTCAAAGATGATAATTGTTCATTGCTTATGTGCTTTATTAGGCAAGAAATTTGTAAGGATTTATCATAATAAATAATTTGTAAGAAAATGTAGTGGTAAAGGAAAATGGTGGATTCACTCCTCCCAATTCCTCAAAGGGAGGAAGAATAGTATTCTCGTAGTGATCTTTTTGAAATTTTGTACTTTCTAGCAATCAAGTTAGACCACAACCTTTTTATATCAATATAGTTCTAATCATTCATGTTGAAAAAAATAACAATGCAAAATGAGATTGATATACAAAAATACCTTTTCCAGGAAAGTGTCTGGCCAACCATAATGATAGAGGATTCCAACCACGACAATTTCATTATCCTCTGTGTGGTGCATTTGATTGATTTTGAATGGATGCATGTTTCAATGAAAACCCTTCATCGGATTTTGTTTCGTCTATAGTGTGCTCGGTCAAGGTGTGCCAATCACATTGATTCCAAGTGAATTTTTTCCCTTCTATCTCAATACCATCGACACCTTCCAACCATTTCCCCTAATGTAACATAGCCATAGGTGTAAGTGAGAATCGAACCTAGAACCTTTCTAAAATAAATAGATGACAAAAGATTTAAAATATGGCTCCATTACTAACCATGGTGCCCTAGTCCATGTTGATGAGGGTTGCATTTATATGGTGATAGGTCATGTCAATCCTTCCAATGTCCATATAAATTATGTTGAGTCTTGTTGGACACTATTTTTGATACCTATTTTACTCCATAATCCTTCAAGTCATCTCCATAACCCTTTATATTTCATCCATAAACCCTCATGTTTCATCCATAAGGCCTTGAAATTCAATAAACTAAGGTATAATTGTTGCTGCTCTTAATGAATTTAATTTTGAAATTTTTTAAAGCATTTAAATTTCAATTTCAATAAAATTGAAGAATTGACTAACTTCCTGTAAATGCTCCTAGTTTTGGATATTCACAGGATAGTTGGGCGCAATCTGAAACACTCAGAAGAATCCTTGATGTCCAAGGATGGATTAATTGCTAACAGCTTCACGAAACAGGTTTTACAGATGTGGAGTCAACGCTGGTCAAAGCAAAGAACCTGTGTTGCCATTAAGCATAAAAACAGGGTCGTTCTGATTTTGCATGGATTTTCCCTATCTTCATGGATATGGAGAACGAGCTTAGGGATAATGAAGATAATGGCGAGATGTCATTAATAGTTTACCCAGGATTATAGCATTTCTAGTTTTAAACAATTTGTATAAGTACTTCAACTCTTGATGTAATTTCCATCCGACGAATGGTGAATATATGCGATTGAAATAAAGACTTCAAATTTCGAATAGATGTATGTGTTCATTTTTATATGTTGTGGGATCGAGTTAAGTGCTAAGATTTTTTTGAATCAACCTGTGTGTGTAAGCAAAGCAATGGAGGGCCCCCTCTGCCAAGCCTGCGCACCTATTTCTTTCATTAACACATAGTGGTATGTTTTAAATGTTTTCTGCAGTATTCAATTAGGATTTCAACCTACGTTTTGCAATAAAATTCCATTCTATATGATGCAAGTAGGTCAGCTCTATTTTTATTAAAATATATACTTAATTGTTGAAGTATTCAAACACATTGTGAACTGATTTCATGTAAAAGAATTCAATGTCTTCCTGCTTTCAACAATGAAGTAGCAATGTTGTAGTTTATTTTTATGGTTTTGAGGTTTCGGTTTTAGAATATTTTATAATTTAGGAGCTGATAAGTTTAAGAAATCGAATGAATACACTTTCTGTAAGGGAGTTTTGTATTTCTTAGTTTTCACCATTCAAGTAATTCTAGGTTCAATTCCAAAAGCAGAGTTTGTTTTAAGATTAGTCTAGATCTAAATCCATATACTTTGGATATGCTTCTAAGTCTTACGATTCCGGATTGACAATTAAAATATATGCTCTAATTTACAACAGCAGATTGGGCCAACAAGTCTCTGGAACCCATCAATGGGAGATTGATGCATCATCTTCTCATAGGCCTTACAATGAAAAAGAGGTAAGAAAAAATGTATATACTTTTACAGGATTCCAACCACGATGATTTTGGTGTCTTCTTCTTGTTTCACTAGATAGATTTCGAATGAATGTTTGTTTCAATGCAAACACTTCAAAAATACTTAAATCGTAAAAGGTAGTTTAATGTCAAAGGGATTCAAAAGAGGGTTTTCACTTGTCAGATTATACTATGTTCCATCTACATTGTGTTTAGTTGGGGTATGCCAATGACATTGACTTAGAGTGCATATTTTCCCTTCTATCTCAATACCATTGGTGCCTTCCAACCATGAGACAACCATAGGTGTAAGTGAGAATCAAACCTAGAACCTTTCTAAAATAATAGATGAAAAAGGCTTTAAAAGAAGGTTCCATTACTGACCATGATGCCTTGGTCCATGTTGATGAGGGTTGCATGTACTAGGTGATATATTCTACCGAGCCTACACATGTCCACATAAATTATGGTGCGCTTCTTGACCCTATTGATAGTAGATTCATGTGTCATGTTCTCGCAATCCTTGTAACAATGAAAAGAAGCAAGAAACACTATAAATATCACCAAACAAAAGGCAATGATATGGAGGTAGAGAGAATCCATATTGTTGAGAGTTCAAGTTTCAAGATCTGGTTTTGAGATACCTGTAATAGTAATAATAATAATAATCTATTTTTAAGGTCACAGCCTAGCCAAACACCAAATTGGTGTATGAGACCCCCTTGTCTGTGGAACAAGGGACCCCTTCAGTGCAGTGATTTGACAACTAAAGTCTATGGAGGTCTACATACCCTATCCCTTCTCAGATTTGAATCTGTGACCTCCTAAGAGGAAACACATGTTCTTAACCATTAGGCCCACTCAACATGAATTAGGCTCGTATTTAAGACCATTTTTTCCCTCTTGGTGTTGTGTTCAAATTGTGTGTTACCATAAGAAATATGTGGGGTATGGCCAAATTTACAAGGCAGGTGCCTACTAGAAATGTGGTCCCTACCATAGTTAGAAGAACTGAATAAGGATTGATGAATGCCATCCACTAGCGTGGGTCGATTCTTATCTTGATGCTACGGATATGGCTTATGAAAATGTGATTGCCACAAGTGGGCTTGATCTCTGATATATATATATATATATATATATATATATATATATATATATATATATATATATATTGGTGGAAGCCAGATAGATCAATTTTTTACTCCATTTGACACATTGTTTTGGGTGTAGATAGCTTATGTATATACTTTGCTTTGGAGGCAAGAGTTGATCATGTTTTATAAGCCATGTCCAAATATATATATATATATATGTAGATAGCTTATGTATATACTTTGCTTTGGAGGCATGAGTTGATCATGTTTTATAAGCCATGTCCAAATATATATATATATTTGGACATGGCTTATAAAACATGATCAACTCATGCCTCCAAAGCAAAGTATATACATAAGCTATCTACACATTATTTTGGTGGAAGCCAGATAGATCAAGTTTTTACTCCATTTGACACATTGTTTTGGGTGTAGATAGCTTATGTATATACTTTGCTTTGGAGGCATGATTTGATCATGTTTTATAAGCCATGTTCAAATTGGATAGTTAATGGGACAATTATATACAATTGAGAACAATGAAGAAGCATTGGGTACATGCCATTGTATTTGGATTAGGAAGGATGTTGGAAATGAGACAGCTAATGTTTCAAGTATCAGTGTAGTGATAGTATCTTTTGGGGAGTTGGTGCTTAATCACATGTAAATGGGCATACTGCATTGTAATACCTTGCTTAGACATGCATATCCTAGTTAGTTGGTTCACCATTGTAAGGTCTAGACATAAACCCAAGTGATGGAGTGGGTGGGTGGGGGTTACATATTGTAATTGAATACTTGTTATAAACTTTGAGTGGGTAGGTGTTTACCCCAACTCAAATTTAAAGGGGGTAAATGTTAAATTAACCTTGACTTCAACAAGCAATAGTTAGTTCGTTAACTATACTTGGTCATTGATGAGTTTACCATATGTAGTTCACTGGTTCGTGGTATTGGGTAACCAATGGTATTAGATGTGATGAATCCTATTTAAAGGCTTGAATAAATCCGTGTATTAAGACTTGTTTTTTATTAATGCGGTAGGCACATAGTTTGAAGGATCAAAAGAAATGTTCTAAAATTATGGTGTAAAGGACCTTGACCAAGCAACATCCTAAATTAGGGTATGGTTGTTATGTTGGATGACTAAGAAGGCAAAGAAACCACATCTTGAATAGTGAAGGGTAATTGAGTAACCAACCCTTAAGTGGGAGGTTGAGAAACCATCCCGAGGGAAATTAAAGGAGGTTGAGAAACCATCCCAAGGGAAATGAAAAGAGGTTGAGAAATCGACCCTTGTGTGAGGCTTTTTGAGATGGGTGCATGTGAAAATGTAGGCATGGATGCAGTGTAAATTTTTTGATGTTTTGATGTGTAGGTACCCAATAAAGATGAGAGGTGGTGAAATAGTAGCTTGAGGTATAGTTTGAAGTGGATGTTGTGGGGAAGTTGAAGCACATTAAGACATTTCAAAAGTAGTGTAAGTAAATGAGATAAACCTCAACTAAATAGAAACTTATTGAAGTTGCTTGTGGTTGTACCTACACTATGTTGAGCAGAAGTAGGGGTAGTACAAGGAACAATCATGAGAAGAGTGATTTAATATATGGAAGATATGAAATTATACATACAAACGAATCAATGGTAAAGACAAGTTGTGCAATGGTAAGAAAACCAAGTGTAGAAGTCAATGATGGTATAGACTACAAATTGTGAATAAATAGAGGGTTGATGTCCTACACATGCATATGGGAGGACTTAAAGATACAAAATCATCTTATCCTTTTATTTTTGTTAGGTGTATCTAATTTGACTAACAATAGGTTGATAAGCCCACTCAAGTGGATCATTGAAGTTTGAATAAGTATGAACCCAAACCAAAATTTTCAAGTGGGTCTTTTATAAGTCTTTGGGACTATCTACAATAGCTATTAGGAGAAATCATGAAAGAGGGAAAATACAACTTGGATAAAGAGGAGAATAAGATACCTTAAATCCCTTATCATGAAGGTAAGTTATAAAGCTCAATAATCCAAATAAGGACAAAAGCGGTTGCAAAGAAAGAGGTTTCACTATGATAACCGGAAGAGACGGGTTAAGTGTTCACATACAAGACATAAATATAGGTCTTGTACAATCAACAAGAAAACACTCAATTGTAACAAACAAGTCCTTTATGGGAACCTACACAAGGAGAGTTATGGAAGCACTAAAAGCCTCCACCAAGATTATGTAATTGAGATTCTAACATATACTTAAATGAAAGAGTTAAACTAAGCAAACAAATGCACAATAATTAACTACATTTACAATGAAAACAATTGAAATCTCATTCAATTCAATTTCTAACTATCAATTCCCAAAGTAGGAGATAAAACACATGTAGATTGTCCCAACCTTGAGCCCTCAATGTTGTGTTGAAGTATCAAGCAACAACAAAGTTATAGGAGCACCACCCACTTAATACTGCCAAAGAGAAAACAAAGTGATTCCATGGCAAAGAATAAATTCACTATTCGATATCTTTGCACCAAGAATTCATTTTCAAGAATAGGCAATTAAAACGTGCTAGCACTCAGATGATGGTACAAGGGCATATGTGCAAATTCAACCAAGATGGAAGAATGTAACCTATCCACAAAGTTATTGAGTGAGTGGAAGGGTTGAAGAATAAATTCCATGGATGAACCCTCAATAATAATAAAAACTTAACTCCATACTTCAGGTGATCACTTAGCGATTAGACGTGCAAAATTGTTGTCTAAGTCTTTTTTCTTAGAGAAAAAAGGAACTGTTTTTATAGCATAGAAGGTGTGTGTTTTCTTGCAAGAGTTATTCCAACCCATCAAAAAATATCCACAGAGCATGAAATAACAGTGGACTAATGCAATCCATGTGAGTGTCGACGACTATGTAGCCAATCCTGGAAGCCAAAAAAAATATCAATAAGAGGGTTAAATTTAGTTGGAACCACAAAAGAAGCCATGAATTAAGGAAAATTAATCTAAGGAGGAAATAAGAGGGACCATGAGGGCTCCAAGTCTAGTCAGGAGGGATAGCAAAGTAGTTATATGTCTAAAGATGGTGAAAATGACTCTAGAAGTCAAGTGAAACTCTTCCATAATGCTTTGTAGCATGCACATGAGTGCACTAGGTACACATGTATGTAGGCCATCCTCCAACTCAATGACAAGTCTAAGTTCTATTATTATAGTATTTTATGGGAAGACAAAAAGAGGGATTCATTTAGATATGTAGAGGTGGAAAATTCCTTCATCAAATGTATGGAGAAGGTGTTTGGATGTTGGAAATAAATTATGACAAACACATAGTTTGTTTCCTTTGTTCATGGATGATGTAAGTCTGAGTCAAAGATGGAAAGGAAGAGATGGGCATGAAGGATCCTATAGATTGGTGGAAACGTTTTTGCATGGCATACCCTTAGTTACAAAACTACATGTGACTACTTTCTCTAGTCGTGAGCTTCTCTAATTTCTAGAGGAATTGGAGCAGATATTCCATTTGTAGTGTGAAAAGAAACCATTTGATATCAGAGACAACTAGGAATCTAATCTTCATCCATAGCATACTTTACTTGGTATCACTTAGAGATATTACGTACTTTTAATACGTGTGAATCTCAAAGAAATTTCTTTACGAGAATGTTGAAAAGTTACCAAGGGAGTGTTGTTCACCTTGTGTTGCCTTGGGGTGGACAAGAACACTTTAAAAAGGTGACCCCTAGTCATTTAATTAATAAAGTGAGAAGTACTTTATTTTATAAAGTCACTTTATTAAAAATTTAAGTCATGGTTATATCCTAAGTTCATTTAAGTGATAAATTCAAGTGAGTGATTAATTAAAAGGGTCATCACATAATTAAATGATATGAGTGCACTAAATATCATTTAATTATTATTTATGGAGCATTTATTGAGAGCCCTTGATCTAATCTAATCTTGGACATTAGATGAAGAGGGGGAAATTACCATGAACAAAAAGGGCTTGGGGAAGGAAAACCAATTCAATTGTTTGCATTTTCCAAGAGAGAGTTTTGCAGAGGAGAAGGAGCAAAAGGAGAGAGGGTTTTGAGAGAAATTATTGAGAGCGCTTGATCTAATCTAATCTTGGCCATTGGATGAAGAGGGGGAAGTTACCATGAACAAAAAGGGCTTGGGGAAGGAAAACCAATTCAATTGTTCACATTTTCCAAGAGAGAGTTTTGCAGAGGAGAAGGAGCAAAAGGAGAGAGGGTTTTGAGAGAAATTATTGAGAGCACTTGATCTAATCTAATCTTGGCCATTGGATGAAGAGGGGGAAGTTACCATGAACAAAAAGGGCTTGGGGAAGGAAAACCAATTCAAGTGTTCACATTTTCCAAGAGAGCGTTTTGGAGAGGAGAAGGAGCAAAAGGAGAGAGCGTTTTGAGAGAAATAGAACCAGAGAGAGAGAGAAAGAAAAATTCTAGTACAAATCCCAAGAAGTCCATACATGTACAAAAGGGAAGGAATCCGTATATCAGGGTATCGTACAACATTTATTTGCACATATTTTGAGGAGGTCGTACTATACCAAACCATACAGTGGCACAAAAATCGAGGCAGAGCTCAGCACAGTTTTCAAGGTGAAAGTACAACAATCTGTACATCATTTATTGATGTGTACGGTCCGTACAATGCAAAAAATTCAAGGAGATTGGGAACATATATCGAGGAGCAGGTTCACACGTGTGAGTCGTATAGGCACATTTTTCAAGGTGTTGTGATTTATGTTTCAACAAACCGTACAATAGTTTTGGCAGTGTGATGCTGGCACAAATTTCGAGAAGAATTTTAAAAGATAAGTATTGCTATGGTAGTTTGTAAAATTTCACTGAAAAATAAAATTTATTTCTCAAACAGGTTTTCCCTTAGGGGTTTTATCCTGGACCAACTTGGTCAAAATTTCTGTGTTAAATTTTTATGAGATTGGTTGGTTTAAATTTTTCGAGTTTGAAAGTTTAGGCTGGAAGGGAAAATTTCTGAGTTATTAATTTTGGAAAAAGAATTTCATGTGTTTCAAGTAAAGTAATTTTATGATAAAAATGTGCATGGTGGGGTTTGGGAATTAAACTACATGCAGAGAAGCTTGAAAGCTTGAAACCGGGTTGGGGTTCTAAAACTTTCATGGTATCAGAGCGGTGGTTAAGATCATAAATTTAAACACTCATAAATATTTCAGATTTGAGAAAGAAGAGGGTTTGTGAAAAACAGGTTCTTGAATAGTTTCTTTGAGAAGAACAGGTACAGGTTTTAGTCATGGTGACTGGACTTAGAGTAGAGGACAGATTGGATGGGGCTGCAAATTTTAGCCCATGGAACGCTAGGATTATGTTAGTACTTGAGGAGAATGAACTATGGGAAATAGTTAATAGTACAACAACAAATCATGTCATTGTTCCTACTGATGCTACTGATAGGGCAGCCTTTATGAATAAAGATGTGAAGGCAAGAAGGATCATTCTTGATGTTGTGAAGGATATCCCACACATTTCAGCAAAGGCTCATGCCTTTCAGATGTGGACAGCTTTGACTAGTCTTCACCAAAGTTCAAATGAAAACATGAAGATGGTGTTGCGGGAAAAGTTGAAGGATGTGCACATGGGTAAAGGTGAAGGCATGGCTTCCTACCTTACCAGGATTACAGAGGTGAGGGATGAAATTGCAGTTGTTGGGGAGGTTATTCAAGGTAGTGAGTTGGTGTGGACAGCCTTAAATGGCATGACTCAACCATGGGCTATGTTCGTGCAGAAAGTGGTTGCTCATGAGAACATGCCTTCTTGGGATCCTCTTTGGCATGAATTCATACAAGAGGAGACTTAGAGAGGATATATACAGGGAATTTCGTCATATAACAGGGAAGATGAGGATAATGTGGCATTGGCAGCTAAAGGTAAGAAGAATAAGTTCAAGAAGGGTCCTAAGGGTGGGGCCAAACAACACACTGGTGAGCAAAATAAAGACTTGAGAAAATTTAAATGCTTTGCTTGCCAGAAGTTTGGACACTATGTTGGATAGTGTCCGAACAAGAAGAAGAAAGGACAACAGATGGCAGCAGCAGCAAATGTTGATGATTTTGCTTCATGTTTTGAGGGAGAGTTTTCTCTCTATGTTGGGTGTACAGAGAGGACATTTATCACCAGCAATGATATGGAGGATCAAGTTTAGTGTTCTTTTTTGGTTGGCCATTCTTTGAGTGCTTATGCCACTACTTCTACTTAGTACATTGATAGTGGGGATTCGAGCCATATGACAGGTGTTCGAGATGTGTTCACCAAGATGGTTGAGACAGGCTTGAGTCTTGAGGTAGTGTTGGGTGACGACACGATTGTGAGAGCGATTGGGCGAGGGACTATTACCTTTTAGAGGGATTCTATGCAATCCATTTCATTGAGGGATGTATTGTATGTCCCCGGGCTGAAGAAGAACCTTGTTTCAGTTTCCACTATTGTAGACAAGGGTCTTGTAGTATGTTTCCTAGATGAGAAAGTGCATATTTTTCCCAGAGCAACATGACCATCTACTTCATGTGCCATTGGAGTTAGATGTGGGAAATTGTACAAGCTTCTCTTCCATCCTCATCATGCATTGGCCCATACTAGCAGTAGCATTGAGATGTGTGAGTTGTGGCACAAGAGGATGGCTCAACTTCATCATTCAGCTTTGAGATTGATGAGGGAGATTTCTACAGGTTTACTGCAGTTCAACACAGAGCAGGATGGTGTGTGCAAAGGGTGTGCTTTGGGGAAGTTAACCAAGACTGTTTTTCCTAGCAGTGACGCAAGATCAGGTGGAGTACTAGATTTGATTCATTATGAATTATGTGGACCTATGTCTTCTGCTTCGTTGACAGTATTTGAGTATTATATTGGTTTCATTGATGACCATTCCAGGAAGACTTGGATCTACTTTCTGAGAAGCAAACAATATCAGGAAGTCTTGAAGAGGTTCCAAGAGTTCAAAGCTCTTGTGGAGAACCAAACAGGGAGGAATATTCAGGCACTCAGGTCAGACAATGGGGGTGAGTATACCTCCAAGGAGTTTGATGAGTTTTGTAGATGGGAGGGAATCAGGAGGCAGTTGACAGTTCCATATACTCCATAGTGGAATGGAGTTGTTGAAAGAAAGAACAGAGCTATAGTGGGAGTAGCTAGATCCATGCTGCATGATCAGAGTATTCCTTTCTTTCTATGGGTAGAGGCCTGTAGTACTGATGTTTATGTGCAGAACAGGATTCCACACTAAGCATTGGGGTGTAAAAATCCTGAGGAGATGTTCACCAGGAAGAGACCTGAGATAGGTCACTTCCGCATATTTGGATGCCTTACATATTCTCATGTCCCTTCTGAGAAGAGGAAAAAGTTAGAGCCCACGGCAGAAAAAATTCATATTTGTTGGTTATGATGAGACTTCTAAGGATTTTCGCTTATACCTTCATGCAAAGAGGAAAGTTGTGGTAAGGAGGTAGGTGATATTTGAGGAGGAGAAAGCCTTCAGGAAGTCTTATGATTCAGATATGGTGGAGCAGCAGGTTGTGTCTCGACAGGTGACAGTATCAAAGGGTTTAGCAAGTCAGGGTACAGGGTAACAGGTTTCTGGAGTGACTGGGTCACAGGTTACAGGTTCATCAGTTTCAGGTACTCAATCTACAAGGACTTCTGGTACAAGGATAGGTTCATGAGTCGCACATTTACAGGTTTCACCTTCATGTGATTCGGGTGGTACAGGTTCAAGATCACCAGGTACAGGATCTCAAGCCACAGGTACTTCTTTAGGAGACAGTTGTTAGATGAGTAAGTTTAGGAAGAGGGCCTACCACAGGAAGCTGCTTCCAAGAAATGCAAGCCAAACTGGCTTAAGGATCTTGTGAAGGAAGCTGACGATTCTGTGGGGCCAGCCAGGAGGGAGGTCAGAGAGAGCAGGGCACCAGAGATATTTTCTAATTATATGGCGATGGTGACTAGCTTGAGTGAGTCTGGGCCTACTAATTTTGAGGAGGATACCCCACATCAGGTTTGGAGAGATTCCATGATGGAAGAGTACAATTCCATCATGAAGAATGGAGTGTGAGATATTGTTCTGAGATCGGAGGGGAAGTTAGTAGTGACTTCCAAGTGGCTCTATAAAATCAAGCATGTTGTAGATGGAAGCGTCTAGAAGTACAAAGCTCAGTTTGTGGCACGAAGGTTCTCACAGGTAGAGGGAGTTGATTACTATGAGACCTTTGCACCGGTTGCTATATTTTATTCCATCAGAGCAGTGATCTCCATTGTTGCAGAGATGGGTTGGAGGATTCATCATATGGATGTGAAAACCGCTTTTCTAAACTGTTTTCTATAGGAGGAGGTATATCTGGAGAAACCTTAGGGATTTGAGATTCATGGGAGAGATTCTCATGTGTGTAGGCTGAAAAAGGCCCTGTATTGTCTGAAGCAAGCCCCTCGGGCTTGGTACTCGAGGATTGATTCATATTTGCTTTCGATTGGGTTTCAGAAGAGTGAGGTTGATACCAACCTATACTTCATTTTGGTTGGGGGTGATCCGCTCATTCTTCTATTGTATGTTGATGACTTGTTCATTACAGGAGCAGAGCACCTGATTGAAGCATGTATGAAAGATCTTTCTTCAGAGTTTGAGATGACTAAACTTGGGCTGATGCATTACTATTTGGGGATGGATATTTGGTAGGAGGATGGACATGTTTTCCCGGGGCAAGGAAAATATGTTGCAGATGTTCTGAAGAGATTTCGGATGGAGGATTGTAGACCCATGTCCACACCCATGACCACCAACTAGACGAAGCTTCATGCTTCTGAGGGAGATTTGGTGGATCCTACTTTGTATCGTCAGCTTATAGGTTCATTGATGTATTTGGTCAACACCAGACCATATTTGAGTTTTGCGGTAAACACTCTCAATCAGTTCATGGTGAAGCCCGGGAGAGTGCATTGGACTGCCGCAAAACACATATTGAGATATCTTGCAAGGATAGTAGATTATGGTTTGGACTACAGGAGGTCTGATGGAGTGGGATTGGTTGGTTTCGTGGATTCAGATTGTCCAGGAAGTGTTTCAAATCAGAAGAGCACTTCCGGTTGTTGCTTTAGTTTGGGCTCGGCAGTTGTGTTGTGGTTCAGTCAGAAGCAAAAGTCTGTTGCTTTGAGTTCTGCAAAGATTGAATACATGGCAACTAGTCAGGCTAGTTGTGAAGCTTTGTGTCTTCACAAGTTGATGGTAGACTTATTTTCTTAGGAGCTGCGACCTACAATTATACATTGTGATAATCAGAGTTGCATCAGGCTCTCTGAGAATCCGGGACTTCATGACAGGTCAAAGCATATTGAGATCATATATCATTTCATCAGAGATTATGTTTAGAGAGGAGTTGTAGAGTTGCAGTACATTTCTACTGATGAGCAGGTGGCAAACATTCTCACGAAGTCTTTGGGTAGAGGGAAGCATGTTTACTTCATAGACAAGTTGGGAGTGGTGAAGAACACCTTCCTAGGTAAGAGGGAGTGTTGAAAAGTTACCAAGGGAGTGTTGTTCACCTTGTGTTGCCTTGGGGTGGACAAGAACACTTTAAAAAGGTGACCCCTAGGCATTTAATTAATAAAGTGAGAAGTACTTTATTTTATAAAGTCACTTTATTAAAAGTTTAAGTCATGGTCATATCCTAAGTTCATTTAAGTGATAAATTCAAGTGAGTGATTAATTAAAAGGGTCATCACATAATTAAATGATATGAGTGCACTAAATATCATTTAATTATTATTTATGGAGCATTTATTGAGATCCCTTGATCTAATCTAATCTTGGCCATTGGATGAAGAGGGGGAAGTTACCATGAACAAAAAGGGCTTGGGGAAGGAAAACCAATTCAAATTCACATTTTCCAAGAGAGAGTTTTGGAGAGGAGAAGGAGCAAAAGGAGAGAGGGTTTTGAGAGAAATCAAATCAGAGAGAGAGAGGAAGAAAAATTTTGGCACAAATCCCAAGAAGTCCGTACAGGTACAACAGGGAAGGAATCCGTACAGCGGGGTATCATAAAGCATTTATTTGCACAGATTTTGAGGAGGTCGTACTGTACCAGACCGTACAGTGGCATGAAAATCGAGGCAAAGTTCAGCACGATTTTCAAGGTGAAAGTACAACAATCCGTACAACATTTATTGATGTGTGCAGTATGTACATTGCACAAAATTCAAGGAGATTAGGTGCAAAAATCGAGGAGCAGGTTCACACGTGTGAGCCGTACAGGCACATTTTCCAAGGTGTTGTGATTTTTGTTTCAGCAGGTCGTATAATTGTTTTGTCAGTGTGATGCTGGCACAAATTTCAAGAAGAAATTTAAAAGATAAGTACTGTTGTTGTAGTTTGTAAAATTTCACTAAAAAATAAAATTTCTCTCTCAAACAGGTTTTCCCTTAGGGGTTTTATCCTGGACCAACTTGGTAAAAAAAAATTTGTTAAATTTTTAAGAGAATGGCTAGTTTAAATTTTCTGAGTTTGAAAGTTTAGGCTGAAAGTGAAAAATTTTGAGTTATTAATTTTGGAAAAAGAATTTCATGTGTTTCAAGTAAAGTCATTTTATGATAAAAATGTGCATGGTGGGGTTTGGGCATTAAACTACATACAGAGAAGCTTGAAAGCTTGAAACCGGGTTGGGGTTCTAAAACTTTCAAGAGTTTAGAAGAGATGACCTCTCAGTTGACTATGGACAATACTCTGAAACCATAATATGCTTCGCATCTTAAAAGTGATTGGTTTCTTTGAGAGCTATAGAAAATGACAATGTCAACAAGGACCTTGCCTCTTTAACTAATCGTGATCAAGATGAATAATTTCTATGTTAAGTATTGACTCATCTTTCCTCGTTGTTATACATGTTTTTTAAAGATCGTAAAGACCATTCAATAATAATGAACATAATACTATTGCTTTGATGTTTAGTATTAGGCTTATAATATAATGTACAATGGAGATATTTTTGTTTTCGTTAAAATAAATCTTAGAATAAAATTTTTTTATTCTTAAAATTTAAATATTATTTTTATTTTCAAATTTAAAATTGCCCATTTTGTAATGCATAGATATATTTAGTTTTCTAGATCTAATGTTAATTATATCCTTATACCTATATTACTAGGTTTTGGAGATTCTTACATATAGAATATGTCAATATTGTATCCATGAAACCTTGAATAATCTACTAAGATCACATGAAAAGAATCCTAAAAAGAAAAGATAAATCAGATTTCTTGGATTTGTTTTATTTAGATAAAGATGAATCTCACAATGTGCCCTTGTGCCCATTTATTTATATTAGTTTTTTGGACATAAATTTAGTTAGAATATGTATATTTTCATAATTTAAAGAATATTTAAACATTTTTATTCAAATTCAAAAGAATAATAATAACATTGTAACAATTATATTGAGATTATTCCAATTATATATAATATGATCTATTTATAGTGAGATTATTTCAATTATATATAATATGATCTATTTATAATGAGATTATTTCGATTATATATAATATGGTATATTTATAATGAGATTATTTCAAATATATATAATATGGTATATTTATAATGAGATTATTTCAAATATATATAATATGATTTATTTATAATGAAATTATTTCAATTATGATCTATTTGTGTTAAATATCAAATTATGGTTTTTTAAAGTTAAGTAATTGTTAGAGTCACGTTACCTAGAATCATCTCATTTGTCCTTTGAGGTATCTCCTTAAGATTAAAATAAGCCATTCCATCCTCTTCAAAGGTGTGCATGGACTATTTTTTGTTTCAATTCATGGCAAAGGGGAAACATGAGATGATAGCATAGCATAGCATAGCATGTATGCCTTCTAAGGTTATAGAGTATAGCATGTATGCCTTTAAGAAAATAGTGTGCTATCCAAACTTATATGTACTTAATTTTTTATATGTACCTTTTTTTTGGGTTGATATTCAAGAAAAGTTGACATACTCATTATACTTTTTATTATTTAAATAATTTGTTATTGTCATGGTTATAATAAGAGAATAGTTTTTTTTCAAAGAAAGCCTTATAGAGTCTCACCTTCTTCCCTATGGATGGAGGGTGGGTCAATTGCCAACCACAATAGAAATTGGTAACCCATCATGACTTAGTCATATTCAATCCTTAGTCAAACTATAATTAGAGAACTTATGGCAAACTCCACCTTGAAACAATATGTTCTAACTGCTTGAGCTAACTCATTGGGCAATAGGAGAAGGATTGCTTACATTTCCTTTGCCTATTACTCTAACTATTGCATTGTTGTTTATGTGGGTGTGTGTGTGTGGGTGTGTGTGTGTGTGTGTGTGTGTGTGTGTGTGTGCGTGTTTTGTCAAGTTATTGTCAAGGGCGCATCAAGTGGTTTTGGAACTGACCTCATACTTGGAAATTAAACAAAGGGTCACCTTGAGCAATGTGAACAATGGACTCCTCATATCTTGAAACAAACAATGAATGGAATCAAATTAGAGAGGACAAAGGGTTTCCCTTAGCAATACAAAGGGTCAACTGATATTTTGCGGTCGGTAAGATGGGCAAGGAAATGAATGAGTAAGAGTATTATGGAAAAATAAAGAAAGAAATATTACAAGAATAATTTACTACCATAAAAACCTTACAAGTTGAAATGTGTATGGAAATCTAAATACATCAATAGTACAGTAGAATAACTCAAGTGGTTGAGTGCTTTGAACTTCATGTAGGAGGTCTTGGGGTTGATTCCATAGGTTAGCTACCTTTATTGTGCACTTCACTTGATGTCCTTGACGAGATGTGTCATAATTAGTCATGATGGGTTTACACTAGATATTATTTGCAAATGAGGGAAAGTGCCCAACAATTTCCCTACAAGGTTTTTCTTGGTTAATCGGAATCAATAAAGAAGATGCTACATCATTTAAGTAGGGGAACAACCCATAAGGTTGAGCTACCAAAAAAATTTGAGAATGAAACAATATCTAAAAATTGAGCAAAAATAATGATAGTGACAATATTGAAAGGCAATTTTCACAAAAATATATACAGATGGGTGCAAAGTTTTCACAAAATTTAAAATCGAGACACCCAAATTCAAGTTTAATGCAAAGATCAAATCACGTGAGTGGGTAACCAAGCTTAAGTATGCCTTTGATCAGTGTACCAAATGACTCATGTGCATAGCCTTGTAATATATGGAAGTTGCAACTTATACATTATGAGCAAGATGATATGACAAGAATGAATACCATGACCATTAGTGATTTTGAAAAGCATTTGACTTTTTCTAAAGGACAAATCAAAATTGGGATGAGTGATATGAGGTTTATCTTTCACATTCTTTTTAGAATGCGTTAATAATTGATTAATATATAGAAAATTTTCAAATATTAAATTCAAAGGAAAATATTGACACAACATGGCCATTAAGAAAATTCTACATTGTTAATATTATACTTAAATAACGTAGGTAGTGAGAATGCCTTAGGCACCTTGGATAGAGCCATTAAATATGCTATACATAAAGAAGAATACATTTTATCTCTTGAGAAAAGGTTCTTCCTTAGGTACAAACAATGTCATTAAAAGATGCAAAGGCACAAACAATGTCATTAAAAGATGCAAGGATGACCTCCAAAGTGTTATACATGTGGATAACCTTTGTCATGACAGCACAAATGCATAAGGAAAATACTACACGACTAAATCCCAAAAATTATAAATAATTGGATATCGTTGGTGATAATAGTGACATGTCTTGAGTGATCATGAGGACTTACCTAGGAAATCCCAACCTCCAATGGGTATGAATACTAAAGAAAGTTTTGTTTCCATTGTTGGCATAGCCTCAATAGTGGTTTGTCAATTCAATGAAAGTGAGGCATTATTAATGTCCTTATCAAGGTTCAAGTTTCTCCAATCACACATGCATGTTTGTGTTAGTTCACATATATCAGTATGTGTAATAATGGTTGGTGTCAAGTGCAAGTCTTAGGCATATATAGAAACTCTTCCCTTGCAACATTTTAATTAAATAATTTCATTAGGAATGTTGTTGGTTATAGTCACTCTTAGGTGAAGTTAGGCGCAATCTACCTCATGTTTGATGGAAGCTAATGAAAAAAATATACATTCAATATATATTTATTGATTTATTTTTTAACTACTAGTTTTTGTTTTGTTTGCTAGAATCTCTCTAACTTGTAGGAGTGGCCTTTGGTCTAAGAAACCATTACCCAGGGGAATCTAAGCCATCAAAATCACCTGAGGATCGCACCTAGCGTGGACCACACCAACCCTCAACTGGTTGGATTTTGGGTGTCTCCTCCCAACTAGTTCACCCCTAAGGGGAATTGAACCCAGGTCGCCCTGCTGACGAGACCCGCACCTTAACTAAATGAGCTAGTGGGATTTGACTTTTTAAGTACTAATTTGATTTAATCTTGGTATTAATTTAAAAATTCTTATGAAAAGTAAAAACATATATCTCAAGTGAGTTCCACATCAATATCCCTAATACACCTGGTCATAGGCATATCCAATGTGTAGATCTGGTCTACAATGTTGAGCGTTCACCATACACTATACCCTCAAGGACTCCTATGTTACAAAATCCAATGATTCACATTTCTTATTACTTATAGTACAAGCAATTTTAATAGATTCTCATCCTTCAAAAATAATGGCCAAGAATATGGCATCAAATGCATTCAGCCAAAGGGAACTATTATTGTAAATTCCAAGCAATTGGACAAACTCACCAAAAAGGTTGACCATTTTGGTTTCATTTCTTGATTATATTTTATAGAGCCAGCCATTAGCCCAATTCAATCTAGGATTTTCTAACAACTAAATGATTAGCCAACGAAACACCCATAACCAAAGGACAAAGCTAATTCACCTCATTATCCTTTAGAGAAGAATCTTCAAAAGTATAAAATTTGTTTTTCGAGGCCTCCCTAAGGAGCTTCCTCCAAATACAGACCTTCAACATATAAGGTTGAGGCAAGTGAAGGCTATGTTATTATGAACTAATATTATTATGGCCCTACCCAAAAGAAAGAAATGAATAATCTAAACAAGGAACTCTTAGATAGAGACGTCATTACTCTAAGTAGAATCTCGTATAATGCCCAAATGGTGTCTACAAAAAGGATGGATCTTGTTGACTTGGTGAGGATTATGGATCCCTAAATAAATTAACAATTAATACTAAATTTCCAATTCCAAATGTTGATGAATTATATTTTGAAATTGAATGGGTTGTCAATAGTTCCATTAGAAAGTCCCCCTTTAAAATTTGTTTTATGCACTTGCCACCCTCACCTTTAGATATTCTATATGCACAACCATTAGCAAGGGAGGAATGAACCTCGAGCAATGCGCTAAAGGAAAAGAAAAAGCAGGGACATTTTATAGGTTTAAGTAAAACTAAAGAAATCTCAAGAAAAGTACAAGGCCAAGCATTGTCAACGTAGGGTTAAAAACACCTTCACAAGTAAGAGATTAAGTCTAGTTGCACCTAAACAAGGAAAGCGTATAGGGGACAAGGAAGAAAATACGAGTTTCAAGAAAGAAAATTAAGGCCTTAATATATGCACCCTTCGAAGTATTGGAGCAAGTGGATAGCAATGCTTAGAGACTTAGCCTACCTCCTTATGTACACATTTGCTTAGTGGTGAATGTGGAGAACCTAAAACTCTACGAGTTATCCATGCTCAATGAGGACAAAGGGGGGCATACCTTACCTATTTGGCATTGAATACGTAGTTAGTACTACCAAAAGATCATGATGGCCAAAAGGGGTCAACAAGCATTTTGGTAGGTGGTATTGGAAGGAAGGATACCAAGGCCAAATGGTACTCCAAAGAGAAACTCGAGGAATTGTTTTCTCATCTCCTTCCTTAATAAAGCTTCCAGGAGGCAAGAGCCTCTCGAAATGGGAAGGGATGATCCAAAATGGATTCATATGGTTAATATGTTGTTTCATCAATTCTTTGGAATGGGAAAAACCAAAATTTGGAATCTAAAGGGGCTACTTAGGGTCAAAGATTGAAAAGTACACTCAAAGAACAACACTAAAAATCCTTTGGTTTTGGGCCCTCAAATGCATTTTTTGGGGGCTCAATATGGGGTCATAATCATTTATTAGCTCTAATATTCTATATCAATCGTCGATATCTATCTAACAAAATAAAGAGCACCCCAAACATAACTCATGTGAACGTTAGGTCCCCAACAAAGTAACCATCAATTAGTCCCTACAAGTACATGTGAAAGCCATGACAACTCTTCATAATTCACCCATGTGAAGTTAGTAACATATGGAATTCCATGGAGACTTCTATAAGCATCAAGAGAATTGGAAATCCTAACCCTAACAACTAAGAATGGTTGTTAAAACCCTAATCGAAAGAGCGAAAGGGTTTCAACTAATATTATAGCAATTTGATGTCCCATTGCAACGTAGCCACCAAGATAAGCAGAGAGGTAGCAAAACATTGGAGAAAGATAAATCTTTAGGGGGTTGTAATAGATCATAGTGTCTCATACCTCCATAGTAGTCTTGGTGATATTTATATTTTGCATTGTACCCTCTGTTATTTAAAAAGAAAGGCATAATCCTTCATTTTGCTAAAAGAAAATTCACATATGGGATTCCCTAGGGTAGTATTGTGTCCATGACATTCCATGTGTGCGGTGTGTTCATATTAAATCACTACGAAAAATAGTTATGCAAACAAGCTATGCATAAGCTCACTCTATTACAATGAGTTAAAGCTTTTCACTCACGAGGCAACCATTGGAATATCCAATGTTGTTTATAAATAATTTACATAGCCCTAAACCTTTAGTGTTATAGTTGGGTGGTTATTATGATGGATGCAAATGAAAATTTTCGGCCAAAGTTTTCATCTTTCAATTTGTCTTTCCTTCACAAATAAAATCTTCATTATTAGACAAGCATTAATTATTGGGGTCCTTAGAGCGCCAATTTCCCCTCTCCCAATTTCCCAATGATTATCCTCTTTGTAAATGTAAGGGGGCTGGGGAGCCAGGCCAAGAAGATGGCTCTAAAACGACTAGTTAGGACAAATAATCTGGATATATTGCTTGTTCAGGAGACAATGGGTAAGGAAATCTTTATTTATGCTACTATGAAGTCATTGTTCTAGGGTTCGGAGTTCTTGGCTTTGGACTTTGTTGGGAATTCGATGGGTGCCCTTATTGGATGGAAGGATGGTATGCGATTAATTAACTCATTTTCCATTTTCTCAAGTTTGTATACAGAACTAGATTGCGAAGACTGGGAAATGTGTTCTCAACTCTTAATATATATGGACCTTATGAGGGTAAGGTCTCGTATCGGAATAATCTCTTTAATTCATGTTTATTGTTGAATTCCAATTTAATAATTATAGGGGGCCTAAACTTTACATTAATTAGGAGTGAGAGTTGGGGCTCTAGTGCCAAGGCTGATCCTCGAAAATAATACTTTATAGTTTCACTAGAGAAGGCTCATCTTATTGATATTGATCTTGTGACTATAGGACCTACTTGGGTCAACAATCGGGCTGGGACTGAGGCCATCTCAAAAATATTAGATAGGTTCATCTGGCATGAGATGTTGTGCAATAAGTTTAACAAATACAAGTCATGGATTGGGAGGTCAAATTTTTTGGATCATTTCCTTGTGTTTTTTGGAGATGGGGTTAGATGATGAAAAGACCAAAGCCCCATACAAATTTAATCTAGCATGGGTTGAGTATGAAGGTTTTAATGAACTCATTTGTTCTAATTGGAATCATTTCAACCCTTAATTGGCTCAATCAACATGCCATCAATTTGTTTCATCTTTGAAAATTGTAAAGGATTTGGTGGTTAAATGGTCAATAGAGAAGCAAAGGAGCACGAAAGGTTGTATAAAGGAGGTAGAGGATATGATAGAAAGGATACTCCATAAAGATGTGAGTTTTCTTCTAGATGAGGTGGGTTTGTAGGAAATGAAAGAATGGGAAAACAAGAAGGAAAATTATTATTAGAAGAAGAGCAGGAATGGCGCATCAAGAGTCGAGCTACATGGATCACCGGTGGTGTTCAGAACACGAAGTATTTCCATAGATTTGCAAATTAAAAGAAAACCAAGAACTCTTTTTGGGAGCTTCATGCTGATGAAGGTAGGGAATCTAGATCTTTTAATGAGTTTGCTTCCCATAGAAATCTTTATTTTGGTAATATTTACAAAGCTCCCGACCTTTGTCCTCCTGGGGCGGTTATGAGACTTATCAGCAAGTATTCTCGGTTGGTTGAGGAAGGCAAGGATGAGGAACTATTCAAAGAAGTCTCCTTGGAAGAAATATTAGAGGTCATGAATTCATTCCAAAAGGATCGTGGTCCAGGGCCAAACAGGTGGACTATTGATTTTTATATTCACTTCCATGATTTGCTTGGTGAAGATTTGATATAAGTGGTGGAAGAAATTAGGATGAAAGGAAAATTGCCTGGTAATATCAATTCCACTTTCTTGGCCCTCATCCCAAAATTTGATCACCTAGACTCCTTTAATGATTATCATCCTATCTCTTTGTGCAATATGGTATATAAGCTTATCCTTAAGGTGATTGCATTGAGGATCAAACCAATAGTTTCCCAAGTCTTTTCTGCAAAACAATTCAGATTTTTTAACGAGAGAAATATTCACGAGGCAATTGGGTCTGCACAGGAAGTACTTCACAGTATCAAATCCCATTCTTCTTCTTCCTTGATCATCAAGATAGACCTTTCAAAGGCATGTGATAGGGTCTCTCGAACCTCCTTGCACTCAATGTTACTCCAAATAGGGTTCTCTTCAAGAATGGTGATGTGGATCAATGGATCGGTATCTCCATTCTTCCAGCCTTCTAGATGCCTTCGTAAAGGTTTCCCCTTATCACCATATTTATTTATATTGATTGCAGAAGGATTAAGTAGGTTCCTAATTGATGCAAAATTGCGAAGACTAATAAAAGGTGTGCCATTAGGAAGAAGGCTCTCTCCCACACATCTATTATTTGTTGATGACATTTTACTTTTTTGTTTTAGATCCAAAGTGGAAATTAGAATATTTATGGGCATTCTTCATTTATACTGCCAAAAAACATGAATGGAGATTAATATGCAAAAGTCTGTAGCGTATGCGTATGCATGGACTGCTCAATTATTTGTGATGCTAGACACTATGATTCCATGTGTTCAAGAAAAATCAGAAGAGGGCATAAGATATTTGGGATTTTCTATAAAACGAAATAACTATGGGAAGGCAGACTAGATACGTTTAGTAGGTAGGATTGAGCAGAGAATACATTTCTGGTGTAACAAGTTCCTCTCTCGAGCCAGAAGATTGGTTTTGGATAAATCTGTTCTAGAAGCGATTCTAATGTATTGGCATCTAATGGCATATATCCTGAAAGGAACCTTAAATGCTATAAGAAAGTTGTGTTTCAATTATATGTGGTGAGGAAGTGGAGAGTACAGGTGTTTACATTTGACAAATTGGAAGAGGATAGCCCTTCCCAAGAAGTGGGGTGGATGGGAACTTAAATATATCTTCCTATTTGGTAAAGCACTAGCGGCTTGCTCATTGTGGAATTTCATCACTAAGCCTAGTCCGTGGAGAGATATACTTATAAACAAGTATTTGGCATCTGGCTCTATAATTAATTGGGTTAGGAAAGACGACAATCCCATACAAGGTGTCTCAAATCAATGGAAAGCTCTTTCACTATCTTTTCTCTTGTTATTGGTAATTTCCTTGAGTGGAAGGTTGGTAGGGATTCCAATGTTAGGGTAGGGGTGGATGCAATTATGTGATGCTCTATGGATATATTTCTCCCAGAGGAGGTGGTACTCTCTTCAAATTCAGGGAAGGGCCACCTTAGCTTTGATCGTTGACCCGACTTCAACTACCATCTGGCATCAAGGTTGGTATTCAACTACTCAATTGGGATTCCTAGTCGAATGGAGGCATATATGGGAAAGATTTCTTCAAGCTTTGACTAGTGCACACATAAGGATTTTGGACCAAAAGGATGAGTCAGTTTGGGTGTATGATGTTTCAAGTGCACTTTATACTGCAAAATATGGTTATTAAGCTTTAGTTGAGGATCAAATTCCAAATCCAGTTTGGTGGTGGAAATCATTGTGGAAACTACACGCCCCACCTAAAAGTGTCATTCTATTATGGTTGATTCTATCTGGAAAAATTCTAACGTGGGATGTCCTTCAAAAAAGGAATTGGAGTGGTCCAAGTACATGTGTTTTATGTAGAGAGAATGGTGAAGATATAATGCATTTATTTATACACTATAATTTTTTCGCGACAGTTTGGAAGGATGCTCTGAGGTCTTTTCATATTTAGGACTCATGAGTGAAATATAGTGTTGATACATGTCTACAGGACTGGTTCTCAAAGCGACATGAAACCATTGTGTGGCCTCCCGCTGGCGGTGTCCTGGAGTATTTGGACAACGTGAAAAACAAATATTTTTGAAAGAAATGTACTCCTTCGAAGTTGGTGGTCATTAGAGCTATCAATATGTTTACTCACTATGCTAAAAAACTACCTTTTCCTGCAGGGAGACAAGTGCCAATGCTAGAGTTTTGTCAAGGATACCCTTGGTTGTTCTTCAATGGGGTTTGTTAAGAAAATGAGCACCTATGTGGGTTAGGATTTGTAATATTTATTAATGACCTGCAATTCTATTCCTTCAAGGAAAATGTTGGAACAAGTGCATACAATAAGGCGTGATTTTTATCTATTTTGTCTCATGACTTAAAATTTGTCAAGCTATGGGTGATTCACTCCCTGTTATTAAGTGGATGAGGAGTGATGTCCAAGTTCATAATATCAACTTGCTATCTTTATCTCAACATACTTTAGACATTTCTAATTCTTTGTTCTAAGTTCAATATCAACATATATTTTGTGACATAATACAATGGTGGATTATTTGTCAAAAGAGGGACTTTCCATTCATGTTGGGTCCTACCAGGTTACTTCTCATAATGATGTGGCAGAAATGATGACTGTAGGTCAATTGGATGATCCAATAATGTTTTAACTTTATTTCATATAGATGTTTGAAAAGGTACAATTTTGGGACATTTTTTTCAACTTTCAATGTAATATTTGGAGGATTGTTAATGTGATAAGAACTTACAAATAATTTTGAAGATGGTCTATAGATGGCATAGTTGATCTCAATACTTGCTATGTATGTGCTCCAAGCACCTTTGGATTGTA
Source organism: Larix kaempferi (assembly GCA_027924585.1). NCBI lineage: Eukaryota > Viridiplantae > Streptophyta > Pinopsida > Pinales > Pinaceae > Larix > Larix kaempferi. The sequence goes on along the minus strand of BSBM01000258.1, from coordinate 12,776,639 downwards.
CTTTGAATTCTTCTTGAATATAAAAGTGCGCTTTTTTCTTTGGGAAAAAAAACATCTTCATTATTAGAATCATTGATGGAACTATCCTTGGAATCTTCTTTCACATTCTCAATTTAGTGATAATGGAAGTTTACTGTTGTTATTTTTATCGAGGATTTTCTATCTTGTTTCTCTATGCTTTATTGACATTTTAATTATTTATCCTTCTTAATCCACCCTTCATTTGTCATGATATACTAGGAAATGCATATATTTTAAGAACTCGAGATTTAGTTGTTCCATCAAACTAACTATTTTGATTGATGAAAGATCTCGCACTCCACCACATGAGGTTTTTGCATTGCTTCTCAATTATATTTATTTTAAGGAGCCTGGACTTATTTTATGTCTTATATTAATCCTCCAATATAATATCCTTTGAGGTAACGTATTGGGGTAGACCACAAACATTGACAACCAGTTTTTCCCACTACATCCACAAAATGATTTTGGTGTAACCATTTTAATCAATTCAACCTCTAGTTCTAGTTAATCGGGCCTATTAAAAATGGATGAAAAACGATATCTAAAGTAAATGTTGAGTTAAAGATAGCAAGTTGATAAGGCAGACTATGACTACCTCATACAGTGATTTAGTTGGATTAAAGGAGAGCATTGCTTAATATTACTAACCTCATTTTTGTTTGCTTCTACTGAGTTACTTCCATCAAATCATGGAAGCTCTAATTTGACATTGACTTTATGGTTGATGGCATTCCTATTACTTGGCCTTCAACATAGTGTGGATTATTATTTTTTCATTGTATTAGGATGTTGGTTTGATTGTTACTTTCACAAAAATTAGTCAAAATTCTATTGAACCCTTCATGAAAAACCTATAATACTACATCTCGCACTAGTTGTATTGATTGCTTAAACATCTCAAAGTGCATAGAATTTGGGTTATTAACTTGTGTTGAAGGCTTAGTGTTCACTCGTCTTTTCTTTCTGTGATAAGTTTTATGATTGATGAAACAGTAGCAACAATGCTTATAATTTCAGATATGTGTGAATATGTAAAATTGGATGGCACCTGCTTTATAATTATCATGATGTTTCATATTCATATCATTTTCCTTCCCTAATATAAGATAAAAACATAGAAACATTGGCTATATTTCTTAGTGCCAGAATTTTAAGAATCTGACTTTTATTGCATATTCAAAAATTTCATCTCAACCTTGACGTTTTCAAAATCTATTTCTTGTAGCTTTTACCCTTAGCAGTAAATCTGAAATATAACTTACAACAGCATTATTTCACTTCTCTTAAACTTAGTTTCGTAAGGCAGACTAAGAAAATAAATGTCATACCACAAAGTTAGTGTACGTAGTGTACTTCAAGACCACAAAGTTACAACGCTTAGGACACTTTCCAAACATACAATAGATCTGAAATGTCTTACTACAGCAGTAAATATGTTCCTTTATCTTCTAAATGTGTTAAAATCACTTGAGAATCCATGTCCTTCATCAAATTGATTGCACCCTGTAAAAGGTATGATGCCTCTGCATTGATCATACATTTAGGCCAGGCTGCCATAAGCAACATTAGCATGATACCATAAACAATGTTGCTAGTTTCTCAGAATCAAAAACCGAAATGCGTGCAGAAAAGACCTCACTTTCGTTTTTTTGTTTTCATTTTATTGTAATAAAGGATATGTTAGTAACTTCAAAGACCTTTAATTGCTCAGAGTCAACAACCGGAATGTGTGCAGAAGATACCTCACTTTCATTTTTTTGTAGTAAAGGATATGTTAGTAACTTCAAAGACCTTTAATCAATAGGAGCCTTCAATCTTGAAGAAATAAAATAATATTAATTTTCCTTTAGTGTGAATTTATTGTTTAACTTGCAGCTTCAATGCTATTTATCTTGTTTCATTTTTCCCTTCATCTCTTTTGAAGATCTTACTTTGTCACCTTGAGGAGACCATCTCTTTGTGCTCCTAAATATAAGTAGTACTTATGAAGAACACTAATATTAATGAGATCAATGCCTACTCTCCCAAGAATGAGTAACAAAGATAAGCAACACTTATGAGATCAATGTTCTAGCCTTTAACCTCTAAAGAATGAGTACATACCATGTGAAGAAAAGATGGATAACTTTGTGTCTACGAAGAAGATGACTTTAACACTCTTGGAGTCACATCCCCATGTCAAAAAATAGTGAAATTTTGTAGTGCTAGGGCATTGTCCACCCATGAGCTAAGTTTTTTCTCAACGAACTATAGACTTTAATGCTTCTCGATGTGCTCTTATTCTCTTCTCATCAATACAACATGTATGCATATGGAGTTTGGTGGTAGGTTCAATGTGCATTTATAACATTATTCGTCAGGTTAAGGGACAGGCAAGTTCAACTTGCATGCCAAAGCCACTGGTTCACCTATGCATCCAGATGGTAGAGGGAAAGTATGGTTGCTATGCCAGATGCCCATGCTAGAGCATATGAAAAACATGTGTATTTTGATGGTATAGGGAACGTATCTTTGTTGTGCTAGATGCCCAAGCTAGAGCACAAGAAAAAACAACCACAACGATGGAGGGCACAAAAACTATGCTTCCAACTCCCTGGAGAGATGTAGCTGCCACAATCCTATAGCACGTGCATAACAAAGGTGGTTCCTTCCATCCTTTCTTGCTCCAAGCATAAAGGTAATGCCATCTGTTATCACCTATTTTGTACAAATAGTTGAAACCTTATTGAGCCGCCAGTGTTGGAACACATCAGTGTTCACTTCCAGAGTATCAGAGTATCTGGGTTTCAGATAACAATAATTAGCCATTGTTGGCTAGCCAGTTTTGTTTTTCAGTCAGGATGACCATGGCCCCACGGGGTTTGTAATAAAGTGTACTAGTAGGATTTTGAGTGGCTCGGTTCCCCATGACTTGGTTAAGCAACTAAGGTATTCCAGGGAGCTTTTTCCCTTGTCAATTATACTTTGCATATAGCTGAGCTATAATCGATGAGGTTTTCTCCCGCTTCCTCCAAAGCTAGAATGCCCGATTTTGAAAATTTTAGCCATGGGGGGTTGTTAGAGTCCAACTGATGTATATAAGCCTACTAGACACTATTAGAATAGGTTTTGGCCATGTCCTAGGTCACTAGGACCCTCAAAAAAAATTTCGAAAAAATTTTACCGGGTCCTCCGGTTTTGGGTTTTTAATTATTTTAAATTTTTAATAAATTTTTCCATAGTTTAAATGGAAAATTTTCAATTTGTAATATGTCAATCATCTGGGATCCGAATTCAGTGATTGAAGGCTCCAACCTTAAACCAAAAATCATTCATGATCCCGGTCCAATTTATCCTAAGTTTTGGATGTCAATTCAGCCTCATAATTAATAATTTCTCAAAAAAGTCATTTACAGAGAAATTATTAATTAAAATATTAAAAATTGAATATTTGGAGATAATCCAAATCTCTCCAAAATAATCCAAATGGATTGAAATAAAAGGCTAATTGACATGGCACTGGGCATTAATGAAGATTCCAATCATCTCAGTCATCATTCAGTCAGTTATCCAGTCACCAGATGAGATCTCCTTCAAGTGAATTCGCCCCCTGCATGCAGAAACTCGATTTTGTGATGTGTTACTTGTTTAATGGGTTGTTGAAGTGAATTAATTGCAAAGGTGGGCGCCCTCCTAAGTTTGTGCAACCACCAAAGCATTGGCTCCTTCTAAACTTATGGTAGCATTCAATGCAACTCATGCATGATCTCCCTCATATGATTCACGCCTCCCTTCACTAGCTCACGTCAACTTCCTTTGGAGCCCGAGTTTGCCACATGGCAAAGGTTTATTTGAGGGGTGATACTTCCAATGTGGAGATGAGGGGCGCCTTGCCATGGTGGAGGCCACCTCCTCATCTTATTCAATACAACTCGAATTGTTTGGTGGAGTTGCACTCCAAGGCTTGGCTTGACATGGTGATGATTGAGATTTGATGGCAAATTCGAATTTGTGTTAGGTGCTATTGACTCCATTAATGGCCAATTCGAATTAGGGTAGACTAGGCTCTAGTTTTTTTATATAATGAGGGCTTTTCTCCTCATTCCTCATGGATCTTTTAGCAAAGAAACTCTGGAGGATTTTTGTAATCTGTTTAAGTATTGAATAAAGTTGAGACTTTGGAGGTCAATTGTGGAGGCTCTTGGTGGCCATACTTCATCTTGTAACAAGGTGATATCGTGTTTTGCTTATGTACTTTCGATTTTTAAGTTATAGATTTGTAATTCAAGAGGGCTAACAATCTAGCACAAGTAACTATAAATCTATGCTTTTCTCTTGAGTATGTGGGTTTTGCAGGTATTTTCCCAAAGTGCAAGGGTTTTTGTTGGTTTCACTTTCACTCTGCAAGTTGCCAAAGAAGTTTAACTTCACAAAATCAAGAAACAAGGAGTTCTTGCTTCCTCCATCAAGCATTCAAACAAGTTTTCAAATTGGTTACTGGTTACCGGATCTGCCACTCTGAGCTGTGGAAACCCAAAACTTCTATTCCTCTCCAAGCTTAGAGCCTTGTCAAGCTTACCTTTTGCTTGTGGTTTGCCTTGACCTTGCCTTCTTTTTTGCATTCGTCCAACCTCTTCTTGCTTCTCGTCCTAGTCTTCCCTCCATCTCCTTTTTGCTCTCGTCCCCCTCAGATCCATCTCCAAAACCTTCACCCTTTCATCTTCCTTCCCGTCTCTTTTTCCTCTCCTTCTAGCTCTCGTCTTACTCCCTTCTTGCCTTCTTTTTTGCTCTTGCTTTCCTCTCCTCCTTCCTCTCGTCTCCCCCTCTTTCTCCCCTCCTTCCATTCGTTGCTCCTCTTCCATCTCTTTTCGTCTTGCCTTCCATTCTCCCTTTCGTCCACCTTGCAAAGACATAAACAAAAAGCAAAACATAATCTTGTTAGTGTTAGTGTTAGTTCATACTTTAGATTTACATTTTCAATAGTTAAGTTCTAAGTTTTGCGTTGTTTGTTAAAGTTTATAGTTTAGATCTCATTTGAAAGTATTTAAAATTTGCATTTAGGATTTGGCATCTAGATAAGATCTTAGATTTGCACTTAGTTTCAAAGTTTTGATTTTCATTAACATCTAATGCGTGCATTGTTGAAGTTGGGTTAAGCTTGAGTAGGTTTTTTGAAAGAGAAGAAATACTTGTGAAGACAAGACTCAAAGAAGATCAAATTATAACCAAGGAGAAGACTTGAAGCAATAAAAGGATTATTCACACTCTCCTTTGTAAAAACCATTAAGGGCTTCTAAGTATTGTTTTCATTTTAATTTATCTCTCAAAAGACCTTTCAAGAGTTTAATTCCCAGAGGCACTTGTAACTCAGTTAATAAAAAGGCTAGGTGGGATGAGGCCTCCCACACTTTGTTTCTCCTTCTCCATCTGGGGAAGACTGTTCATGCATGCTTTAGTTAGCAATTTATTTTTGTACTTAGATTAAAATTTATTTTTGTACTTAGAGTAATTTCCATTTCCAAGTCTTGACTTGAGTTAGCAATCTTGGGATTTCATCCCGAGAGCCACATTATTTTGTGGTAGCTTCTCTATCCCCATTAGACTCATTGTCGACGTTCAGCTAGCTGGAACGTCTCAAGAACTGGTGGTTCTAGTGGTCATCTTGTTCGGAGGTTGATCCCACCTTGTTGTTTATTTCTTGGTTAGTTAACTCAATTTGGCCTTGTTCTTTCTCTCTCATTTGATTTTTTCTTTTCATTACTTGTTTACTTTGAAAAAAGTGTTTTTCTTTACATGCAAACTGTCTCTATTTTAATAAAAAACAAAGCCTCTTGAACTTGCAATAACCCAAGTCAAGAGCACTTTCTGTCGGAAAGCATATTTAATTTGCATTTTCCCTACATTAGGCATATAGAATAACTAAGTCTCTTGAACCTTGTCATAAGACAAATTCAAGAGCACTCTCTGTCGAAGAGCTGAACTGTGTGCTCAAACAATAATAAAATTTCCAACTCACATCCTTTTAATCAATTTATCTTGGTTGCTATCCGACACCTGTATGCTCTACCAACCTGAAAAGGTTGGGCTAGTACTCAGAAAGGTGTTGGATTTGATAATATTCGATAACATAATAAAATTTTCACCCCCACAACCAACGAACTGGCGTTGCCTTGTTCGAGACATACTCAGGTAGTGGGCAAAGTTCCTAAACCTGGTGGTGCCGGAAATTACCGTTGTCTAGACATCAAAGTGGTTAATTCTTTAGACACCTACTCTTTGAAATCTGGGCGGTCCATCTTACCATCAGAAAAGGAAGCCACTGAAAGTATACATTTCCGGTCTTTTGATTTACCTTGTTGTTCTTAGCCTAATAATCAAGACCATTAAAACTTTTAATTTACCAAGATAATCTCCACAACGATCTCACGAACAGCTACTATCGAGACTTGCATTTCAACATCCCCAAGCACTACACATTTCATTGACTCCATAAAGCACTGGTCTAATTGTTACATTTTCATATATTCATGTTGTTGGGCCATTTGTCCATTTAAATCATTTATCTGTGGATGCTATCTCATTTTCGCAAGTCTTTGATATACTGCTGATCTTGTAATCTTGTTTCGCAACATGGATTGCTTGTCATCTTGTGTTTATTTCTATAATTATGGTCATCGTCATTAAAAAACTCCTAAAAAACACCCATCCGCATCACCATACACTTAAAACATTAAAACACATTGAGCCATAGTAAACTCTTTGTAGGGACTAACCCGCTTGGCTTCGTTAGGAGTTAGCCTAAACGGAGGAGCTGGGATTTAGGTGACAGTACCTGGCTCATTGCTTGCCCCCAGGGCCACACTTTCTCCACTTGCAGTGAGAGAACAGTTTTCGAAAGATTTCTGCTGCTGGTGTGCATCTTGGCGGACAACACCATCCATCCCTTTCCCTACTAATGGTGGCTCATGTACACCCGAAATCAGATCTCCTACATTCTCCTTCGCTATGTGCTTTTCCAGTACTCCAACGAGTTATGCCTTATGTTATTCAACCCTTGTATCTATGATCACTTACCCTACCTGTTAGTTAGTGTAAAAGGGTAAGGTTTAACCTTACCATACCAAATATGTATGTTGGGGACAAGTTTAACCTAACCTTAAACCCTTCTTTGCTCCTGAGATGAAGTAACAACATTCCAATGTTTGAACTTTAATCATATATATACGTGAATGCAATCGAAATCCTTTAATCATATATATACGTGGATGCAATCGAAATCCAGAGCAATATGTTCGATAGCCACCATCTTTTCTAGAGTCAATTCCCAGTGAATAGGAAGGAAAATAGGGTCACTTTGAGGGAGTTTAATCATGGTTTTGGTTTTAGAAATCTCCATAGATCAAAACTTCACTTCGTCCAAGGTACAAGGAAAGAAGCAATATTTTCATTCGTGTTTTTCCTTTTCCATAACCCTGGCATGTATACCAAGCATGTTCTGTATTCCTCTATATTTCACTAAAATTACTCTAAGCTGCAAATATAGGAAAATAACTGGGAATAGAATTATGCCCTTACCATCTCATTAATACAAAGCATGATAGAAGTTTTTACCACCTTTCATTGACATTTTTCTTCTGTTTCAACTCATTAACCCAAATAGTCAAAAGTTTTATTTTATGCACCCTTCACATTTAAGGATTTCGATGATAATGAGTATCAAAATCCATAACTTTGCAAAGCTGTTCACATATTAAATGGAAAAGACATTACAATATTTTTCAAACGTGAAAAGACTATAGAAAGCTATCTAACAGACTATCATCATTTTGAACGACCTACCTAGAGGCTTGTATTTCTTCTCAAACTACAATCTGAATGACCTAACAGACAAAAGACTAGAGAAACTATCTAACATTCTCAAACTACATTCTGAATAATCAAAACACTGTAGAAAGCTATCTGACAGACTATCATCATTTTGAATGACCTACCTAGAGGCTAGTGTTTCTTCTCAAACCACACTCTGAACAACCTACCTAGAGGCTTGATTTTCTTCTTAAACTACATTAGAGAATAAACTCATGGACAAACCTACAACTCACTAATGTAGTTGATCAACATGATTTGTTTTGTGACATTTTCAAACTCTTAAGGTTCCTATTCAAGTTCCTTTCCTCTTGTACTTCTTTCTCAACTGTTCATACACAAGAAACCTTACGAAAAGCATTCTTCTTTCAGTTCTCTCAGCTTAATAGGTCCTTTCTCCAATGCAATCATCTATTATTTTCCTTTGACTTTACCTGAAGGGAATGAACTTGAACTTTAATGTTTAATCAACCTTTTTACTGTAAAGGTCAAGTCATCAAACTTGGTACGTAAATAGTATTTTGGATCTCTTGTATTCAATAGCACTGCCATTCAAGTTACCTACGTTAAAATTGAAAATGCATTGTTTTGCACATCATTTCAGGTTATGGCTAGCCATAAGATAACCTTAAAATTCTCTTTTGACGACAAATGCAATATATCAAAGAGCTCAGACCATAGGACTTATTTACCTGCAAAATCACACATCCATCTGGTGACCAATTACGAGGACCATTAATGAAGCTTATGCACCTGCAATGTAGTACTATAGTGACTAGTTTCTACGGATGACAATCTCTAGATGCTTCAATTATTTTTAATGTTGAAATGGTGATAAAGTCCCATGTGCAGCATGACTCATCAACTCTTCACATTTGAATCTCTGCTAAAACACAGGATCAAGATAGCTACTCTCTTGGTTAAGTAGAAGTTTAAAGGGAACAGTTTCCTTCCATTAGTGTAAATCCTTGACATTGAAATCATAGCAACCAACGTCATTAAGTGAGAAACAATCTTAATTGCATACGGTATTAACTATTAAAATGGTAACAGTATATACTATCCATGCTAGAAAGAGCAGAATGAATGCTACAATGACACAAAGTAGAGCAGAAACATTAAATTTATAAATACTTGATTATTTCAAGAAAACACACTAGCCAAATCAGAGGGTAAAAAGAATTTGGTTAGATGTTGCAGAACAAGATGAATGGAAGAAAACCAAGAAGAAATTTTTAAAATATTATTTAGAGGGTGCATTCAAAAGCACCAATAATGGGTAATGAAGAAACAAACTCAGCATACCATACAGAAAAAATAAAGCCCATCTTCCAAAAACTTGTAAGGAAACACCTCTCCACATTATAGGAATGATAGGAAAGAGTCAGCTTTAAATAAAACCACAAGGAGATGCCTCATAAGTCAATACGTACAGTTCTATCTAACGAAATAGAAGAATGAATTTGAATAAATTCTTGAACCACAGAATCAGCTGTGAATTTTGTTAAACTAGAAAGCTTACAAGAAAACACGGAAGTTTCTCCTTTACTGGAATGCAAGTCTAGTTGAAGAGGTTACTGTTCAACCAGTCCCTGCAGAAGAAAGAAACAAGAAACCAAATTCGTTAACCTACAAATAAAGCACCCTGCAAAATAGAACCAATAAAGAACATGAAAATGAAATTTTCAGGGAGATAGCTTTGCCTTCCAAATCAGAGGAATAAAAGAAATGCAGCCATAGCATACCCACAATATCTTTCTAGAATCTGTTTCCATTGGGATAGAAATTTATTTGGTGTTTTCTAACTTAGTGAAAACTGGAAATCCATAATGCAGTTTAATGATTGTCCATGCTTACTTGCTAATATCATCCAGGTGTTCATCAAAATCCACAATCTCTTGCTCCCTTCCCTCTGTGATATAGTCCCAAAGAATTGTGTTGGCAGTGGGTTCTTTAAATACCAACCGCACCCCTATGCTTCCACTCGATCCAGCTTGGCGCCAAACTTTTGATGCATCTCGGGTATATAGCTGCAATAGTAGAAAAAAATTGGTTAGAACATTATTTTCCCAATTCTGAAATGGGAAACAAAAGGTAAAGAAGACGTGAAAGAAACTATGATTTTGGAGCATTTGCATGGAAATTTTGTTCTTCACAATGAATCTTTACAACAATTCGGCTCTCTCTTTTTCTCTCTCTTTGTGGTTTCATCCTGTCCTTGGACTGAAGATCTCTCCCAATTGAACTTTCTGTTGTCCATCCCTATTGTAGACAGGGACAAGCTTTACATATTTGTAGGCTCCTTATTTCCTTAGTTACACAAATCAATCACTGTGTATGCCTTATGTGGACAATTCAATATTCCTAAATCCACATATTGTCATATAGCAAATACCATAATGATTCATGAAACGATACCTAATTATTTGTCATAACATAGATAGGGGGGCCACAAAACTGTCCACCTTGTTTCTATTATTTCAAGAACAAAGCAATGGTTATACAATTACATCAAATGAGTATTATAGAAACTATACCACATACCACATGGAAATGTGGCATTGCAGACTTTCATATGAGACTACTTCATGCTGAGCAAGCATGTAAATGTGAACTCAATACATTGAATGAACACAAGAATACAAGTATATTCCTTACACATTCAATATTTGCATGAACACAAGAATACAAGTATATTCCTTACACATTCAATATTTGCCACATACAAATGACTACCTGTTATCAAAATGGGAGTTTTAAATGGAACTTGGATTGGAAAGCCTTGATAAAATTCTGAAATAACAAGTGCACCATATAGATGCAGCTTGGAATTGAATCGAATATAGACAGCTATAACCCGCCATGGAAGCAAAATCCCAATGGATTTTGACATTTTGTTACCAAGAAAAATGTGGCAAAAAATCTGTCCCTTTGAGAACTTAGAAGGCTGTGCCTTTCTATTCTCTAAGCACTGCCAACGTTGTCATTGTTACAGTGGGATCTTTCAATGGTGAAAAAGACAAATGTACAAAAGGAGGCCCAAATGTTTTTATCACAATAAAGGACGACAAGTGCAATAGACCAACCACAGATAAAGTAGTGCACAAAATTCACATCATGAAAAGTGAAAACTGTAGGATTTCATCCTTACAGGGTCAACAGGTTAAGTGTGATTTTATTAAGTGTCCGCCGTCCGGTTGTGCTATTCTTATCAAAAAAGTGCCACTAAAGAGTGACTTGGATAGAGAAAATTCAGGAAGTTGGGATTGGACAATCTGTGGTCATATAGGGTTAGGAAAAGTATATTTTTTGTGGAGTTCCATTCCACCCATGCTGATAAAGTTATAATATATATGGAAATATAACATATCCATGAGCTTGGAGAATCAACACAGGTGGTTTAGACACTAACTAGAGCAAGTTCCCTTTCAGAGATCATGTAGGAGGTACACTCAAGGATATAGCTAAAAACTAAAAAAATGGAGACGTATTCTTCAAAACTTTGTGCTCCCCCTAGGGTGTAGCTGTAGTTCAACCCAAGGTTACTTGGGAGTGGGAGCGAAAGCGAGAAGCTAGAGCTGGAGCAGGAGCGAAAAGCAAAATTTTCAAAAGCTTCCAGTTTGGAAGCGTTTTTTATATAATATAAATATTTTTTATATTTTGATGCATATGTCAACAAAACCATGTGCATCCATCAGAATTCAAACCATCATACACAAATATGCAAAGTTTTTCATGTATATAGCAAGAAAGAGTGTATACAACCAAAATTGCACCGAGTGCAATCCATATCTGAACCAAAGTACATCAAATAAATAAGCTATATACTAGGGATTCTTCAAAAACTAGTGTTGAGGCCACCAACATCAATCTGAACAATCAGCACTACCAACATCTAGGTACATAGAGGGAATGATGTGTTTGATTAAATGCCAATTCCATACCCTCATACATGATAGAATCCAGTGGAAACATTGCAATCCTGAAATCCTAAAAACTGTTAAGCCTGTTGAATTTTGAATGGGACAAAAAATTCTACTTTTTGCATTTGATATCCGATGATGTTGGAACCACTCTCAAACATCCTGAAACAATTAATGGTAATGTTAAAAATTTGAGTAAAAGGATAGAAAATGAAAGATAAGGAGAATGTCAACTTTTAATGCTACTGATGATTGCTAAGGTTAGGTTTTTTGCTATTAGAATAGGCTTTTACTCCTTTATATAGCATTAGCATGGTCCTAGGGTTAGTTCCCCCCCCACCCATCACTTAACTTTTTTTTTTCTTAAGAAAAATTGAAAAAAAAGGACGGAGCATTTCTTTTTGCAAGGAAGCGAGCTTCTTGAAAACACTCCCATACAGGAGCGTTTAGGAAGCGAGCTTCCCCAGCACTTCCTGGACGCTTCCTTCGGAAGCAAGATTCGGGGGCAAGGGCGGAGCGGGGGGGGGCGCTTCCACACAGCATAGGATCAACCTATCATGGAAGTTGCTTTAAGAAATCCAATAAGATGCTTTAGGGTTTGAGAAGTGTAACGAGTCCATTCCGTAGATTTCCCCAATGCTTTACAGGTAGACAACGGCATTTCATCAATACTCCCTGAGATAAGAAATATGGCAAGCCAACGATCAAAGTCCTGACCATGCACAGGATTTTAGAAAACAAGACCTATTAGAATATAGTTTCATTTAGAATGGTTCTATTGTATCTCTGTGTTATATTGTACATACACTTTTGATAATATAGTTAGGGTAGGGTAGGGGTAATAAATGAACATGCAGGATTACAGATTTCTAAGTTTTTCTTGTACAACTTTCACATGTAGATTCTTTGCTCAAGTTCAGTTGTATTCTAGGATGCATGAAGGTAGACAATACCAAAATTGTCTAAATCAAATGAAGTCAATATGTGCTTTAATAAATGCACTTCAAATATGTTTCAATTAGTGCAAGTCATTCGAGTGGTTGATTATATCCTCCATAAGACTTCATTGTACATCAATGATTTTTAATAATTGAAATAGAAAATAGATCACTCTCTTCTCAGCAATTCAGTTATTTATCTGTCAGTGACTTTTTATAGTACCAAAAATGCTCCTATTATACAAATTCTAGAATGTCCCAAGTCTCTAATCTCCTTTACAGCCAAACCTCCCCCAATGGATGAAAACCAATATAAAAAAAGGGGCAAAGAAATAAGATTGATCATACTTACATTACATCTAAAAGGGAACAAATAACAAAACATACAGAACAACAGCATCTGGCACAACATCGTACTGGTCCAGTGCCAAGAACCATCTTCCCTTCTAGAATCAGAGATATGCCCTCTCCATCACTTGACCCCCACGAAGGGCACAAAACTAGAAGACAACTCCAGGCAAGGATACAAGGAAATCGGATCATTACTTACATAATTGACAACAAACCATCAACAAGAAGAAACAACATCCTAGATGTGTAAGTAGACTCGAGAAAATCTAACCTTGGAATGAATATTAAAAACCATATTTTGTAATTTGCATGGAGCTTCTATTCTTCACACACAAATATTCATTTACATGAACTTAAGGTCAGAGGTTTCATCTTAAGATCAAACATGGCCATATCTTGCCACATGACTACCACATAGTTGCCAACTATGATGAGGTAAAGGTGGTATTTTCAGAGTGGACAACAATCCATCTTCAGTAAAGATAGCTCCAGGTAGTGAATCCCAGCGAGGATGTATGTGTACACACTGCAAACATTGCAATAACAGATTAGTTAGTTGCATTTTGCTTAATTTACAGTATGCTAACACATAAAAGGAGACTACTGAGTCCTTGTAGTGGTTTAGATCCAACCCACCACTAACCAAATGATATCAATCCAGGGTAGAAGGAAAGGAGAGAGGAATTAATATAAAAGACCTTGGCAATAGACATACCGAAACAGTGGAATGGTTTAGACTCCATGAGATTCCTGTCATCAATGATCTCAGTCCATGACAAATGGAAAGAATGGAGTGTGATCTATTTAGTCTATAACCAATAATAAGGAAATCCTGGAAAGGTGCATGACTTGATAATTTAATGCATCTTGACTCTTAGCATTGGTGCCAACAAAAACCACATGGAGGAAAGTGTCAGGGTAATCTCTTTCAAAACCTGTAGCTTCCAGACAATGCATTACCTAACCCCAGAAGTTGGCTTACAAACTGGCAGGAAGTAGCAGCAGTAACTGTTATGCACAAGGGCTCTTAGCACACAGTGCAACCTACACAGAATCTACAAGGCAATTGCTGAATGATGAATCATCCATCCTACTTGATTCATAGAGTGAGAGGATAGAACATGGCCATCATTAAACATTCCATGTGGCAAAAACACACGTGGTCAACACCATTTGACATTCATCACCATTCTCCACGCAGTAAAAGACACAAATGGTCCCAGCTTACCAATTTTTGGCTTCACCAACTTGCCATATCTATCATCACTTGTGATGCACTGAAAGAATATTGAATGTTGTTGACCACCTAAATGCAGTATCTGTTGGAAATAATGTAACTTCGGAAGTTATTCTTCTATTTTTATTATATTGTTATTGTACCTCCTACGGGAGAAGATATTGATGTATTTGATCATGTAAAAGCCTTGAAACAATCAATCTAAACCTTGGGTTGGAATTACCCAAAGAAAAGATTTATTAAATGTATTTTTATCTTATCCCAAGACAAGTCGGCCCAGACAGTTAGAAAAGTCCTCCCAGTAAGGGAAAAAGTAACTTTTGATGTGTATAAATAGAGAGGTCGAATCTCTCATTTGGTCACTCATTCAACTCAAGCAAGTTCGCTCAAGGAGAGAGAGAAGTTTGCTACTGCAGCTAGGAGAAGTGTTTTGGGGTTTCTACACTTGGAAAAGTTTCTCTTTCTCTCTCTTGTATCTGTACTCTAATCTCTGGACTAATTATCTCTATACGAAGGTTGTTGGGTTTTCTCCCTGTTGGGTTTCCCAAGATAATACTTTGTGTCTATTATTTATGTGCTTGGTTATTCTTTTAGTGATCCTGTTTTATTATCTGCAATTAATTATACTGCTAGAATTGTATAAAAACTAACATAGTATCAGAGCAGTACTAAATGAAGCCATTGTCGAAAACTAGGGTTTCATATTCGGAAGCCTTCCCACCTCAGTTTGGCTTGAAAAGAGCATTGGGAATTTTGCTCAAGGGAAGGCGCATCTTTTGGTGAAGGAAAATTGCAGTTCTGAGAAGTTTCAAATTTTGACCTAATTCTGCAGTTGCTACAGTTACTGCAGAAATTAGGGTTTCAAATTCTTAACCCTTCTATCCACAGATTTGGCTCAAGTTTGCCTTTCCTCAACTCACCTTGATAGGGTGCATCTATCTGTGGATTTAGTTTTGCAAAAGTCCAAACTTCATTTTTGACCTAGCTCCTGCTAGGGTTTTTGGTTCAACACTTCAGTTAAGATGATTGGAATGAAGGTTGAAGATAGGCTTGATGGGGCTTCCAACTTCATCTCTTGGAAGTCTAGGGTTCTTATATTAGAAGAAAATGATCTTTTGAATTTCATCAACGAAAAGGTTCCAGAACCAGAAGCGAAATATGACAAGGCTCAATGGAGAAAGAACGATGCCAGAGAAAGAAGAATCTTGGAAGATTCAGTAAAAGATGATTTGGTTCCTCAAATCTCATAGAAAAAGACTGCTAGGAAGATGTTCAAAACCCTAAAGAAGTTATTTGAACATAGTAGCATCAATGTTACTCTTACATTGAGGAGCCAACTATTAAATCTAAAGATGTCAAAGTCAGAATCAATTGCTTCGTACTTCATGAGGATCTCAGAACTAAGAGACAAGCTAAGCTCTAGTGGGGAATCCCTTAAGGATAAGGAACTTGTTATAACAACGCTCAATGTTCTCCCTCCCTCTTGGGAATCATTCATCCAAAGTATAAGTGGACGAACCAAGTTGCCCAAATTTGACATATTGTGGGCAAATTGCATTCAGGAGGAAACAAGAATTGCGGCTCGAAGTAAACTACATGGCACTCAATCCGAGGAGAATCGCGCATTTAGATTTCATGCCAAGAAAGGCAAAGGAAAAGGAAGAAAGTTTCATAACCAGAAGAACAAAGAGAGGAGATCAAGCCCTTCTCCAAATCAGAAGAAGAAGAAGAAGGATCTCTCTCATATTCGATGCTTCAAATGCAAGACGTATGGTCATTATGCCAGAAATTGTCAAAGTTCAAACAAAAGGAAGCATGAAGCCTCAGACGCTGATGTTGATGAAGACACTTCTCACAAGAAGCCAAGGAATGATGATCGTACAAAATTATTCTTCATATCAGCTCTATCAGGTACTGTTCCCACCAATAGTGATACTTGGCTAATAGATAGTGGTGCATCTAGGCATATAACTGGTTATAAAGAAAATCTTTCAGAATTGATTGAGAAAGAATCCCATCTACGTGTTGTACTTGGGGATGATGCTAATTACACTATGAAGGGATCTGGGGCTACCTCCCTTTAGTTGAAGTCTAGTGATACCTTACATCTAAGCGATGTGCTATATGTACCTTGTATGAAAAGGAATCTTGTCTCCATATCAGCTTTGGTGGACAAGGGTTATAAAGTTGCAATTTCTAATGGGAAAGTTTTTGCTTGGCACAAGAACTCAAGTATGAATTCAGCACAGGTGATTGGTGTGCGAGAGGAGAGCTTATAAAGGTTGAGCACTTCACTAGCTCAAGCACTAGTACATGATTCTTCCAGTATGGGCGAGCTATGGCACAGAAGACTTGCTCATCTGAACTATAAAGCTCTTTCGTCATTAAAGAATATGGTGACGGGTCTACCAGTACTCCATGTAGACCGTGATGGCTTATGTAGAGGATGTGCAATTGGCAAGAATTCCAAGGGCTCTTTCCCGAATAGTGAGAGCAGATCCAAAGGAATTTTGAACCTAGTACATTTTGACTTGTGCAAACCCATCATTGTTACTTCATTAGGTGGCTACTATTACTATGTGACATTTATTGATGACTATTCTCAGAAGACTTGGATATACTTTCTCAAGATCAAGGAATCCGAAGAGGTGCTTTGTAAATTCAAAGAATTCAAGGCACAAGTCGAGAATCTAACGAGAAGGAAGATTAAGATCTTAAGGTCAGACAATGGTGGAGAACATACGTCTACAGATTTCAATGATTTCTTCAAGGAAGCAGGAATTAAGAGGGAGCTAACAGTGTTCTACAACCCTCAACAAAACGAGGTTTCGAAAAGAAAGTACAGAACAATTGTTGAGGCATCCAAAGCCATGATACATGACCAAAGTCTACCTAATTTCTTGTGGGCAGAAGCTTGTAGAACAGTTTGCTATGTACAAAATAGATGTCCTCATAAAATCTTGAAGAACGTGACTCCAGAAGAAGCTTTCACAGGAGTGAAACCAAAAGTGGGCCATCTTCGTATCTTTGGTTGTCCAATCTACATTCATGTGCCCAAAGAAAAGAGGGCGAAGTTAGAACCCTCAAGCAAGAAGGGAACTTTTGTGGGATACAATGAGTCTTCAAAGGCTTACAAAATCTACATCCTAGGATCAAGGCAGATCGAGGTCAGCAGGGATGTGTCCTTTGAAGAAGAGATGGCTATCAGAAGAGCTAGAGGATCCGATATGGAGATCGATGATGAGGAGCTACTAGATCCAAAGGAGATGAGATCATCTCCCCCTCCAGCATTTCAGAGGGAGTTAGATGAGAAGGATGAGTCGATTGATCCCATTGATCCAGTTGAGCCAATTGATGCTCCCACAGATATTGCAGTAGGCCGTAAGAGGCTTAGATGGGCACAACAAACATTGCAGGATGCAGAGGGGCATGATGCACCACATGGTACTTTCCGAGAAAGCAAGAGACCTCAGAGATTCTCAGGGTATGTAGCATTGATGAGTCACATTATTGACTCAGAACCCTCCACCTATGAGGAGGCCTCCCGACACCAAGTATGGAAGGATGCCATGATGGAAGAATACCAATCCATCATGAAGAATGATGTGTAGGAGGTTGTACCGAGAGCTAAGGGGAAGTCAGTAGTGACTTCCAAGTGGCTTTACAAAATCAAGCATGGAGCAGATGGCAGTGTTGAGAAACACAAGGCTAGATTGGTTGCTAGAGGATTCTCTCAGAAAGAGGGAGTTGATTATGATGAGACATTTGCTCCCGTGGCTCGATATACTTCCATCAGGAAGATTCTTGCTATTGCTTCTGCTATGGGATGGAAGTTGCATCAAATGGATGTCAAAACCGCCTTCCTCAACAGTGTAATCGAGGAAGAAGTATATATTGAACAACCTGATGGTTTTGTGATCCATGGTAAGGAGTCCCACGTATGCAGGTTGAAAAAGGATTTATAGCACCACGTGCTTGGTATGGTCGAATAGATGGATACTTGGCAAGCTTGGCATTCACCAAGAGTGATGCAGACCCCAACCTTTACGACAAGGTTGTTGATGATGAGCCACTGATTATGGTGCTCTATGTTGATGATTTGTTTCTCACTGGGAATGAGAAACTTATTGTATGGTGTAAAAAGAAGCTTGCCTCTAAATTTGAAATGAAGGATCTTGGATTGATGAATTAATTCTTGGGATTAGAAGTATGGCAGAGGCACAATGATATTTTCCTGAGCCAAGGGAAATGCACCATTGACATACTGAAGAGATTCAGAATGTTGGACTGTAAGTCCATGGCTACACCAATGGATGCAAATCTGAAGAAGCTGAGAGACTCTGCTTCAGATTCAAATTTGATTGATCCCACCATGTATCGCCGCCTGATTGGATCTTTGATGTATTTGACAAACACTAGACCAGATATATGTTTTGTAGTGAATTCCCTTAGCCAATTCATGTGCGAGCCGAGACAGATTCATTGGTTTGCTGAAAAACATGTGTTGAGATACCTGCATGGCACTGTGAGATATGACCTGAGATATGCTTCAGAATGTGACTTGAGATTGCAGGGATTTTCTTATTCAAATTGGGTCGATCGGGAGTGTTGTGGATAGGAAGAGCACCTCTGAGTGTTGCTTCAACCTGGGATCTATTGTGATTTCCTAGTGCAGCCGGAAGCAGACCTCAGTAGCACTTAGTACTGCAAAGGCCAAGTACATGGTTGCTAGCGCTGCAGCTCGGGAAGATGTGTGGCTTTGAAAACTCCTTGCGGGATTGTTTGGCCAAATTCCAGAGCCAACTGTGATTCACTGTGATAACCAGAGTTCTTTGCAGAGATGTCAGTGAATCCTGTATTCCACAACAAGTCGAAGCATATTGAGATTCGGTATCACTACATTCGTGATATGGTGCAGAAAGGTGCGATCGAGCTATAGTATATTCCGACAGATGACCAGACTGCAAACGTTCTTACTAAGCCTCTTCCCAAGATAAAGTTTGCATACTTCCGCGAAAGGATTGGTGTGGTTGAGAACGTGTCCCTCCTTGAGAGGGAAAGATGATACAGAGACCAAGCATTCTTCCAATCACTCCGAGAAGGAGTGAGGAGATCTCTCAGACATCCTGATAGGATGGAGAGGCCACTGCATTCTCCTTATCACTCTGAGATGGAGTGAGGAGATCTCTCAAACATCCTGATAGGATGGAGCGGCCACTGCATTCTCCTGATCACTCTGAGATGGAGTGAGGAGATCTCTCAGACATCCTGAAAAGGATGGAGAGGCCAGCGCACACTCCCGATCAATCTGAAAAGGGTGAGGAGATCTCACATGAGAGATTTAGTGCATTCTCCCGATCACTCTGAAAAGACTGAGGAGATCTCTCAGACATCCTGAGATGAGATGGAGAGGCTGGTGCACACTAGCGCACACTGGTACTCTAGTATGTACTCACTGATGGACTGGTTGAGTTGGCGAATGTTCCCCGATAGACTTGGTTGAGCTGACGCACACTAGTACTCTTGTATGGACTCGTTGAGTTGGTGCATGTTCCTTGATGGACTGGGTTGAGCTGATGCATGATGGACTGTGCAGAGTTGTTGAGCTGTCCACCGATGGACTGAGTGGAGTAGATGCATGATGACACTTCTCGATGGAACGAGACGGTGTTGAATACCTTCCGTATGTATAGAGATGTTTGAGACAGATGTGATGTACAGTTGATATCCAAATGATTGTATCTAGTGATGCTGATGATGACTGTGTCCGCAGAATACCTTCCTTGTTAAGAGGGAGTGTTGGAAATAATGTAACTTCGGAAGTTATTCTTATTCTATTTTTATTATATTGTTATTGTAAGTCCTATGGGAAAAGATATTGATGTATTTGATCATGTAAAACCCTTGAAAGAATCAATGCAATCTTTGGGTTGGAATTACCCAAAGAAAAGATTTATTAAATGTATTTTTATCTTCTCCCAAGACAAGTCGGCCCAGTCAGTTAGACAAGTCGGCCCAGTAAGGGAAAAACTCACTTTTGATGTGTATAAATAGAGAGGTCGAATCTCTCATTTGGTCACTCATTCAACTCAAGCAAGTTCGCTACTGCAGCTAGGATTTTGGGGTTTCTACACTTGGAGAAGTTTATCTTTCTCTCTCTTGTATCTGTACTCTGATCTCTGAACTGATTATCTCTATACGAAGGTTGCTGGGTTTTTCTCCCTGTTGGGTTTCCCAGGATAAAACTGTGTCTATTGTTTATGTGCTTGGTTATTCTTTTAGTGATCCTGTTTTATTGTCTGCAATTAATTATACTGCTAGAATTGTATAAAAACTAACAGTATCCACTGTAAAATTATTCATCCCAACACAACCAATAAATAGTCAATCTTGTTGAACACTAATGGGGGTATTCACAGCAAGCAACAGAACTAATAAATAGTAAATGTTGTTGACCATTGAAATGCAATTCTACTTAATTTTTTGAAAGTAAAGTTTAAACCTTTGAAATGCATTCATAAGTTAGTTACTGGACCCATCCATCTAGACCATGGGACACATGTTTCAGCATATCAGATCCAAATCCGGCTTGGAAGTGACCAGGATCAGGAAGGATACAGACCCATACTTGAAAACAGTCAGGATACAGTCATGATCTGTAATAAAAAATACAGTTACAGAAATCACACCATAACCAGACTTGAAAAAACACAATAAAACACAAAATTATATGGTTTCATGGCTTTTCTGTGTGTGTATGTCCATTGGGCTGTGATTGAGTGGCAACTTGGAGCAGTTGCCATCACAATGACCCAAGTTCAATTCCCAGCATGCTCTCCACACCCTGTGTAGTAAGCAGTTGTGGCCTTCAGGTCATGGCATTTCCACTTTGACCTCTGGCATGTTTTAGCTGCCTTCTGATGTATAGCCTCCAGGCTGATTATGAGATAGATCCTGTAATAAAGGCACGATATGACATGGACCTGTTTCAATGGGTTTATATATATATATATCCTTTCTATATCATATCCAAACTATTCAAAACTTAAATTCATAAAGTTTCAAGAGCACAGCTGGTTAAGGCACTGAGCTTGAGGGAATCAGATCATGAGTTCGAGTCTTGCAAAGATTTTTTTTCCTTGATTTTAAATTGGGTAGGAAGTGTTTAACCAATTATATATTTTAAACTTCAACATACAATCTAAGGTAGCAAATCTGGTTAGAATTGAAGGTTGTAAACAGGCCACGGGTTCAATCCATCAAAGGGTCAAAAAGTTAAATTTGATAAATATTGAAGTCTGTCCGTTTTGCATTAGCTCTAGTGATATTTATTTTATTTCTTTAATGAGGCCTCATTATATTTATTCAATACTAATTATCATAGTGCACCTTATTTATGAATAACAAACATAGTGGACCTAGTCCACCTCATAGTTACCAGGATTGCAAGTCAACTCGCGTTTTTCACGAGTTTGACTCAGATCGAGACCTAGGCGAGTCGATTTGGCACGGGGCGAGTCAAACTCGGCAAAGGGCGATTTCAGCTCGGCGATCGGCAAACAATCGGCTATACAAGGACTGGCTCGACGAGTTTGACTTGCAGGCCACTTGTCAGCTGGTGATTGGCATCAAATCCAGGCCCTCTCCCGCCGCTTTCTCCATTCGGGCACGTTTTGACTTGTTTTTTTCCGCTTCCTTTTCGCTGGCGGCGGGTTTATTTTAACCCGTTCTCCATTTCTTTACCGCCACCATCTCACTACGCACTCGTCTCACTACGCAGCAGCAGCAGCAGTCCAGCATCCACCAACCTCTTCGTCCTGGAGTGACCCGCAGCTCTTCAACCCTTCTTCGATTGTCCACCAAGCTCAGTCTGGTGTCGACCAGTAACGCGGGCAGTGGGCTCTGTTTCGGGCGCCGCCGCGCCAGGCACATAGTCTCGGCTCCAGTCTTGGGTCGACAGGCACACATTGGTTGTGATTCGTGAAGGACGCAGTCAACTCCTGTAGGTGACTTCTTGGGGAAAGCATACAGCCTGAGAAGTTTGGCAAACAAGCTCCTTGTGCGGGCTCTAGTTTGGCGACAGTGTGACTGTGCAGGCTCCATTTTCGGCTCCAGATTCGAACAGGTATAATGCAACGCTGTTCTTTTTCTTTTTTTATTTCAATTTGCATTTTATTTTTGTTTTTATTTCAATTTTTATTCATTATTACAGTAGAGTTATACTTATAGTAGACTTATTGCATTTAATTTTTATTTTTATTTTTATTCAATTTTTATTATTTTTATTTCAATTAGTAGACTTATAATTATAGTATAATACTGTTACATGACAGTATCATAATTATACTGTCATGTAACAGTATTATACTATAAGTCTGTTGCCTATAACAGAAATTAGAATAACTTATAAGTTTAAAATTTATTATTTGTTAATTTTATTTCATGTTTTTTATTCTTATTTTTTAAAATTGGACTTATAGTATATTATTGTTACATGATAGTATTAGAATTATATTGTCATGTAACAGTATTATACTATAAGTATAAGTCTACTGTCTATAACAGAATAACAGACTGAAAGGAGCTATCCTTAAGATTGATCTCTCCAAGGCTTATGACAAAGTAAGTTGGCTCTACATTCGTATGCTTCTTACTCATTTGGGTTTTGAGATTGGTTTTATCAGGTGGATCATGAGCTGTATTACCACGGTCTCTTTCTCTGTTCTTATCAATGGGGCGGCCTCCCCCTTCTTTCATTCAGAGAGAGGCCTACGTCAAGGCTGTCCATTGTCCCCTTTACTTTTTCTCCTGGGTGCTGAGGGTCTGAGCAGGGCGCTACGGGATGCTAAAAGACTGGGCAGTCTTCCAAGCATTCAGGTGAGGCATTCAGGTGGCTCCTAACCTTTTCATTACTCATTTACTTTTTGTAGATGATGTACTTATTTTCTGTACTGGTTCTGTTAGAGATGTTGAAACTCTCCGTGGCATTTTGGAACTTTTTTCAAAAGCAACTAGGATGGATATTAATGCAGGAAAATCCACTCTTTCTATTAATCTGTTAAGGGAGGTTGAGATTCAAGCTTTCGCTAGGGTTTTTCCTTTTACTCTCTCCGGTTTGGATGAGGGGCTCAAATATTTGGGCTTCCAGTTGAAGCCAAATGACTATAAGAAACAGGATTGGCATTGGCTCCTTGAAAAACTGCATAAAAGACTCAAAGTTTGGAGTCATAAATGGCTCTCTAAGGCTGGAAGGTTGGTTCTGGTTAAGTCTTGGAGGCTATACCGGTCTACTGGATGTCATTGTCCTAGATTCCCAAGGGGGGCTTGGAGAAAGCTAGGAAGATCTGTTTCCAGTTCCTTTGGAGTGGTTCAGATGACACCTTTGTATCACCCTGGGTAAGGTGGCAGCGGATTGCGATCCCTAACGCTTTGGGAGGATGGGGTCTGAAGAACATATTCCTTTTCTCAAAAGCCCCAACTGCTAAGGGGGTTGGAGGATCTTGAAGTCTGAGAGTCTCTGGACCAAGGTGGTTATTCAGAAATACATTGCCCCGGACTCTGTTGTTGACTGGGTGAGGAATCCTGGGAAGACTCATGCGGGGGGGTCGATGATCTGGAAAGCGGAGGTGAATTCATTCCCGGTGCTTGGCACTCATTTGGCGTGGAACGTTGGAGATGGGAGGAGCTTAAGGGTGGTGAGGATCCGTGGTTTGGATGTGTTGGGCATCATCTTCTGCCGGGTGAGACGGTGGTGGCTTTGCGGGCTCGGGGCATTACTTTTTTGTATCAATTGGCGGAACCGGTACAGGATAGACCTTGGATTTAGTCATGGAGAGCGGTGCACACTTTGAACCTCTCAGCAACTGAACAATTGGCTATGTCTCGTTATTATCTGGAACTCAACAGATCTCAGGTTATTTTGAGGAATGGGGCAGATGATTTGGTATGGGAAGGGGATCCATTGGGCAATTACACTCCAAAGGGTGGGTATATTTGTCTCAATGCTTTCGAAAACATTCGTGAACCTATTTGGTGGTGGAAGAAATTGTGGAAGCTTAAGTGTCCACCAAAAACTCGCCTGTTTATGTGGAACATTCTTGAAAACAAAGTTCCAACTTGGGACAACCTGCAGAAAAAGAATAAGCATGGCCCGGGGTGGTGCATTCAATGTAAAGCAGCGGATGAGGATGTCACTCACCTTTTTATTCGGTGAACATATACGATTGAGGTTTGGATTGAATGTTCTAGGATTTTTGGGATCAATTGTGTATGGTCTGGGAACTCGTTGGTGCAGGCCTGGGCATCCTGGAATTTGGTGCCTCTCCATAAAACAGTGAAAGCTTTGTTGTTATTGGTCTATTGGGGCATTTGGTTGGCTCGAAACAACTTTAATTTTTTCTGAAAAAGCTCTGTACTCCGAAGATTTCTGCTACTCTTATTTGTGGCATCCTAACTGCGTTTCCACAACATATCCGAGTTGCAAAGCAAAGGGAGATTTTAGAGGTGGAGATTGATCGATCGGTTCCTTGGGGGTTTTTCGATGGGGCAACACAAAATGATGAGTGTGGGGGAGGGGCTATTCTTTACCTTTCTGTATCACACTACTTCATATTGTACATGGGGTTGGGTGAAGGTGGAAACAATTATGCTGAACTGATGAGCCTAAAACTCCTTTTAATCTTTGTGGTTGAAAAAGGATGTCGAAACATCAATCTTTTTGGTGATTCTATGAATGCCATAAACTGGATCAAAGGAATACAACAATGCAGAAACATTAGAATAGCAAACATTCTACTGGACATCAGAGAGTTGCTGCTCCTTTTTGACAACTTTTCTTGTCGGCATGTTTATAGGGAAAACAATAAGGAGGCGGACTCAGCCTCGACGGCAGGCTTTCAACTGGCACTGGGGCTTTGGAAGGTGAAAGAATTTCGGGATGGGACGGTACAGGAGTATTACCATCGTCCCTTTATAGAAGGAGCTTTGAAGTGATCTTGGCTATGATGAACACCACTCTTTTTAGTTACTATTACATCGGTTGGCAGACTTGCTGGTTTATTTTTGTATCTATATGTTACTTTTCATGAGATCATATGGGGCTCGGGGAGCCGGTTGTTTCTTATTTTTGACATAAGTGCTATTTGGTATCAGAATTATTTGTAATAGCTCTGTAATTGAGCTCTCGACAAAGATTTTTCTAGTATATAATCATAGAACAGTTTCAGATATGCACATCGGATGTGCAATACAGAATGTAATTTTGTTCACCACTGATGAAATGAAATTACACTTTTTTTCCCAGGAAAAAAAAAACAGAATAACAGTAACTTAAAAGTTTAAATTTAAAAAATTATTATTTATTAATTTTAATTCATATTTTTTATTTTTTACATTGGACTTGCAGGGCAGTTCATTTTTGTAACTTTCTTGAAGCCAAATAACCCTACTACCAATGAAACAGTGACTGTTTGACAGTGAAAATGCCAAGAGAAAAAGACTTTGCCTGGGCTTACTGTGAGAAGATTCAAGGTTTAGCTAAGCTGCTCTGTAAATTTTGCAAAGAGCATTGCATTGGTGGAATTTATAGATTCAAATTCCACATTGTTGAGCTTCCTGGCCATGACATTAGTCCTTGCAAAGTTGTACCTGAGGATGTTAGACACCAGGCTAGCTTGGCCATTTATTACATGAATGAATCGAAAATGAAGAGAGCAAGGGTGAATATGGAGATGGGAAATGTTGCAGGTGGACAATCCTCTAATACCCCCTTGTCACCTCCTTCTGTTGAATCCTCAATGCCTCCACCTAACCCATTTTTTCATATTCCAAACATGGTTGAAGGTCAAAGCCAAATGCCACCACCTCCTCCCATTCCTACAAATTTGAGCACTAGAGGAGGAAATATACACACTATTTTTGCTCCCTGTACACAACCAGGTGCCCAACCTAGCTTAGATGGCACTAGTTGGAAAAAGAATGTCCATAAGCAAGCAAGGAAGGCCATTGCTAACTTTTGGTACTATTCTGACATCCCTTTCTATTGTGCCAGAAGCCCTTATTGGCAATCTATGATTGATGTAGTTGTTGTTGCAGGTCCAGGGTTCAAAGCCCCTACATGTGAGAGCCTTAGGACAGATATGTTGTTCGAAAGTGTTGATGACCTCAACCTTGTGCTTACTGATTTCCGTACATCATGAGCAGAAACAGGGTGCAGCATCATGAGTGATGGATGGACAGATAGGAGGAACAGAACTTTGATAAATTTCCTCGTTTCTTGTCCAAAGGGGACAATGTTTCTCAAATCAGTGGATGCCTCGGACAAAGTTAAGAGTGCTCAACTGATTTGTGAAATGATGGAAGAAATTGTTCAAGAAGCGAGAGAAGAAAACATTGTGCAAATTATCACTAACAATGCAACTAATTATATGGTTGTTGGTAGCTTGTTTGAGGCTAGGAACCCCACTATATTTTGGAGCTCTTGCGCTGCACATTGCATAGACCTGATGCTCGAGGACATTGGGAAACTTCATTGGATACAAGAGGTTGTGGATAAGGCAAAATCCATAACCAAATTCATCTACAATCACACAAATCTCCTTTCCACCATGAGACAATACACCGAAGGCAAGAAGCTTGTTCGTCCTGGAGTGACGAGATTTGCAACAAAATTCATCTCCTTGCAATCTGTAGTAGAGCAACAGGTCAATCTAAAGAGAATGTTTTTGGGACCTGAGTGGATGGCCTCTAGACATGGAAGAAGCCTTGAGGGCATTGAAATTGTAGCTCTTGTCTTCAATGATGGTTTTTGGAGAGATGTAGAAGAGATCATTGTTGTGATAGAACCACTTGTCAAAGTGCTCAAATAGTTAATTTCTAAACTTTTTCAATATTCATCAATTCAATTTGAAGTCAAACTTTATTACATTTTCAAATTTCATTTGTTGTTTAAAGTTTTAAATTAATATCAAAAATCAGATTTTGACAACTTGAAATTTGAAATTTGAATTGACTTTTGATCTTTCAGGATGGTTGATGGTGAGAAACCCGTTATGGGTTACATTTATGAGTCAATGGATCTCGCCAAGGAGGCCATAAAAGCCAAATATATGAATGATGAGACTAAGTACATGCCTCTTTGGGACATCATTGATGAGAGGTGGGACAGGCAATTGCACTCTCCTTTACATGCTACTGGATACTTTTTCAATCCAGCATATTTTTATGATAAGACCAAATTTAGTGAGGATGGGGAGGTTGGTCGAGGGCTTATGACTTGCATTGAGAGGATGAACCTAGATCAAGAAGTCCAAAGCTGTATCATTGCTTAGCTGCAAGACTATAAGGTGCCTTCAAAAAAAAAATCTTATGCCAATGCTATACAGGAAAGGACAAGAATGTTGCCAAGTATTTTATAATTTGTAATTTTGTATTATGCTTTAAACTTTTACTATTTATACTTTATTATCTTAATTCTTTTAAGTTTTTTTCATCTTAAATTATCAATCTTGACTCTGGAACCCTTGCCACATGTTAGGTCTTTGGTGGCAAAATTTTGGCAGTGATACGCCATATCTTAAGAAGTTTGCCACTAGAATCCTAAATCAAACTTGCAGTGCTTCAGGTTGCGAGCGCAACTGGAGCATGTATGAGAAAACACATTCCAAGAGGCACAACCGCTTGACACAAAAGTGCTTGAATGACCTTGGTTTTGTCCACTACAACCTTCGGCTTCGCAACAGGAAGTTACTTGGTGAGACACTTAAAGGCTTAATCATTTGTAATCTTAAACATTGGTTTAAATTTTAAAGTTTAATTCACATTTTGAATGTCTCTTGAATTTTGATGTTGACAGGTTTGGATCATTCAACTATTTCACTGGACAATGAAGACATGGAGCTAGGATTGGGTCAGGACGAGGATCCTATTGCTACATCTACTTGGATTCATTTAGAGGAGGATCCTCTTTTTAGCTCTGAGGACTTAGAGACCCTTGCGGGCCAAGCTGTCGGAGATGTGAGAGCATCTACTTCTTAGCTTTCTTGCTATTTAGTATTTAGTATCTAGAATTTGGATCCTTACTTTATGTATTTTGGACTCATCTTATGGATGAGAATTGATATATTTTCAATTTTGGACATCTTTCTGGATTATGGACTCATCTTATGGATGAGAGTTGATACAAATATATTTTGGACATCTATGACTCTATTCATATCTTTTGGACATCTATTGATATCTTGCACTATATGGACATAGCTATTTTAAATATCTATGAAATCTCTTTTTTTCATTCAAAATAAGGTATATATTTAATTTTTTGTATTTGCCGATTTTTTCATGATCCAATTTAAACTCTTCGCTCTTTTGCCTTGTCGATTTATTGTCGATTGAGTATGGTAAGTATGGTCCACCTTACATTGAATGGCCTCAAGTATTATTACTCTAATTGGCCTTTCATCCCACCATTACACCCCTAAGGAGGATCTCAACACTCCACCCCCCTTAGGAATGTTGATGATTATAGCTCGGACAGGTGCTTTTGCATAGGCTAAGTTTCTATCATGTAGGAGTTGTCCAAATTACCTCTCTAGGTACTTACTTCAAAGAGTAAGTGACTTTTATATCTCTTTCCTAAGTCTAACTTAGGAAAAGCAAATTAATTAACTTAATGTTGGCTAATGACTAAAAGTGAACTTGAGATTAAGTCACAGCTGTTGATGTTAAGTGAGGCTCAAGATCTAATCTTGGCCATCCATCACTTTGGAGATTGGGGGTTAGGGTTTTGGTCAATAAGATGTTATAAAAGAAAGCCTAAGGAGAGGAGAAAAACACACAATAACACGATATCACTTCCAAGAGAGATTTTTTGAAGAGAAGAGTGAGAGACTCAATGGTTGAGGAGAAGTGAGAGAAGAGATTTGCAGAGGGAAGATCCTGGGGAGAGTCGATCAGTACAACAAGCCGAGAGAGGGCCGAACTATACAGTTGATGCAAGCTGCACAAGTGGTGACTCAGAGGGCCATACACTACCGTACAGGATGATGTAGGGTCAGGTAGGGTCATACAAGTTGCACATGTGGTTGACGCAGAGGGTGATGCAGGAAGAGCCAATTGCTCCAATGTGTCGATTTCTCTTTCTAATTTTCTCTGTGAGCCAAGATAATAAAAGAAAACATTGAATGTTAGTTTTTCCCCAATGGGGTTTTCTAGGGTAAACACATGTGTCAAATGTGATTGGTTTCTTGTTTTGTTCCGCTCCATTATTGGTTAAAATATCAGTGAATTTCTATTTATAATTTTGAGTATAAAATTATTGAGAATAGATATCATATCTTGTATTGAGAAATTAACATGGTATCAAAGCAACAATAAACTTTGAGAAGGAAATTGTTTGGCAAGGGTTTACAATAGAAACCAAAAAAAAAAATTGGTCAAGTTAATTGAATGGACAGGATGGAAGCAACCTCACTAAGATTTGAAGATCAGTTGGATGGTGCATCTAACTACAACCCCTAGAAAGAGAGGATAGCATTAGTGCTAATGGAGAATGGAATTTGGGAGTTTGCAATCGGCAACAAACCCCTCCCATTCATGCTACACAACTGGTAAAATATATCACGAAGGATGTAAAATCCAGGAGGATCATTCTGGATGCAGTGAAGGATCATGTGATACCTCATTTGTATGGAAAGAAGACATCCAAGTAGATGTGGGAGGCTTTGACGAATTTGAATCAAAATGACAACTAGAACAGGAAGATGGTCCTAAGAGAGGAACTCAGGAGCACCAAGATGTCCAGATCAGATACAGTGTCTTCTTATATTACCAGAAATGCAAGTTGTCTTCACTAGTATTTCAAAGGAAGACTCATAACTCCATGTGGTGCTTGGTAATAATGCCAAGCATCTAGTAGAGGGGATTGGAGACATTCAATTTCAATTGGAGTATGGAGGTCCTTTGGACGTGAAGGATGTGTTATATGTACCAGGGTTGACAAAGAACCTACTAGCGATTTCGGCCATGGAGGACAAGGGATACGAGGTCTATTTTTAGGGTGGACAAGTACTTGTTAGTTCGAAAGGATCTGATTCAGATACAGAACAAGTGATTGGGAGCGGAGTAGGTAACTTGTACTTGCTGAAGGCTTAGCGAGTACGTGCTCTAGTTCATAGTGACAATGACAGTTTGTGCGAGTTATGGCACGGGAGGATGGGTCACTTGCATCACAGGGCTTTACCGATATTGAGGGATATTTTCACTAGTCTTCCAGAGTTCAGTGTAGAGCAACAGGCTGTGTGTAAGGGATGTGCACCTAGCAAGTGTGCCAAGACAAATTTTCCTAGCAGTGATAGCAAGTCCAAGGGAATATTGGATCTAGTGCATTCAGACATATCTGGTCCTATATCAGTAGCTTCGTTAACTGGTTATAACTACTATGTGACCTTCATAGATGATTTCTCCATGAAGACGTGGATCTACTTTATAAAGACAAAGGATGAGGTCTTTAGACAGTTTTGGGAGTTTAAGGCTCTTGTGGAGAACCAAACAGAGAGGAAGATCAAAATTCTAAGAATAGATAATGGAGGTGTGTATACAAGTAACAAGTTCAAGGATTTTTGCAAGGAGGCAAGAATTAAGAAGCAATTGATAGTACCTTACAACCCACAACAAAATGGGGTTGCAGAGAGGAAGAAAAAGGCCATCATTGGAGCTGCTAAGGCAATGATCCATGATAAATATTTGCCCATGTTTCTTTAGGCAAAAGCATGCAACACAATAATATACATTCAGAATAGGAGTCCTCATAAGGTCTTGGAGGACAAGACTCCTGAGGAAGCATCCAGAGGAGTGAGACCAAATATTGGTCTCTTTCGTATCTTCGGATGTCTAGTGTATGTGCATGCACCATTGGAGAAGAGGATGAAGTTGAAACCTTCAACATAGAAGGGTATTTTTGTGGAAAACAGTGAGACTTCAAAGGCATATAGGATATACATTCCATCACTAGGGAAAAAAATGGTGAGGGATGTTGGATTTGATGAGAGACGAGCCTTTAGTAAGTCACATGACAGTCTTCCAACTGCTGTGGCAGAGGATGAGGAGCGAGAGGCTCCGAAGTTTGAGGTGATACCAACACCAACAGGCACAGGGATTCAGTCTTCAAATCATGAGGAATTGGAGACTCCTTCCAATTCTGTCAGGAGGAGGCCGAGATGGCTAGAACAGACACTGAGATGCTTAGGAGCATGTGGATGCTCCTAGAAGTACTTTTAGGCAGAG
Organism: Larix kaempferi; assembly: GCA_027924585.1. Taxonomy (NCBI): domain Eukaryota; kingdom Viridiplantae; phylum Streptophyta; class Pinopsida; order Pinales; family Pinaceae; genus Larix; species Larix kaempferi. The sequence continues at coordinate 12,745,041 of BSBM01000258.1, read as the reverse complement.
TAGACCCCCGAGACCATTTTCTAGTTATATGGCACTCATGAGTGGCATCATTGATTCTAAGCCTACCAGTGTTGAGGAGGTAGCAGGCCATCAAGTTTGGAGGGATGCCATGATGGAGTATGCATCCATCATGAAGAATTATGTGTGGGACATAGTGCTGATGTCAAAAGGGAAATCTCTGGTGTGTTCGAGATGGATCTTTAAGATAAAGCATGTTGCGGATGGCAGTGTGGAGAAGTATAAAGCGAGGTTCGTGGCTAGAGGGTTCTCCCAAAAGGAGGGAGTAGACTATGAGGAGACATTCGCTCCAATATCCAACTATACTTCTATCAGGATAGTTATATCTATTGCCTCAAAGATGGGGTGAAGAATACAACAGATGGATGTGAAGACATCCCTCCTCAACAGAGTGATTGAGTAAGAGGTATACATTGAGCAGCCTCAAGGCTTTGAGGTACATGGGAGAGATTCTCATGTGTGCAGATTGAAGAAGGCCTTATATAGACTCAAGCAGGCACCGAGGGCATGGTACTCAAGGATTGATGGGTATCTGTTGGCTTGGGCTTCATCAAGAGTGAGGCAGATCCCAACTTCTATTTTACACTTGTTGGAGTTGATCCACTCATCTTGGTACTTTATGTTGATGACTTGTTCCTTACCGGGTCAAAGAAGCTCATTGAGATGTGCAAGAGAGATCTAGCTTCGAAGTTTGAAATGAAGGACATCGACATGATGCACTGCTTTTTAGGATTGGAGGTGTGGCAACAGAGACAGGTGAGATTTTTCTAGGACAAGAAAAATATAGAATTGATATTCTGAGGAGATTCAAGATGGAGGATTGCAGACCTATGTCTACACCTATGATCACCAATCTAAGGAAGTTGGTGGCTTCCAAATCAGAGTTGGTGGATCCTACATTGTACAGGTAGTTGATTGGTTCATTGATGTATGGTAGTGGAATATGGACTGAGGTATGTCAAGAGTGGTGGAGTGCAGTTACAGGGCTATACAGACTCATATTGAGCTTGGAGTGCAGTGGATATGAAAAGCACCTCAGGGTGTTGCTTCAACTTGGGATCAACAGTGATTTCATGGTTTAGCAAGAAGCAGACATTAGTGGCACTTAGTTCAGCAGAGGCTGAGTACATCGCAACAAATTTGGAGAGTTGTGAAGCTATTTGGCTTCGCAAGATGCTCACAAGATTATTTGGTTTGGAGTTGGATCCTACGGTGATCCACTGTGATAATCAGAGTTGCATAAAACTCTTAGAGAATCCAGTGTTTCATGGCAGGTCCAAAAAAATAGAGATCGGATATCACTTCATCAGGGATACAGTTAGCTTAGATATCAAATTAGTGGAAGGCCCAATTTTAGGAGTTGTTCCACAGGGTTTTCCATGTGGGTTTCAATTGTTTGGTTGGATTGATTTTAAATGAAATTTTCACTAGTCTGAAAAGTCACAAATGCTATTGCAAAAGGCTAAATGGCCAGTTGTGTTTTTATTTACTTCTCAGCTGCACTTGGTTCTTCATTCAAGACAATCTTTCGCTGCCATGCATTCAGTCCTTTCTTGCAAATCAACTTAAGAGTCATACAAGAATTTATGCAATATGTTTAATGAACTTGCTACATTACAGCATATGAATATGTAACTTATAGTGAAGCAATGTGGAAGGCTGCAGGCATCCTTTCCAGGCTGCCTATAATTCCATCTTTTTCTGCCATGTGTTCAGAGAAAATAATCAAGAAGCAAATTCCCTTTTAAAAAATGGCTCATCATAAGATCCTGGCACTTGGACAGTGCTGGAAACAAGGGATGGCCATATTCAGAAATCTGTCACACACTTCCATGCATAAAAATCCTCAAGTCATTCTTATCTCTTACATGTTGATGATGATATTCTGATGCTATTGGGAGAGTGGTCTGCAGCTCACATTCAAAATTTCCGATGTATAATGATGGATTGTATGGACACTTTGTGCTCTATATGTTATGTTTTGTGGTACCTGTCACTTCAGACTTTTCTGATATTTTTTACAGCATATAATGCTGGTAGTGTAGGCCTATGCTGAATGTAAAACCATTTACCAATGTTCCCCCATGTTCCCCATACACGGGAGTGGGGAGCACAAATTGGGGATGTGTGGAGACAACCCCCAAATTTTAGGGAAATTCATGGGGGATGGGGGGTCATCAAGTTCCCTAGCATAGGAGGCTGGGGGCCCATCTCAAATTATTAAAATAAAGTAAAAAACCAACAATAACAATTCATCCCATATAAATTCATCATTGTGCAATGTAAATACTATATTCAAAATCTATTGTCCACATCTATAGAGAAAGGAACCCTGAGGTGGATGTTCTGTCTAAAGAAGCTCTCTGCTCGCTTCGTGGGACGTGGTCTATCTTGGAAATCAAGGATGGTGTGAGATCAGAATTCTTGCATGCTTCTTTCTTTTAGTGGTTTTACTGATTTTAGCTACGCTCAGATTCTAATATCTAAGGTATACTTTTTTTTCTGATGGGTAGACATACTCTATCTATAGCAGTGTTGCAAGTCTCGACTAAGACTCACCGAGTCTGCCAAGTCTGGCTGAGTCTGCTGCGAAACAAGTACTTGGCTGAGACTCGGCCCTCAGACTCGGGACTTGCCAAACTCCGCTGACTCACCAAACTCACCTTGGACTCGCAAGTCCGACCCAGCACATTCTCCTTCAGCTTGTCCACACATGTGGGACCTTTTTGACCAGTCAACTTTGGTTTGGAGGGAAACTGATGGAAATGAAGTGATTGAGGGATTAGAAGCCTTTAAAAAGGCATTTCTTTCCTCATTCTCTCATTCCATTTCACTGAAGAGTGCTCTGACTGTGCGGAGGTGAACTCATCATCAGCTAGGAGGGCAATTGAAGGAGGCTTCAGCATCAAGGTTCAACAGTGATTACTGGAACAAGATCAATTAGGCTGTTGTCTGGAGGTTAAAGAAGGTTCAGGCAAGTGGTTTTCAGTTTTTAATATTTTTTTTAATTTTATTTTAGTTTTTTTTTTGTTTTAAATTCTTTTGTGGCCTGAAGGCTGTGATAGCAATCTACACAGGCCTGTGCAGGGCTGTGTAGGCTTCCATCACAGCCTACAGGCCTGTAGGCTGTGGTGGCAGCCTACAGGCCTGTAGGATATAAAAAATAAAAAAACATTTTAATTTTAAATAACTTTAATTACAAATTTTAGCCCTGTGGGATCTAGGCTAACAAAATACATTTTTGCCACTTCAGATTGTTATCCATGGCATCTAAGGCCAAACCTAAAAGGCCTCTTGATAAAGCATGGGAACATTGTGTCCGGTTGGTCCCAAGTGACAACCATCAAGTAAAGTGCAATTACTATCCAACTTGTTATCCACTAAGTTGCACTTAGGTGGATTTCTAATGAGCAGTCAAAGACTTGAACAATTCAATTGTTCATCACGTGTTCAGAAGTTCATTAGGCCATTTTTAGGCCCTTTTGTAAAATTGTAAAATTGGCATGTCCAGACCCCCTGGGGGGGATTGTAATAAGTTGGTCTGAGCATGGTATTTTTGTAACAGGCTTGACTTACCTAGAATTATCTATCAAAGGAATACTCTAAAGCGTTTTTTCCTTAGGAATTATGCGTTGCGCTTCAGTGGCGTATAATTCCTGAATTTTTCACTCACACCTCCAAAGCTGGAGTATTTACCATGGTGGTCGAACCTTAGGAGGTTATTAAAGTCTATGTGTCTATGTATTTTTTACATGCTAGCCATCAATAATGAGTCGTATGGACATTTACTAGGTCCCCTAGGAGTTTGAGTCAATTCCGACAAAAAAAAAAATTCCCGTAATCTTAGACTATTTTTTAATAGTTTAATTGGAAAAATTAAAATTGTTATAAAAGTGCGGTTAGGAGGAAGAATTAGACATGGGGATGCTCGTTTTCTAACTCATAGCACCCACTAAACCTCTAAACCCACTTTCCTAAGTTTTCGAGTAATTATTTATCTCCAAAATTGAATATTACTCGAAAATGGTAAAAAAGACCAAAAAATGGAGGAAATAAAGAAACCGGCAATTTCTTAAAACTCAAAAACATGCCGAAACTGAGTTTTCTGAGTTGGCAAAGTAAAGTGGAAACATTCCTAAGGTTCCTAAAACACTCTAGAGTGTTTTTCTCGGCATTTAAAGGCAAGAAGAGTTTCCTCCACTAAGTGGGGCGCATTTTCTCATAGGGAGGGCGCAACTCTCAAAAAAAAATAGCAATATGTAGGATAAAGCATACTGGTGGAGTATGGAATTGGAAGAAAGCTGATTTTCAGCCTTTCCAATCCATTACAACTCATTCCAAGTTGTATACAACTCATTGAGTGAGTTTCTCTCTTGGCAAGTGCGCGCCCCCCCCCCCAACTCTCTGTTTTTTCTATTTAAGCAAGATTGCTTCACTCATTTGAAATGAAGCATTGAACCCTTGCTCTTGTAATTTGTTTATGATTCTCTTCGGAATAAAATTGAAAGGCTTTGGAGGCCATATGCTGTGCAGCTGTCCCATTTGATGTGTGTTTGGTTGATGCTTTGAGGTGATATCTAGCTAATCACTTGTTATTTTGCAATAATTATAGATTTATCTAGCTTAGACGGCCTTTGTGCCCATAGTATAAGCATTCACTGTATTTGATTTGCTTATAAATGCTTGATTAATTAGAGATAGTGAAGCAGCAAGTGTATTCAGTTGTACTAATGCCCTTCTAATCTCTGTTAATTACGTATTCTAGATTTAATCTCTTTGTGCAAGTGTTTGTGATAGTGCAGGATAGAAATATGAGGGAGGAGGTTGAGCTCAGTTGCGCCCTCATCCACCTTTGGTGTTGGTTGTCTTGGTCTAATCGTTGTTGAGTTGCAAGCATCTTTGGTTCTCTACTCTTTCAGAACCGAAGTTAGGTTCTTGTTTCTTCTACGCTATTAAAATCAAAAAAAAATCTTGGTCCCCTTACTCTTCAACAAGTAGATCTTTTTGTTAAAGTTTAGCATACATATCTTGTTGCATATTTTTGTTAGATCAAAAGAAACATTTAAATTCATATTTTAAGCTTGAATCTAGCATTAAAACTTAATACTTGTGTTTCATAAAAAATTTAGTCTTCAAGAAGTATTAAGTAGTTGTATTTTTTTATGTATTATTTAACTAATCTGCCAACATTTTTGCTATTTTAGCTTGCTGATTTTGCAGAATTAAAAGAAAAAAAAGAAGGAAACTCTGGCCAAATTTCGAAGATCTTAGCCATCCAGAGCCCGGAGATCCCCTCTATCTTCTAAGTTTCTCTTCTTAACTATTTGTACGTTTTCCTGATTCAGATTTATAAAAATCAAAGACATTCTTAGAGCTAAAAGTTTTTTGTAACAAATTGTATTAAGAAGCAAGTGGGATACACAAAGCCCGTATTCCATCCCCCTTGGGGAGATTTGCGTTTTTCCTTTTCGCGGCGTGATTTTTTCTCAACACTTTGTGCAGGTTGTATACTTTGATTGAGTAGTTTAATTTTGTTTTCTTTTCATTTTTGCAAATAATTAAATAAAGCCAATCTCGTTCCCACGAAATATGCTCTCACCTCCACATAAAGGCATTGTCGATTAGTGGTGGTTAATCAGAAAGTGACACAGATTTGGTGAGTATATCTGTTTCTTTTCTAAGTTATTTTTGTTTTTAGTTTGAAGAGAGGGCACGCATTTCGAGGCAGCTTGGAGTGCATTTAATGCTGCACAGAAATCGAGGCAGCAGATATTAATTTCAGCACTGTTTTCTAGGTGACCGTACAGCAGCAGAAGGGCATGGTTTTTTAGGCACTGTACTTGCTGTACAGTGGCACAGAAATCAAGGACCATAGAGCAGAGTTATTGCTGTACCATACAGCACAGGTTTCAAGACATTTTTGGGCACAGTTTTCGAGGAGATATCCAGGCACCTAAATCACCTGACACGAGGACACGAGACACGAGTGTCCCCAAAATGCGAGTGTCCCCACGGGACACGATGACCCCCGGAATCAGGACACGAAGGACACATTTTATATACATATATATATTTTTTTAAAATATATTAAAATTTAAAAATATAGACATATAGATCCAATAAAATTTAGAAACTAGAACATTTACCTGCAAGAAAACAAACTTGAAACTCCTTCAACTGCAAAAAAACCAAGTCTGGGCTCTCCCTAGCTCTCCCTTACTCTCCCTTCAATTCACAAATGGCAAAAAAAAATACAAAAATCGACTTTTATGGGCCTGCAGATTCAATTTTGCCGCGCAGAAGTGTCCTGGAATCAGGACACGGTGTGCAGAGACAGGACACGAGTGTCACGAAATCAGGACACGAAAAAAGTCGTGTCCCCCACGTGGGGGAGCCGTGTCCGCGCCAACACGTCCCCACGGGACACTTGGCCCTAAAATGACATGTCCTGTGACTTAGCCAGGCACAGATTTCGAGGTCATTGGCACAGTTTTTGAGGAAGGTACAGCAATATTTATTGCTGCAAATCCGTACAGCAGGCTGGGCACAGATTTCGAGGCATGCTGGGCACAGAAATCGAGGACCGTACTGTTCAGAATTTATGACTGTGTTGGCACAGAAATCAAGGCAGTGATTGCACGAATTTCAAGGCTGAAATTTCTTGGTTGAGATAAGTAGTATTTGACTGAAATTTCTGTACTGAAAATTTTGCTGAAGAATTAATAAAACTCTCTCTCTCTAACTGGTTTTCCCCGTGGGGGTTTTTCCAGGGCACAGTTGCCAAAAATTCCTGAGTCTGGTTTTTTATGGTGTGCATGTTAAAAATTAATTTTCTGTCTGTTAGTATGAATTTTCAGCGTGTTACATTGTCTCAGAAATTTTTCATAAGTAGTTTTCAGCCTATGCAAAACTGGCTGAGAATGAAAACCACTGAAATGTTGACATAAACCAGCAAGCTGCAAACTCAGAAAAATTTACACAAGAGGGCTAGGATCAGGTGATAGTGGTCTGCGGCAGGCTAGACAAGCCCTCCCCCCCGAAGGCTCGGATCAGGTCTCTGTAGACTGCGGCAGGATAGACAAGCCCTTAAAGGGCTCAACACAGACTTCAGGAGGCTGACGGAAGGGCTGTAGAGGGCTCAGATCATTAACAGCAAGCTGAATAAGCCCTTACAGGGCTCGGATTAGACCACAGTGGGCTGCGGCTCGCAGTGGCAGGGTGGTTAGGGCCCTAGTGGACTTGAATCAGGTAGCCACAGATTGGTTCAGACCCTACAAGGGCTGTGATTAGCAGCAGTCATCTTTTGAGGGCTGACGTCATCAAGAAAAGGGTCTAGAAGGGCTTACATCAGCAGGGCAATTCTTTACCTATCCCTTCAAGCATCTCATCTTCAGTTCTCTTGGTATGTAATAAGCCCTAGGGGCATCTTTGTAAAGTCTGCTCATCTATAGCTGCTCATGTGATTTTTGGTCATCTCATATTCAGGAAGATTATTCTTTGCTGGGATTTTATACCTTAAAAGGTTTCCCCAGGGTAAAACTGTGTTCATTGTGATGGTGTGCTTCTAGTGACTATTTATATCAGTTCTGTAATTGATAATCTCAGTTTAATGGACAGGTCTACTAAAAGCTTAAAAGAATGTTTTAACTGTTGATTTTGCACATAAAAATCACGCCTGCAAAGTTTGTAATCAGATCTGCAATAAAAATTTAACAACATTCACCATTGCATGCAGTAGAAGCATATCTCAATCCTAGCATATTCTAGAATGAGGTGTCTAAAATTCAAAAAGATCTGAAGGTGATGAAAGGTGTGATGATATGCATTGACAGGATGTACCCCAATCAAGACATTCAAGCCCAAATCAACATGCAGCAAGATATGTACAAGGAATCATTTGGCATGTTTGGATTTAGCTCAACCCAATGTTTTAGGGAGAAGAAAATGCCGAGTAAGATTCAATTTGTAAATCGTTACATTGTAATTTTGCTAGTTTTCTTTTTCAAGTTTTTATTGCAAAACTTGTAATCATCGTTTGCTTGTTTGTTTATTTATAACAGTCCATTGGTGGACAGATTATGGCTTTGAGACGCCACAACTACAAGAATTCTCCATCAGAATTCTGAGTCAGCCCTGTAGCGCTTCAAGTTCTGAGCACAATTGGTCAGTATTTGAGCACATCCACACCAAATAGCACAACAGGTTGGAGCATGAGCGGTTGGAGATGTTGGTCTTCGTATACTACAACCTTCCGATGCTCACCAAACAATTGTGGGCAAAGGATCTGGATCCAATTTTATGGGATAAGATTGATCTAGTCTCTGATGGGCCCTAGAGGATAAATTTCCTGTGGATGATTTGATTTGGCTTGATGAGGAGACTGAGGATCCCTCTAGTGTACCATTTTCTGAAATGGAAACACCCAATACACATGCATCACAGTTGTTGTTTCAGTCTAGCGATGTTGGCACTAGCTCCTCTAGGCCCTATTCTAGGCATTGTACTTCTCGTAGTCATGCATGAGACTTGAGATTGGACTTGGAGACAATGTCTATTTTGATTTTCTACTTATGTTTTGAGTTATGTAGTTGAACTTGGTATTAATTGTGAATTTGTTCAACGAATAATCTTTCAGTTCACTATTTTGCAGTGTTCCACAGGGACATGTCCCGCAGGGTCGGGGACACGATCCCCACGTTTCCTACATCCCAGGGACGTGGGGACACTTGACGAAAAGTTTCCGCCCCCATGCCCCTGAGAATTTTTTTTTTTATGTTTTTCCATTATTTTCACTTTTTACAATCCCTAATTGGTACTACTTAGAAAATTTACTATCCTTTGATTTTTTTTCTATTTGTCAAATCTTTCCCGAGTCACCAAGTCTGCTGAGCCCCAAGCAGGCCGTGTCTTAGTGAAGTCCGAGTCTGACAACATTGATCTACACTGCTGTGATAGCATACTACATTATATTTTTGGACTATGTGGTAAAAAATGTTTTGATATGTTTTTTGGAGTATGTGGTGATATGCTACTTTGATGCTATACTTCTTCAACCTGGTAAGGCAACTGGCATTTTGAATGATTTTAAGCATCTGTCTTATGTAATTTTAATCTGAAACGAATAAAATTACATTTTTTTCCGTGGGAAAAAAATCATTAAATTCAAATTTGTAAATGATACAGATACGATTCATCAATCACCACTGTTATTATCATATTTCACATTGAATCAATGATACATACACATAAAAATTTCAAATTTATAGATTATAACAAAATGAAATACATTGATTCACATTCTAAATAGTATTAAGTAACTACTAAATAGTAGATAGTGCAGTTTTAAAAAATTAAATAGTAAATTAAAATTACTCAAAAACAATAAAGAGTGACAAGTCAAATTCTCTGTCATCAGTATCAAGAATTAAAAATTAAAACAGAAAATTAAAATGGACAGTGAAAAGTAAACTTAGCTAAAAGAAATGAGCATCGAGTCAATGCCATTGACTGGTCATCTACATCCATCTGATGGATGAAGGCATCAAGACCATCAATGGGAGTGTCACTATCTGAGTCAGAGTCACTCCCATGAATAGCAAAGGCAAATATGGCTCACTCTCATCTCAAAGTCAAATGCCAAATGACTTGTAATGTCAAATAAAGAGAAATGTATAGGCAAGGGTGAATTAAGTTTAAAGTTTACTAGGTTTTTTGTTTTTTCAAAACCTTTTTTATGTTTTTTTTGAGTTTTTATGCTTTTTGGGAAAAAAAATGAATAGGGGACGCCCAAAAGCCCCTTTTTGTGAAATACATCCCGTTTTTTGGGAGGGGCATCCACAAGCGCACTTTTTTGCAAAACGTATCCCACAACTTGGTGAAACATTTCGAAGTGTGTTTCGCAAAGTTATGCAAAAAGGGGGGCACAACGAAACTTTTCGCTAGGCACCCCCCCCCATCTTGGGGGTGTAGGGAGCAACGGGGATGTGCCCCCAACCCTACCAGATGCATCCCTGTGTAATACTACCATTTACACATGGTCGAGAATGCAATATGCATGTATGGAATGTAATTATTTTCATATAAATAGAATTACAACTTTTTCCAAGGGGAAAAAAATATGGAAGCCATCCATAGATATAAACCAAGTTGTAACTTATGATTGTAACCGTCACAAGCCCTAATTAAGTTTTTGCAAACTTAGATAAATCAACTGTTAATCTAAGCAATGTGAGTTTCCCTTATGGTCCTTAAGAAACTGTTTGGATTAAAAGGTTATTAAAAGCAACTAGCATGTTTGCTTCACTTGGATTCACCTCAAGGGGCCAATGTATATCACAAACCAAAGTATAAGGGCCTGGTTTTGAATTCTATTATGGCAATCAAGGGCATTTAAGACCACATTATCTCATTATTAATGAACTTCAAAGAGAACAGAGTATTTCAACTTGTTTCATTTCCTAGTTGCAATCAAATGTCATTGCATGGTTGTTAGTTTATGAATCTCCCCATCCTGCAACTAATTGATTGTACTCCTATTTTGGTTAAAATCCTATTTAGAACAATTATCCTAGACTTGAGATCTTGCAAATAGCGATCTTCTGATTGTCAACAAAGTGAAGCATTCATGAATGTCTGTTGCTATTATAAAGTCCTCATAACTCGATAGGGCCCTCCGGCCCCCATCTCTCATCCTCCAACCACATTCACATCCTAGACCAGCTTCACTTAGCAGATCACTTCCTTTTTCACAGTGCTCCCATCTACTAGGGGCAACAAGAGGTAGACAGATGGCGATCTTATTTCCAACCCCAGATCTATGTGGACTCGACGGACCACCTCCTTTTCCGCGAGACCCCAACAGCAAGGCCAACACTGGTACCATACCAACAGTCAGTCGATATGATCCAAATCATGACAACACACCCCCTCCACCAGGCAGCAACAGATTACACAGTCTATCTCCTCTTATGGTTCTTCCTCCAGACAAACTTGTATGTTGAGATTCCTCCATTGTTAGGAAAGATGGTTCCAGCGGACCATGAAAGGCTTGTACCATTTGTATCACAGATTCTAGATCCATTCTCTTGGCACATCTATCTCTCGAATCGACTCTCCATCTTCGAAGTTGGATTTCCGGGATTTATATTTGATTCATACTTTACTGTCTGCATCATGCTTTTCATAGGAGTCACTTTAATGCTCCCACTTTGTATGGACATCATTTTGTACCCAACAGTCCCTTTGACCTACTTTACTTATCTTTCGGTGGACATTAATAAACTATTTTATCTTATCTATATGACGAACTAATTTCAATGAGGAAGTCTCTGTCCCAAGTACTGGCACATCTCAACTCTCGGTAATCACATAAAATTAGTATAAGTAGTTTAACATAGATGGCTAAGTGATCGAGCACATTGCAGATGAATTGGGTGTGATGGACTTTAAGACCAAATGGGGGGGGAAATGATCTATGAATTTTAGTGGTTGTCACAGAATTAACTTTAACAAGGAATATAACATAATTTAGTCGGAATTTATCTTGGACATGTTGGCTTGGCTTGGGTTTGGCCCCAATATTAAAGCAGTTGTAAGTGTTTTACTTTCTGAAGTGACTATTATAGTCCAAGTTAATGGTCAGCTGACCAGTCCTATTGCCATTTATTGTGAGTTACTGTCACAGAAGCTTTGGGCTACCTTTTACAGGAAATTAGAATTCTTGGGCAGATTAAAGGAATTCCTCTTCCGGGGAGGGACAAGAAATGTTGAATGTGTACACTTTGCAGATGATTCAATGCTCTATCCAGACCTAACACAGATGTCTGTACTTCGCAGACTGTACTGTTTGAAACTGTCTGTACTGCTTCCGGTGCTAGAATCAGTGCTCATGAAAGAGAATTTTGCTCACTGGCTTAAGCCTATCTGAAGCCTTCCTGGAGGCAAGTGCCCGAGGGGTCTATTATTAGATACTTGGGGATCCCCTTCAGCATTAATGCGTCTATCAAGAAAACATGGGACGGGTATTGAATAAAAATGAGACCAAGACTGTTAAACGGTAAAATAGTAATGTTTCACTAGCAGGAAAGCTTACAGTTGTATCCAAGATTTTAGTGGTTAGAACTTCAAAATGCTTATTACTCTTCCAAGTTGGTTTTCTGATGCTTCTAATTTTTCCAATTTGGAGTGCATTCTACACAATTAATTATGGAGCAAACCAAGTGGGAAACAAGGTTTACCTTTGGTTCATGCAATATTCGCAAAATGGAGAATTCTCAGGGGAGTTTAGGTCTCACTGATAGACACTATGGTACTTGCTATGAATTGTAAATGTCAAGTGCTTTTCGAACACAGAATTGGCACTGCCATCATACATCTTGGGATTCCATGGTGGATTTTTGTCTTGCAGACATTGTTTAGAATGCTTTAACTTTTCTTTTTGGGACTACTCTCTGATAAAAAGGATGTGGAAAGCATGGCAGGTGGTCCCAGAGCACCTTACTTGGAACTTTCAGGACTTTATAATGGGAAGGGTTGTTCTGGTAGCATACTGTCCTTCAAAGGTTCAACAGGTTCTCTAGCTCTCTATTTAGAACTACAGAGAAATTACTAACCAAGACGAGTACCTTTTAATGGGCAGATGATCAGATCTTTGGGACAATGTCAAATGCCATGAAACTGTATTAATGTCCACAAATGACAGAAACTGGTCAAAGGGACTATGAAGTAAAAGTCAAAATGGAAATGTGAGAGTGTTGAAGGCAACTCTTAGGTGCAAAAATAATTACAAATAAAGATAAAGCAGTAGTCTAGGCTCTAAATGCACAACAAAATGGTCCTTTTCTGGTGGCTCGGAATAACAGGAGAGGAAACAGGGATTTTGTTTCCCTGAAATCCAGCAGGAATCATTTTGGATTGATGGAGTCATAGATATCAGATGTTAACATTGCACAATCCGGTTGCAATATGGGTATTTGAGGGTGCTGAATCCATTTTTGCACTAAAAACAGCAATCTCATCAATCCAAAATTGCAATTTCAGCAAAGATGGTCTGGCTGGTTTCCAGTGAGAGCAAGCCGGAAAAAATCAAACTCATAGAACATTTAAACCTTCTTCAAAGATAGATGGTACAAATGGGTAAACATAAGAGGTAACTTAGAAAAGAAATAGAAACAGATATTTGATATTTCTCTATGCAAAAAGAGAATCATGACATTGCATCAGATGCAGAAGAAAAGCTGGCACAGTCATCGTCAACCATTGTGAAGGTACCAATAAAGAGGTTCAAAATGTCGTATAGAGAATGTCCTTGACTAAGTGGACAAAACTGGATAATCCTAAGGGGAGTCAGGTCCATGCTAAGTTGCTAACTATTCGAGTTCTCCTAGCTTTGAGGCCAATGAGAGAAAGATCCAGTGTTGCAAACATTGGCAATATATCACCAATGTGAAGATATATCACAATATTCTCAAGCTGGCAATAATATCGCCAAGGAAAATCATGATTTTTTCCTCCAGCAATATTATCGCGGCACGTTAACAAGAAAACACAATAATTTCACACAAATCACCAGTCAATAAAAAAAATCACCAGCCCCATGCACAGGTCAGTTGTAAAGCAATAATTTCACCCTTTTTAACTCATTTTGAAAACAGACTGAATGGGTTTGAGAGTAAAGGAGGTATCCACCATTTTCCATTGAGCTAAGGAGTGGAAATAGAATGTTTTCAATTGCTATTAACAGTTTATTGTGGAGTGGCTATTGATTCTCATCAACCATAACCATATTCGCAAGTATGTGTAACAATTTAAGCAGGTTTGTGTTTGTTTTTTTTTTAATTTTGATACGTTTTGCTGTGTCCACTAGTTTTTCTTCTTCTTGCTGATTTTTAATGGGAGATCTACCATTTATTTAAGTCTGTTTTTTATTTGTAGCAGTCATGTGTGTTGACTTCCATTTTTTTTCCATAAGTTTAATCTTTGACATCAAAAATGCCAAAGGCTTTGGACCCATGTGGGAATATGGTGAGCCTACTATGCCTAATAATTAGCAAAAGCTGTCTTGCAAGTTATGTGGGAAGTAAATGATGGGAGGAATCAGCAAGTTGAAATACCACCTTGCACAAATTCTGGGGCATGAAATGGGAATTTGTCCAAATTTAACCCCAGAAATCATTCGTATTGCCAAACAATCACTTCAGGAAATCGGTAGAAAGAAAATGGTAGGGAAGCTTAGAGATTTGTGCTTGCAGCAAGAGGAGTTTCAAGATCCAGGGCACCCACAAACATTTGAGGGGTGGGGGGAAGTCAAAGTTTCTGCTCGGCCTCACCTTCCACAATGCCCTCAGCAAACTCACCTTTCTTTGTTTTGAGAAACACATTTGGCACAACAGGTCAAATGGTTAAAATAAAGAAGAAGCAAGAATCGAAGAAGGCGAGTGGCATTCCTTTCAGCATTGCAAAGAAAAACCCATTCTAACAGTTTATTTGATGATGTTGTTGTTGTTGGCCTACAGTACAAGGTCCCTACCTATGAAGCGTTGAGCAGGACTATCCTTCAAAATGAAAAGCTTGATTGCACTCACAGGTTGGAGGAGATTAAGGAATCATGGGAAGTTACTAGATGCACTATGATGTAAAACGGTTGGACCGATCGGAAGGGCAGGACCCTTCTTAATTTCTTGATTAATTGTTCCAAGTGAGGGGGATGTTTATTAAATCTATCAATGTATCCACACATGTTAAAGATGTGGCATTATTATGTGAATTGTTGGAAGGGTTCATCCAAGAGATAGGTCCGTAGAGTGTTGTCCAGGTCATAAAGGATAACAATACTAAATATGTGGCTATTGGCAAGCTGCTTATGCTCAGGTATCCAACCTTGGTTTGGGATCCCTTGTGTTTCCCATTGTATTCATTTGACTTTAGAGGATGTGGGAAAAAATTTCTATATGAAGGATACCATTGAATCGACTAAGAGCATCACAAAATTTCATACAGTCATGCATCTATTCTTAGTTTGATGAGAAAATTCACAGGTAACAAGGAGTTGGTGCATCCTGCAATCACATGTTTTGCCACTTCATTTCTCTTCGGTCTCTCTTGAATTGTATGTGGGAGGTGAAGAGAATGTTCCTTTTAGATGAGTGGCATGCTTTATCATTTAGCACTAAACCGAAGAAGCAAGCAATATCCAATCTAGTGTCATACTGAGAGAAATTTTGGGCAAAAGTGAAGGCATGTACCATTAGCGAACCCTTAGTAAATGTTCTTCACTTGAATGATGGAAACAAGCCCGCAATTGGCTACCTAAATGAGGCCATGAATAGGTCCAAAGAAGCCATCCATACTTGTTATGGGAACAAGGGAGATGAGGGGTATGAGAAACAATTATTGATATGGAAGGTGATTGATGAGCAATCAAACAAAACACTCCATTGCCTCGTTCATGCCGTAGGGATCTCTACCTCAACCCTGCATTCTCTTACTCATGTAACTTTAGATTTGATGTTGAGGCTATGGACGAATTCCTCACATGTGTTCAAACTACACAGGATGGTGCCAAGTCTACAAGAACATGCTCCTCCATCATCAACAAATTGTGCTGCAACTACTCCTTCTATGCTAGAGCACCCTGCTCCCTCTACATGTGAGTATCCTGTCCCTCTACATCTGGACACTCAGTTCCCTCTGTATCTGAGTATCCATCTATGTTATCTCCACCAAGTGGATCT
Organism: Larix kaempferi; assembly: GCA_027924585.1. Lineage (NCBI taxonomy): Eukaryota > Viridiplantae > Streptophyta > Pinopsida > Pinales > Pinaceae > Larix > Larix kaempferi. Next base: position 12,729,292 of record BSBM01000258.1, on the reverse strand, counting down.
ACTAAGGTGAGCCCCCCCCTTTGCTCACTCAAAAATACTGAATGCCATCCATGAATCTCTCTGAGCCTGCAAACTGGCTAACTCCATAGCTTATATAATGTGCCCTCACTGATGCCAATCTGGACTACAAGCTAGATCTTATAGATCTACTTGGAAGTCTCCACTGACTTCCCTTCTAATCTCGGAACTGTTTTCTTGAAAGTACCACTGGGAGCTGCATGCTTCTTTACATATTGACAAGCCTACAGATATGACTCACCGAATCTCAGACTCTTGTTTCTCACTATGTACTGACCATCACGAGAGATATAACTCACTCTTGCCTATTCAAGACTTATTTTTGACTTACAGAAGATGTGACTTACTTCTGTGAATGCTTCCTTGGTAGTCTTATCCCCCATATCTGATGAGGTTACTTGATCTTGAAAGACAATACACACATAGAATGGTAAAACTCACACACTTTATTCATTCAAAGAGTACCAATATATAGTACTCTGAAATATGCCACCTCAGTGAGAGATATTCTCTAGATCCTAACACCTTGCATGGTGACTAGGCTAGGAAATCTTCTCCAAATCATTTAGAGACTTATCTAGGATAAATGACTATTATCCTAAATAATAATTACAATAATGGTGACATTTAAACTATGTGATTGCTAATGTAAGCCATAAGGCTAACATATCTAAGCATAATTGTCGTACTGGATACATCTTCTTATATGAACATGGGTAGACTTTCACAGTCTTCACAATGGACCTATTCTTCAATACATGACAGGAATGTCCACAAAGGTTAACCAGTACTAAAATAAGTAGTTATGTTATTCATCAATAAAATAACACTTCAATAAAATCTTATTGCACAGAGTATCGAATACTTATCTCCTTTTTTGTGTTGATTCCCTCTTGACCTCTGCTTCCTTGCATAAATCATTGAAGTCTTTAACAACTTTGATCTTCTTCTTCATCAAGTCCTGAACTCCTGGAACTTGCAGAAAACTTCATCCTTGGTCTTCATATCTTTTGGGAGAAGTCATACATAGTACAAGAAGTCATCCAAGGATGCCATTATCATCGATATGTACGTACTAGAAGAAGTATTCTTTCCGAAGATCATCTGCAATTTCATCAAGTTTGTCTTATTTTGTCTTCTTTAGTGGAGGTTCATCAACATTGGTTGTTGATGCATGTTTCCTTTCCTTCCTTTTCTTTTGAGGGCACTGACGAGCATAGTGACCAAATTTCTAACAATTGAAACATTTTATTTTTGAAAGACCCTTCTTCCTTTGATCTTGAGCTGGGGCTAATCCTTCACCTGTACTTTTCTTCTTCTCAAACTTTCTTCTTCCTCTTCCTTTTCTTGCATAAGCTGCAAGAGCTTGATTTTCTTCATTTTGAGGTTTCTGTAAAATATTCTTGGACAAAACTCTGGCTTCTTCTTGGACACAATCAGCCCATAGTCCATCAAACTTGGGTAACTCTTCTCTTCCACAAATACTCTGGACAAATGACTCCCATGAAGAGGGAAGTCCATTAAGAGTTACCATAACAAGTTTTGCATCATCAATGATGTCTCCAATGGCTTTAAGTTGGTCTCTTAACCGGGAGACCTTCATAAAGTAGGTGGCAACTGAATCTGAGTTAGTCGTCGTCATACAACAGAGTTGATTCCTCAAGGCTAACTTCCTGCTAGTGTTTTTTCTCTCGAATAGTCCTATTAAGGCATATCATACATTGCTTGGCAGTCTTCAACTCAACAATATGTAATCAAATGGTCTTTTACAGAATCTATTAAGATCCTCTTGGTCTTTGCTTCATTCTTCTTATGTTTAGCTTTCTCCTCAGCATCTTCTTATTAAAAGGCATCTTTCTTTACATAATCCTAGATCTCATTCTCATCCAAGATGAAGAGTATCCTGGCCTTCCAGGATCTTAAATTTGAAGTACCATCCAACTTGTCTTCTACTCTGAGACTGGACACCATCTTGATAAAGGATGAAATCGATTCAAAAACCCTAGCAGGAAGTAGGTCAAAACTAAACTTTGTCAAAAGTGAAAAATGAATCCACAAATAAATGCGCCCTCCTAAGGAAACCTTCAAAACATTATTTTTCAGTCCAATCTGTGGCCGGAAGAGTTCAAAAATGGAAGCCTTGATTCCAGCATAAAGTAGGTCAAAATTTAATTTTCACAAAATCGAGATCTGCTTCCACAGATAAGTGCGCCCTCTTAGGGCGAGCTCCAAAAAGCTATTTTCAAGTCCAATCTATGGAGAGAAATGTCAGAACTTGGAAGCCCTAGTTTTCATATTAGGGCAGAAACAGTCATTGGCAATGGCTTCTATTCAATACTAGTCTGATACCATGTTGAATTTTTAACTTAGCAGTACAATTTTCAGATCTTTCAAACATTCATTTCATTGCATACTTAAAATATCACCATTCACTTGCAACGAAAATAAAACAGGGATCACCAAAAAATAACCATGCACAAGAGACACAAAATTTTATCCTGGGAAACCCAATCAACTTTTCTTAGAAGAAATTAATCCAATACAAGTACAATACAATTCACGAAGATAAACCCTAGCACATAAGAGTGTTCCCTTCTTACATAAGAAACCCTAGCGAGTCTCTAGAGATAGATAGCGAACCAGAAGAGATGATGAGAACCCAAGATATTTTCTTCTTGCCTTTGTAAGCCTTCTTTGGAGGTACACACAAGTGGGTAGGAGAAAAGAGTGTGTTGTGATGATGAAAATGAGATGTGAGAGTACTCTATTTATATTCCTCTGTTCACTTGACCTTTTCCTCAATGGGGCTGACTTGCTAGTTTGATCTTCATCTCTAATTTATCTTCAAGTTGACTTGTCTTCTTGCCTTCATTTTTCTTCTGAGACTTCTTCAATGTTGTTTGGGACTTCTTCAATGGTTGATTTGACTTCTTGGTTATTTCTTCATCATAGAAAAGTTATCCTTGTTGATGTACATCTCCTCACATGCAGATCAAATTCCCCCATAGAGCTTTAATGTTGATTTAACCCCACTCTAAGAATCAACGAACACTTCTTAGAGACTTCCTTCTTGGAGAATGCAATGTAACCTCAAGCTTCCTTCTCAAAGCACTCTTTCTTGAAGTAAGCATCTCGAGCCTTGTTTATTGTTAGTCACTTCTCATGACTAATCAAGGCTACGCCAGGGGCCATCCTCTACCAACCTTTGATCGCTTCTCATGATCTCTCTGGGAGAATGTCTGCAGAATGTTGCTCGATGTTGTAACCATGGAGAAACATCAACAATTAGCAAAACATTTAGTGAATGAAAAACTAATATGGAAAAGCATATCAATTCAACATTCATGTAAGACAAGGTTTTAGCAATTATCAAACGTTTTACTAAATATAAGCTTAATAGATTAAAATTACCTCAAACCCTTATGGGTTTCTCGTCATCCCACACATTTAATTGGATCGTCCAAGATGCCACCAAAGAATAGCCTAAACAACTAGTGAGCAAGAGAAAATAAAGTATAATTTTTATTCCTTAGCCAAAAATTCATTCTTTAGAGAATAAATTCGCCCTCTTTAAATAGCCTAGAGGGGTTGAACTTCTCCTTAGAAGGTGTCTAGGGTTTAAGGAGGAGGTAGTTACAATGTGATGATCTCAAAAAATGTGGTTATCTTGATCAATGGCCAAAATAGAACCACTTTACAATAAAATATTACATAATATGCCAAGTCGTTGAGGTGAGAGAGGCACCCTCCTTGGCTTTAAGAGAAAAAATATTACAAAATCCCCAATACCATGGGTTGGTTTCAAAACCACAAGAGAAAACGATGTCTTGGTTACCATGTGTTGAGTGTTGAAGCCATGGGTTATTTTGTAAAGCCATTGCATGTTTTCCTTAATCCATACTTTGATTGTTGGTGTTGTAGCTTCATGAGGGCTCCCCATGAAGTCGGCACCTAAGAAGAAACAATAAAATAATATTTATTATACTAATGTGCAAGTCGGCCCAATCAAGAGAAGTCAAGTCAGCCCCAACTAAAGTGAACCACAAAACAATATAATTAAAGGTGTTGCCTCCTCATTCTCAATCAAGCAATTCGCTCAAGTCTACTCCACAAGCGCACAAGAGAGGAAGAAGGACGAAGCAAGGAGAAGAAGGAAATTCTTGGGGTTTCGCTATCTTTGGAGAGATTCTTATTTGTCTTTAGGGTTTGCCATAGAGTTTGTCTATGTGATTACTCTTGTATCTGGATGTATATTGTATCTTGAACTGATATCTTTGAATAAGAAAAGGTTGCTAGGTTTTCTTCTCTTGAAGGGTTTCCCAGGATAAAATCTTTGTGTCTCTTTGTTTCTATGCATGGTTATCTTTCAGTGATCCTATTTTCTTTCCACTGCAAATAATGAAAGTTATATTGCTATATTAAAAATCTAACATGGTATCAGAGCAGAGTTGAATAGATGCCATTACCGGAAACAAGGGCATCCTGGTTTGGACCCTTCTCTCCATAGATTGTCTTAAAAGAGTTCTTGGGAAACTCGCCCTAGGAGGGCGCATCTTTTTGTGGAGGCAAATTCCAAATTGGTGAAGTTTTAGTTTTCACCTGAATTCTGCAGAAACTACAAAAACTACAGAAATTAGGGTTTCAATTTTTGAGTTGTTATGTCCACAGATTCAGAAGAAAAGGAGATGTTGTCACCAGTGTTACACGGGTACGCGTTTTCGGACCCCGGAAACGAGTTTCCTCGCTCCCACGCGTTTCGAAAACTAGGAAACGAGTTTGGGTACGTTTCCACCGCGTACCCAAATCCGGAAATGGCGGGAAACGCACATAGGGGTCGTTTCCTCAAAAGGCGGAAACGTCGGCGAGTTTGTGGCCCAAAAATAACCACGTGGCGGCTCGGATTTCCTCGTTTTCCCTCTGATTTCGGTTTCCCTCCGATTTTCTTCACCCGTCGCGTTCATTTTCGGGTCAGGTTTGCACTGCAGAGGCCGCGTTTCGAGTTTGCACATTGCAGAGGTCGTCGCAGAGTCCGTGCGAAGGTTTTTTCCAGGTCGTCGCACATTGCAGGTTAGTTGAAGTTCCAAGTTCGTTCTGAATTTTATCGTTCTGAATTTTTAAAAAAATGATAGTTGGTGTGTCGGTCCTTGGCCCTTTCGCGGGTGGCTCGCGATCTGTCCCGTGCCGCTGTTAGCATATGCTAACAGCGGCACGGGACAGACCGCGAGCCACCCGCGAAAGGGCCAAACGGCTCGCGGTCTGTCCAGCACATGCTAACAGCGGCACGGGACAGACCCCGAGCCACCCGCGAAAGGGCCAAACGGCTCGCGGTCTGTCCCGTGCTATGCTAACAGCGGCACGGGACAGACCTCGAGCCACCCGCAAAAGGGCCAAAGGCCGACCACCAACTATCATTTTTTTTTTTAAATTACATTAAATTTTTTAATATTCAATTTAATTTTTAACTTTTAATTTTTAAATTTTACAACAGTTCTGAGTTGTTTAAAAAATTAAAAATTAAAAAAACTCAAACTGTTACAAAATTTCATTGCTCAACAGGTCAAACAGCAATAGCAAGTTGCAACAATGAGTCACAACAGCAATAACAGTGACAGCGACAGTGATACTGATAACCCAGAAAAGTCAAAACAATAATAGAATGGCAGCAAGCATGAATAGGCCTGTGCATGGGGCAGATTCTAATGGGCCACCTAGAAGTTTGTCAGAATATGCGAAGGGGACATTTGATCCTTTAAAACCCCTTCTATTATATGCATCCAAACAACCAAAAAGAGCTTCAAACGCTAGTGGTGGTTCACGTGATTGGAAATGCAATATTTGTGACCATGCTTGGGTTGGCAGCTATAGCAGAGTTAGGCAACATCTTTTGGGGATTCCAGGTAAAGGAGTGCATGTTTGTGCCAAGCTGACAGCAGAACAAAAATCTGAACTTTTGAGGCTGCAATTGGCTGTAGATGGAAAAGGAATGTTTTCTAGCAAAAACGTCACCTCCCACGATGACCCTTCCAAAGCTATGTCTCCACCATCAGGGGTTGGGAGTGCTACATCAAAGAGAAAAAGGTCGGAGGGTTCTAGTTCTACATCTCGTTCTTGTGCAATAGTACCACATTAACTGGCATGTATAGTTTACAAAAACGAGATGATACAGATGATGCAATTGGCAAATTTCTGTTTGCTAATGGAATTCCTTTCCATGTTGTTCGTTCTCCTTACTATAAGGAAATGGTTAAAGCAATTGCAGAAATGGGACCTTCATATCTACCACCCCGGTGAACATAAGATAAGAACAACAATTCTAGAAAGGCAGGTATCAAAAATTAATGTGCAAAAGGAGGAAATGAGACAAACATGGGTGAGGTTTGGGTGCTCTATTGTTATGGATGGGTGGACAGACATAAGCAAGCACCCACTAATCAACATCATAGTGACATCTACAACAGGTCCATTCTTTCTTAGAGCCATTGATTGTTCTGGAAAGCGCAAGGATGCATCTTTCCAATATGAGCTTCTTCGGGATGCTATAGAGGAAATTGGGGTTGATAATGTGGTGCAAGTTGTGACAGATTCAGCAACAGTTTGTAAATCAGCCGGGTTATTGATTCAGAGTAGATATCAGCATATTTATTGGACTCTGTGTGCATGCACTCAACAATGCATTGAAGGACATTGGCAAAATCCAATGGATGTCGGACTTGGTAACAGCTGCTAGAGATGTGCAGATGTTTATCTGCAACCATCACACCTCTTTAGCCATGTATAGGGCTCACACGAGGAAGGAATTCCTCAAGCCAGTTGATACTAGATATGCTAGTTATTTTCTCTTATTGGAGAGGATGCTAGAGGCACAAGCACCATTGCAAGCCTTAGTTGTGAGTCCAGATTGGGGAAGGTGGTCGGAATCCAAGACAGACTTGGGGAAGAAGGTTAGAACTCAGGTGTTGGACAATGTTTGGTGGGAAGATTGTTCTTATTTGGTATCATTCTTGCGCCCTATTGTGGAGGTGATTCGCTATGCCGATTCTGATTCTCCTAGTCTTGGAGAAATCTATGAGACCTTTGATAGTATGTTGGGTCGTGTGAAGGTCGCCATTCAAATAAGGGAGCCCTCATTAGATTTCTATACAACCCAGGTTCGACCCGTCATCCAGCGTAGATGGGACCGCATGAACACACCTTTGCACATGGCAGCATATGCACTAAACCCAAAATGGTATGTGGAAAGGCCTGGGAGAGTGCCTCCCATTGATAATCCCGAGGTAAAGAATGGTTTTCTAGATGCAATTGAAAAGATGTACAATGAGGAGGAGGGGGCAAAACTTCGAAGACAATTTGTTCAGTTTGCAAGTCTTACTGGCCCCTTCAACAAGCGTGGTGCTTGGATAGATCGTATAGATTTAGCCCAGGATGACCCGATTGGTTGGTGGAGGATATATGGGGATGATGCACCAGAGCTCAAACATCTTGCTATGTGTTTGTTGTCTCAGATTGCTAGTTCCTCTGCAACGGAGAGGAATTGGTCTACATCTGGCTTCATCCACTCTATCAAGAGGAACAGACTTACCTCTAGAAGAGCGGAGAAGTTAGTTGTTGTGCATAGTTCTCTACGACTTGATCATAGAAAGACACCTGAGTATTTGAAGGGACCAGCGACACGATGGGATGTTGATCCAGAGGAGGATGCACAAGTTGATGTGGAGGAGGGACCTAATGAGACACAACTTGGTTTGGTTGGTGTGCCACTTAGCATGTTTGAGAATGCAAATGATTCTGATTCAGATGGTGACATTCCCATGGTTGATCCTGATTCATTCGTGCAGCAACTTGATGCAGAGACTAGTGGGGCATTGCCTTGAGCAATGATGCTCATTTGATGTTCTACTTTCTATTTTAGACTTTAGTTTGTGTTTTCATTTGGTGTTACTGTTAAGTGGTTAACATTACACTTGACTCTTTAACTTTAAACTTTAAAGTTTAAACTTTTTAATTCCCAATATGAATGTTGAATCTTGATGTATGAGTTTGAGTTTTAATTTTTTAAGTTTTTAAACTTTTAAACTTTTAACTTTTTAACTTTTTAAGTCCTAATATGATGTGATTTAGTTTTACTGATGTTTCTTGGAATGTGCATCATTGAAGTGTGATTTACTGATGTATTCACTATTTACTGATTTATGAATATGATGTTTCATGTTAGTGGATTCTGATTTACTGATTTATGAATAGTAATACATGATGTTCATGTTAATGTTTCATGTTAGTGGATTTACTGATTTATGAATACATGATGTTAACGTTATAATCATAATGTTATTGTTTTGTTTCTATTTAGTATTTAGTTACTAGTTACTACTAATCAGTAATCTTTAAAGTTTAAACTCTTAAATTATAATTTTAAATTTTTTTAATTTTGTAGTATTCTAGGTGGGGTCCCCTATAATTTAAAAATTTTCCTATGTTGAAGACCTCAACGTACCCTTCGGTGTTTCCTAAAATTTGGGGGTACTTCTACATATGCCGTTTCCGCTTTTCCCCGCTCTTGCGTCCCCACGTCCCGGAAACTTGGTGGAACATTGGTTGTCACATCCATAGTAGCAAGGGCTACCATGATTGCAGACCAGTTTTGAGCACATTCTTGAGCCAGTCCTTTGCTATCCTATGCACGAGATCAGTAGCTAATGAGCAATTTTGATGACGATCACTCTTACATTCAATGGGCCCAGAGCATGTACACAGTCACTTTCATGTCATGATTGAGCCTCATGACCCCAAGTTGATGACTGAGTAGCCATTTTTCACCTTACAGAGCGGAGATGATGATAGTGCCCATGATGTACACAGTAGCAGTTTTCTAGTGTTCTCCAGATGTTCCAGATGCAGTTGCAGGTATATGACCCAGTAGGTATATTGTTATGTACTTGGATGTTTATCTTGCTCGTTTACTTATCTTAGTAGTTGGACTTGGTATATGGTGGTTATCCATTGGTGATATTCTATCTTACTCTTATTGGATGGTTTAGAGTAGAAGTGATTTAGTCGCTTTGAGTGAGAGGTTCTTGTGTATACTCATTGGTCATTCCATTGTTATAGTATGGACTTGGTCGTTCCCCATAGGGTCTTTGCTAGTCATGGCATCACCTTGTCATTTGCCTCATCCATCTGTTATCTTTCGTTTTTTATGTGATCCCGACTTACACCTTAACTAGTGATATTGAGGACTTCCCTCCATTTATGCCTCTATGTTGGATAGACTCTATGTTTACCTTTGTTTCGGCTCTGGAGTGTGTGGCATGTATCACCGAGATGTTCTCTTGCAGTCCTCAAAAGCAAGTAGTCCTAACAAAATTGTTTTTAGACACTAAAGCATTGGATCGCATAAACGCTCTATCAAATTGGATGAAAAAGTCAGCAAAAATAGTGTTGCTAAACACTAAATGCAAATAAATAAAATGTCTTATCTCGCTAGTCAGTTGCCAAGGGACAAGCACTCATCCTTTGTATGATGTAAGGTCGTTTGCCCCTACAGGGCAAGAGGGTGGTAACTCCATCACACCTATGGACAGTGGTGGGCAATGGTGGTAAGACCGAGTCATTATCTGAGCCCCGCAAGGCTATTCAGGGCACCTGCTCTTGGAGGGTGGCTAGTGAAAGTTGAACAAAAAGTTAAATGTCAAATGTAAATCTTAAAGTGTGCTAAATGCAATAAAGGTTGCTTGTCTAGAGTCTATTGGAAACACTCTCAACACTCTACCCATTTGTGAGGCACCTCCATCCCCTAGTGTCTTCTTTCCAGCATATGTATAAGTGGTTTCCCTTTCCCCCTTTGTCCGAGAAGTCACAGTGTTGAGGTTGTCAAGTCAAGTCCCTTAACCTAACCTTGTTTCATCCACCTTCACCCATAACTAGCAAAATGGTCAAGTCTGTAAATGGGTACACAACTGAGGCTTTTGTTTGGAGTGACTGATTACTTTGATCTACACTTACTTTTGATGTTTTATATTCATGATCGCCATTTAAATGCCACTTAATGCTTTAGTCTTGCTACTAATATAAATAAAGGAGCATATTTCATCCACTTATACATGCAAGATCAATGATTTTCAATCTGGGTCATTATTTTGATCATTCGTGACCTGGTCAACCCAGTTTGACCAAGTCAACAACAGGTTCTTGGATGAGTTTGGGCAACAGTGTTCGATCTTGGTTATTCATGGCCCTTTGGTGTCCATTAGATGGTTCCATGCTCCAGATAGTGATTTCCTATGGTGGCTTGTATTATTTTTATTATTATCAGCAGTTACAGGCCATATTTTTATTATTTGGGCATGGATGAGCTTCTAGATCTATTTCTTGATAGACATATAGTGTATGAGTACTCATTCCTAGTAGATTTGGACAATCTGAGCCCATTGGTACACTCAGATTTCAATTTCGGGCACAAGGACTTAATGATATGGCTAGTTTATCTTCCTGCAGCAAAGTACCATGGAAAATAACATTAAAAAGATGAAAATGGCTCACAAGGAAATCAATTTGGCTTAGTGGGGCAAGTAAATGCATGAAAATGGTTTGAGGCATATTATTGATGCTCTATTCATCTTTCGGCATGGTCTTCATCACTTGTTGGGGTCCACGCTTCCTCATCTCCATCATTGGGGGCGTCATCTTCTATGTTGGGGGCACACATCCTAGTGTTCCTCGGTCACCACATGTTATATATTATGTTGATGTATATGTGGTTGCTAGTGGAGTCATGTTGTACCTACTGGCCCCCCTTTATAATGTTATATTGATGAATCTAGTGTCGTATCATGTCTAACGTCCCCCCTAGGGCGTCTTTGAGGGAGTGTGTCCCCCTTATTAGAGTGATTTCATGTATATGTTATCCTATCCCTCCATACTTTTTGGGTTTAGGATTTTTTATTGTGAGGATCTATTTATATGATCTCTCACCCAGTTGTAAAGGACTTTTGGCTATTGGAAATATTGGCAATAAAGAAAATTTTCTTAGATCTCTTGTGAAGCTTTGATGAATGTTCTTGCACATGATTGGAATGCCTCTCTTAGACATTTGACTTGATTTGATGTGATTTCGATATATATTTAGTGGAGGCCGAATTGATTTGTTGCAGGGGTGCGACTTGCTTGAGGGTTCGATTGTGAGGGTTTCTCCATCATCTCCTTGGCAAATCATTTCATCTCAGGGAGTATCCAATTGTGATTTTGTCCATTGAGTTATTTTCTTGATATGTATTGCATATTTTTCTCTTTTGCCTGTGGATCAAATCTAATGCATGTTGTTTGAATTTGCAAGTTGAAGAGGGTGCACTTCCTCCATTGGATCTACTCATTTTAGCTTGGAATCACTCGAATCTAGATCGAAATTGTAACGAGGTGAAAGGATCATCAATGCGCTTGGCAACCACAAGCATTCCAAGCAAGATCTATGAAGTTTTGCTTTGTTTCAATTTTCTATTCCATTAGGCACATAAATCTTAAAGTTTAAAACCCTCATTTTCTAGATCTGATAGATCGGGCGATCTTTTGGGCTTAAGAATCAAAACCCAAGTTAGGAATAATTAAAAACCCCTAGAGACCAACTTTGGACCAAAACCGACTCCATTTGCCCTAGATCTAGCACTGGTCCTCCTCTAGGCAATTCGCCCTCCTTGGGTACTTGATCATTTATCCCAATCTATCATTTGAGTATTGCTTGATAGACCTCTAAAGCTTAGATCTAACCTCAAGCAATCAATCTAAGTGCCTTTTGTCCCTTAAACTCTCCCAATTTGTCCATCTCATATTTTATTGCATAAACCCTAGGTGGATCTCATTTAGGTATCTCTTGTTGGCACTAGATCTATATAGATCTACTTTTTTAAACCTCTTTGAGGTGAATTTTCTTCAAGGTTGAGCATTGATCATTTGTTTAAGCCTCCTCAACCAGTCCCTAACTCATATATCCCACATATACTTCCTAGATCTAGATCTATCCACTCAAGATCTCACTACTTCATCCCATTCGCATCTCTTAGTGTGTCTTGTGATAGTTCGCTAGCCCTCATAGGATAGTTAGGGTCTCCCCCTTGATCTTGCTCTTAGTCAGATCTAAAGTGACAAGAGCCCGTTCGGTGTGACAACCCTTAAATCAAGTGGTGAGCAGGGCCCTTGTGAGTGTCATAGGTTTAGTTGCCCACCTCTACTGTCCTGGATAGGATACCTTTCGTGACAGCTACTAATTTTGTGATAACATGAAACTCTCTCAACTCGCCTTGAAAGGGCACACATTCACCTATGGAAGCAATTTTCTCAAAATTTAAACTTCAATTTTGACCTAACTTCTACTAAGGTTTCTAAACCAGTTTCAGTCTTCTGTCAAAATGATCAGCATCTAGGTTGAAGATAGGATTGATGGAGCTTCAAACTTTCATTCATGGAAGCCCAGGGTACTCATTGTACTAGAAGAAAATGATCTTCTAAACTTTGTTGAAGAAGTACCAAAACCAAAAGAAGAAGCAGGAAAATCTCAATGGAAGAAGAATGATAACAAAACAAAAAGGATTCTAATAGATTCGATCATGGATCATTTGATCCCTCAAATCTCTCAAAAGAAGATAGCTAAAGCCATGTTTGATACCTTGAAGAAGTTATTTGAGAATACAAGTTTCAATAGGGCTCTTGCCTTGAGACAACAACTCTCAAATGTGAAGATGACCAGATCAGATTCTATTGCATCCTACTTCATGAAGATTTCAGAAATCAAGGATCAATTGGGCACCACTGAAGAAATAATTGCAAATAGAGAACTTGTCATGATGACTCTAAATGGTCTCCCTCATTCTTGGGAACCATTCATTCAAAGTGTGAGTGGAAGATTCAAGCTACCCAAGTTTAATCATTTGCAGGCAAATTGTACACAAGAAGAGACAAAACTTGCAGCCAGAAACAATATTCTCATCATGAAGAAATTCAAGCTCTTGTTGCACATGCCAAGAAAGAAAAAGGAAAGAAGAGCTTTGGTAGAAAAGACAAAGGTGAAAGATCAAGTCCAGTTCCAGAGCAAAAGAAGAAGAAAGATCTTTCAAACATTTGATGTTACAACTACAAAAAGTATGGCTATGCAAAACAATGTACCTCAAAGAAGAGAAAGCAACATGCCTCTCTCGCTGATGTTGATGAAGATACTCTACTGAAGAGGTCAAGGAATGCGGAAGATGATCTTGAGGAAAGTACAAAAGATAGTCGAAAGGAGTACTTCTTCTAGTGCACTCTATGAGTGCACCAATAACTGCAAACAGTCTGCAGTATCCAGATGAGGTAATTGTCAGTGGTGATGCATGAAGATCCAGGCTGTAGAAAGAAGATGAAGATCTGAGGACTTCCGCGATTTCTGCAAGGAGGCAGAGATCAAGAGGGAGCCAACAAAACAATAAAAGATAAGTATTTGTACTGTCATTAGTTTAAAGGATAATGTTCACAACAATTATATGTAGATATGTGGTGCAATTTTCTTTTATGCATGACTCTGATTGACGAGCAGTAAGCTCATGTTGTGCATGTTATATATATGTTGGGTAAGTAGCCTATAGTGCTACATAGCAACCCATGAGCCCTTGTTGGAACTAGTCTAGGATGAAACCTCTTTGTTGACATGCTCGGAGCACTGCATGCTCTTGATAGTATGTTTTGGTGGAGATGGAAGGCATCCAGATAGTCACCACGTGTGCTTGAGATATGGATGGGTGTTTTGCTAAAGCATTGGCTAAGATGCTTACATAACTGTGTGAACTATTGCATTGAAATGTCAAATGATTTGATTGAATTTCATGATTATGCAATGTTGGTAACTAATTGACTGAACTTGACTTGTAGGAAAGATCATGGGCTATGACCTAAAAGAGACTTGTTCAAAAGAACAAGTGACAATTGTTCAACAAAAGGACAAGTGATGGATGTGAAGATCTCGGATGCTCAGAAGCGGGAAGATTCTAGGAGCAGGATGCTCAGATGCAAAGGGAGCAGGGCGCTTGAAGACGGGATGTTTACAACATCGGGTGAGCATTCCCCCAATTTTAGCCATGTGATTTGGCTAAGGGTGAATGATCGGACACGTGCCATGATCGTGTCACGATTTCTGGACACGTGTCCTGTCAAAAGGGTAACATTCCCGCGAGTTAAAACATACAGGAGGGCAAAGCTCGGGCCCGTCTTTGTTGTCGATTTGAAAGAGTTTACGTGCCTATGGAGGACAGAGCTCGTGGTTGTAGCAGAGATCGTGACGTGTGACTGAAGCAGGGATCATGGTTGCAGGCACGCAACATCTACAGCACGCAGCAGCAGAGATCATGGTTGTCGGTGGAGTGGAGGGTGTAACTGCCCATTTGTGAAGGCACGCAGCACCTACAGTAGTTGTTGCTCGAGGCAAAGGCACGTGAATAGAGAAGGCTAGGGCAGAGGAGCGTGAATAGAGCACAGAGCACACATAGCAACTACGCCCGCGGCCCTGTGTAGCAGCAACGAACAGATCAGTTCTTGTTCAGGTGAGAATTTGACAAAGTGTTAAGTTTTTAACTTTTATAGGATTATAATTTATGAATTTTCAATAAATGTAAAAAATCAAAAATCAACAAGTTAAGATTGATATTCACTGGATTTTAGGCAGCGATTGTGTGAAGGAAACTTGAAAGGAATGGCTCAATCTTCCAAGGCAGCAAGTGGAGGTCAAGCTCAAAGAAAGAGCAGAAATGCATTTATTGGTTCCTCCCATGGCAGTGGCAATATTTCTGTGACTACTGGTGGCAATGCTCCAAGTGTTTCAAGTGATGTTTTGGGAGCTACTGTGCCCTCAGGGCCCTCACATAACCTTGCTGCTGTAGCAAAACAAAAAGCACAGGAAAAAAATACCCCCCATGGAAGTATATAACAAAGAAAGAAGGACCTAGAAGTGGAACAAAGAGGGTTGCAGGAGGAAATATTTCTTGGTCTTGCAATTTCTGCAACGATGAATTCATGAGCACTTACTTCAGAGTTAAGGGCCACTTGTTGGCTCTTCCTTGTGGACTTGGACCATGCAGAGGGATCACAGCCAACCAAAGAAAGCAGTTGGAAAAGGAGGATGCAGTTGGGTTGAGGAATGTGGTGGCAACAAGCAAACAAATGTCAAAAAAAGATGATCCTATTCCATTCTTGAGGAACACATCTAACAGGTTTGGGAGTGGGGATGAATTTCAGCCAACAAAAAAAAGGGCAGCCCAAACTTATGGTCCAATGGACAAAATCTATCAGAAAGAGACTCGAGATGAGGTAGATCTTACCGTTGAAATCTATTTCTATCTCAACTTCGTATCATTCAATGTTGCACGGTCTCCTTTGTTCATTGAGATGTGTCCGAGCTTTAGTTGAAAAGGCTCCAAGAGGGTATGTGCCTCCAAGCTCAGAGAAGCTTAGAACCACATTGTTGGTTAAGGCAAAGAAGGAGGTGGACAAAATCCTACAACCTGTCAAAAAATCATGGATTTCATTCGGGGTTAGTATTGTTTCTGATGGATGGATAGATACAGCACGCCATCCACTCATTAATTTCATGGTGTCTTCCCATAATGGACCGGTCTTCTTGAAAGCGGTGGATGCTCTCGAAAAATACAAGAATGCACAATATATGGGTGAGTTGTTCATTAAAGTTATTGAAGAAGTAGGTGTTGATAATTGTGTGCAAATCATCATTGATAATGCACTTGTTTGTAAAGTTGTTGGCATGATTGTGGAAAATATCCACAAATATTTTGGACATCGTGCATTGTTCATTCCTTGAATTTAGCAATTAAATCTATTGCTTCAGAGGTGACATGGATTGGCAATGTTATTGAGGATGCACGTTATATCTGCATTTTTGTACAAAACCATACCAATGCCCTCACAATATATAAAGAGTACACACATTTATCGTTGTTGAAGGTTGCGGATACTCGGTTTGCTTCCTCATTCATCATGCTTGAGAGGTTGAGGGAGGTCAAGGCCGCTCTTGGGCCATGGTTATCTCAGATCTTTGGTCATTTTGGAGAAAGACGGATCAAGTTGCTTCAAAAAAAGTAAAGGAAACAGTGTTAGATGATGTTTGGTGGGAGAAGGTAAATCTTGTCATTGAGATCATGGAGCCTATCATTTCCTTGTTGCGGTTTGCAAACACAAACCAACCCAACTTAGGAGATGTTTATGAGGGGTGGGATTCCATGATTGAGTCTGTGAAGACCATTGCTATGGAGAATGATTTCTCTGAGTATGGGACATCATCAGAGAGCTTATGGTCCACTATATAGGACATTCTTATCTCCAGGTGGGATAAGAATTGCACACCTTTGCATTGCTTGGCACATTCATTGAATCCCAAGTTCTACAGTCAGGAATGGCTCAATGGTGGGCCCTCACGCAAATTTGCTCCTCACATGGATATAGAGATTTCAAATAGGAGGAAGTTAGCACTTAGGAGGATATTTCAGGATAGAGCATCCCTTCAGGAGGTGGAGGAGGGCTTCATCGAGTTCTCCACTGGCATGGGGATATTTGGAGGGTATGATATGCTTGGAGACATGGGGATCAAGAAGGCCCATGGTTGGTGGGCAACTCATGGGGCAGCATGCCCTATTCTACAACAATTAGCCATGAGGATCCTTTCCCATATTACTTCATCCTCCTGTTGCAAGAGGAATTGGAGCACATACGGAAATTTGTACAGTTTGAAAAAGAGCAAACTTGAGCAGTCCAGGGCAGAGGCAATGGTGTATGTGCACACCAACCTTCGTCTTATTACAGGAAGAGGCAAGAGTGGTTGAAGGGTTGGACAAAGATGTGGGATGTATTTCCTGATGATATGGGTTTGGATAACAATATAGAGTTGGCATTGGCCAACCTGGATCGTACTGACCTAGTGCTAGAGCCGGTGACTTTTAATGATGAGCTTGAGGGGTCATCCTCCACACCAGCAGATGCAGCATCAGATTTGGATTGGGTATAGAGGAGGAGGAGGAGAGCAGAGAGAGCAGCGACAGTGATGTTGATTTTGACATGGAACAGCAGGAGGTCGATTGACAGTGGCTAGTACCACTGATAGTGATCACTAATGACTCGATGAGCTATGAGCCTATGCCTATGAGATTATTCCCAGTGGCTATTTACTATTTAGTATTTTCATTTTGCATCTAGTAGTGCTGTAGATACTAGACTGTAGTAGTATCTACTCCATTTTGTATTTGCCAGTGGCATTCTCTTGATATCTATGTAATACATTTTGATTTTGATGGTTTAATATGAAATATGCAGTTTATGGTTCAAACTTAAAGTTCATGATTCAATGTTATTGTTCATTGTTCATTGATAATTTAAATTTTATTATTGATTCATCAATGTAAAATTTCAATTGATTCATTGAATGATATTATGATTCAGATTGATGTATAGACTTTTAGTTTTTTTTAAATGTGGATCTTTATGTATTTTTTTAATATATAATATATATATATATATATAAAAACGTGTCCCCCGTATCCTGTTTTCGGGGTCGTCATGTCGTGTGTCGAATACTCGTATTTTCGTGTCCTCCGTGTCCCGTGTCCTCGTGTCATGTGACTTAGCTTGAAAGTCTGATACTGCTATCTAAACTCATCAGACAGTTAATACATCAACTAAACATTAGAGGCATCTAGTATATCATTATACATCATCATCATCATGGTATTGGCATAGCAGTAACAACATTGGCATATTACTAATCATCACATTCATCTCTTCATTCAAAGGGGGAGGCCTAAGAGAAACAAAGATAGACCTCAATACTTTGGTTTGCATCTTGCTCAAAACAAAAATTTGTCTATGAAAAGGGTGCAGCACAACAAGAACGACTTAAAATAAGTCTACCATTGGGCCACGCCCTCTTTTTCTAACTTGGTTTCTCACAATTTAATGTCACTTTGAATCTAAATTTTGGATAGAAAATATGAGTAATATGATGATGGACTTATATTTTTGTGGATAGTATTTTTTGTAAATATCTCTTCAAAAATGCCAAGATACTTTGGTGCCCACCCCATGCACCTTGAGGACATATTCAGGATTTTTCCTAGTAATTGAAAAGGAGATTGCTTCCATGGGTCTTTTGGGATGAAGACGACAATGGTTGTCACAGGATTCTTTGCTTCTACAATGTACTAACATCTCTATGGAGTGTTGATCCCTTCTTAAGATACTGTTTGGATGCTTCTAGCTACCTCTTCAGTTTAAAAGAGGAGATTAATAAGTTGACCAAAGAGGACCACCTATTCAAGATTACTTGGATCTTTCCCATCCCCTTGGCTCCAAGATGACCACCTATTCTGAGAATTTAATAATTTATTATAGTTGACTAGCGACCTTGTTATTTGCCTTGACTATTTTCAAGAACATTGGTTGCATGCCCTCAGGATTCCCCTCTCCAGTTGAGGTTTGCCTTCACCAGTTGGGTGTTGAGACGGAACACCAAATCCTGCAAATGGACAGGATATGTCAACTATGTCCTCTTTAAGAAGCTGAGACAGAAGAGTGCTTCATTTTTAAATGTCACGTATATTATGCTATTCAAGGGGCCCCTTGTTACATTTTTCCATTACCTGGACTAGGGGTGTTTGGCTGTTTATCTCCTAAAGGCAGTTACTCCTCAGCAACAGGTCCTACAGGGCTTACCCAGTCCCAATTCCACTAGTCCGATAATTTCTTTCTTTTAGCCTATTTCAGCGAATGGAGGCATTAAGCGCCTTGTAGATACTCAAATCATGGGCTTCAAGAAAAGTAGGTTGGTGAGACAGTACCCTCTCTCTTGCTCTGTCAAGGAACCACCCACATATGTCATGATATCATTGAGAAATCTTGTTCTACCACTCGATTCAGATGTGGGATTGTTCCTAGTCCAGGTTGAGCAGTCGGGTCAATCACTGATTCACTATGTTTCAACTTTTGTCTGTGCCTCCCATGAAATAAACTAAGTATTAAATATTAAAAATAAAAGACAAAAATATATAGGAGGATTATTACCAATGGCCTATTTCAAGTAATGGAAAAAATGGAGAATATTTTCTCAAACATAAAGATTTGCTACATTTAACCATTTCAAAATTAATTGTAAAAGTGTTGGATATATTTTTTAAATAAGTATGAAGGATTTTAATATTTCAATAGATATGAAAGAACTTAGTTATCTAGATCTGCTCTGATGAAATTTTGAGTGCCATTGGCAATTTGGTTTTAATGGGAATTCATTTACTCACATGTCACTTCATTTTGAGTTCAAGAAACCAACCTGTACAACTGGCTTCTTGCTTCCACCTTTGGGTAATTCTTCTACTAGCTTGTTATCCAGCTGCAAAAAGAGTTAGCATATATCAAGATATATGGAAACAACAGTCCTAGAAACCTCACTTTTTTCTTTGAGCAAGAAGACATATCATGAAGCCAAAGGTCCGAAGCAAAAGGTTTCAAGTCGCTAAGGATAACTTATACCTACCAAAAGTATTGCTGCTTGAGGACAATAACGAGAAATGTGATCACCAATTTTCTTGGCTAAAGGGCTGAGCTCAAGGTCTTCGTAACGCTCATTTGCATGGTAGTAACCCACCACACTCAATCTGTCTCCTTTCGAAGCGAAGTACTCTTCCCCCTGTTTTAGCAACAAGCCCGCACTGTCAGTAAGATAGAATTAATAAATTTAAAATTTTGAAGTTCAATACTTACGACCTTAATCTTTAATTTCATAAAGTTTTCTCAATGCAATTCATTTTGCTAATTATGATACAAAACAACAATTATATTTCCCAGTAATGATGTGAACATATATTCTGTTTCAAGCGCATTTTCCATGATTGTCTGAAAATAATTTTTTTATATACATGATAGAAAATGATATGCTAAAAGTTCAGATTTTTAGACAAGTGCAGGAAAGTTTTCTCGACTTGAAGTTCCAACAATCAGAAAAATGTCTGTGATCTTATATATGTGTTGCTTTTAAGTTTTTTCTATCCCTTGAAACTGATTTGTGTCATTTCCAGAGGCCACAGACCAAGGACCGTGAGAACCCACTGCCCAGTGCAGGCATGAATCAACAGAATATTTTATGTTTCTTATTTTCTGGATTCGTCTGGTTGTGTGGGCCAGCTGACCTGTTCTAGTCTTTTTTTAACAACTGTTAAATGTATTTGCTTGGCTTTTAAGCCTGTTTGGAAATTTTGTACTCTAGACTCCAGGGCACTTAACTTGTGGAGGCTGCCTTTGGAGCCCACCTTTTTTTAATAAAATGACTAGTATGCACATATTTTAATTTTGACCATCTTAATAATTTAAGGAAAGCATTTTATTCAAACAAAAAATGGCTCCATTTTCTTGATTAACAGGATTAATCAGTGAATTTATTTTCAAATTCTGATGCAATTCTGATCATGGTCAGAATTAGACATTTGCATGACCTATTTTTCTCAAATGTTATGGTGAAGTTATTATATTTATCACGTAGGCATCAGTAGGTGCAATTATAACTATATCCAGTAGGCACTGATCAGTGATAGGTGCTATCACAGCAGTCTTTTAGAAATAGGCTTAGCCTGGATAGTCACTACCGCGGTACCACCCTCCAAGCACAAGATCCAAAACGTAATCAGACCAGTTAACCACTAGTGCAAAAATGTTGCTACTGCTAGAGAGGATGCCAATTGAACTGAATACCTGAAGACCTATGTCTGGAAAGTACTCTGCCTATTGAACTGAAAACCTATGTCTGGAAAGTACTCTGCCTATTGAACTGAAGACCTATGTCTGGAAAATACTCCACTTTGAAATTAGACCACAAGCCCATGTCCTAATTTTCTCAATACTTATTACACAATGTGGAAAAAAACTTGTATATGTGAGGCTTCTCCAGAGTGACTATAAAATATACTGTTCATGGAAAGAAAGGAGCCTGTATCAACAACAAATCAATCAATTAACAACCCATATAGTCAAAAGCTCCTGGGAAGAAGGACCTAAAATTCACAACTTACATGGCGTTGGTGAAGGTGTTATGAGGCTCGAACCCAAGAAAAGAACTATGAACATGATCCTATAAAAACGAGGTTCTTTATTGAACAGAAATTGAACTATCAACACATAGCAAGCTTGGCTTTGGTTCATTGCTGAGGGAGTATTATGCTCTCCAACAGGATTCTATTTTAACCGTGGTCTGCCTCACCCGAACAGCATGTTAGGCTGGTGCAAGTCTCAGATTTTGGAGGAATAGATACCCCTCAGGGGAATTCTGGCAGAATAGATATCCCTCAGAGCTAACTCCTTAACCAAAGGAAGTCCATGTTATGAGTTGCAACCCTGGGGCATGTTCGTTGAAAGCAATCATAAAATAAACCGATTACAAAAAAATCAAGACTTAGTTACTTGTACTGTAAATAACTAGGACGAATACCCACTTGGTGCATGATGCTCGGAATGAAAACACATGAAATAAACTGAATAATTAACCTACGACATGACCTAAATCAAAGAAATCTCGAGAGATAGAGACCCTATAGTCATTCTATTTGACATGAGACCAAATTTATTTTGGATCCAGCATAGTTATGAGCGTGGTTTATTGGTTGAAAGAAAATATGTTAACATACCTGAGTTATAGCGATCTCCAAAGTGGGTAAGAGGCCGAGCTGAGCATGAGAAAGAGGAATGGCATCGATGATCTCCACGGCTTCTGTGCTGTTGTTGTTATCGTCCTCTGAAGCAGGGTATTGTTTGATTCTGCCCACTAAGATGCCATTAACAGCGGAGGTCGTATGCTTCAAGGCATGCAATACAAGTTTCACATAGGCAGTCTGATTTATCTCATATTTGGACTCCCCCATTATGCTTTCTCGAGGTCTAGTTCAGTCGGGATCTCAATCTGGTTCGTGGAAAGACTAACGACCCTGAGCCTGCATAAAATACAAAGTTTTCCAATAATATTTTGAACTGTTTGCTAAAAGATCACTGAGATAGTAGGCGATGCTTTACTTTCCACTTACAAAATGTGCACGATAATGTAAGAGCTTCCTCTGCACTAGGGTTAAATAAGTAATAAATATTTTGTGTCTGTTTTGGAGTGTGGAAAGACCATCAAAGTTTAACGGAGCTTGATAAATATTGGATCTTTGGGAATTAATCTATACATAAAAGAGGAAGAGGTTCATAATTCCTACAAAGCTCATAAATGGCGAGGTAGATTAAACATGTATATTCATATTATATTAGCATAGCTTGAGTAAATCAGGAGTAAATCAGGAGGGGTATTTGTTAGCTTAAAAATAGATTATGATTATTATTATATGAGGATTACTAATTGTATGGATATTTTTATTGGCATAATGATTATAGTATGTTGAGATTTATATATTGTCATGAACTAAACATTACAACCAATGTGAGATAGAATATAAAAGAAAGGGTGATTTTAAAGTTGTAAAAACTAGTCCAAGATGCTAGATACGATGCATCCATTTATTTGTTATCTTGCTTGATATTTAATTTTTTATTATTCACACAAACACACTTAAACAATGTGTCCTATAAAGGAGGGGGAAGTCAAGAAAGTATGGATATTCATCCCACAACCAATCAATGTTTATATTAGTAGGAGGGCACCAAATACAACTTTCATATTGCTTTTTTTTTTACGATGGGAAATTGGTAACTTCCTCGGGATCAATTGGGCTAGGCCTAGATTTAAATTCGGCAACTGCCACTATAACCCTAAGAGTATACCCAATAGCCTGCAAACCAAATATACCAATAACTTATGACTTAGGAAGGATCGAGACATCTGAAGACCATGGATATAATCTGGATCCCAAACTCAAATTGGGATGCCTACCCCTCTAGCCTTATCACAACGGAACAATGTCCCATTGGGGGATTTGAACCCTGGTGAAAACCACTCTATCCCACCACTAGGCCCCCAAATCCTTGACTACAACCTTCATATTGTTAAGAGAAATGTTGTAAATATTAAGGGAATTAGGTACACCTTTCATATTTTGTATATATGTTAATATATGTGTGTGCATGTGTCCATCCATTTGTTTGTCTACAAACAAACAGATGTATATTAAAGTATGTGTGTAAAACATGTTAATTCCCTACAAAATTGGTTATCGCGATTTTAGGGTATGTTTTGGATCCCTCTCTAAATAGTCATTAATTTGTCCACTAACAAATAGAGAAGGAGAACTCACAAAGGCACTTACAAAAGAGCAATCATTATACATGATAACTCTATTGATTGTTGTGAAAGCTCTAATAAAGAATGATGCCAAGTTCAAACACCCAAAGGGAAATTGGAGTTTGGTGCACTTAGTTAAGCAATAGGGTGAGGTTCCAACTTGGGGTCTCATTTTCTCTAACCCATGATTGTGTTGCACCTTACTCAAAAGTAGCCTTGCTCGACAAGTTTATAAGGTTTTGTCCCTCCCTAATGTAATGGAGGCATGGAGCCCAAGGGGTTAGCTCAATCGATTGTTGTCGGTGTCATTAGGCATTTGTCTAACCCCATGCCAACAAGTGCCCAATCTGAATCCTCTTAATTAGGCGCACTAGTCTATATCCACAAGTTTACTAGGGATGTCATCCATGAATATGGGGAAGCATACCTTGGGTTTCCCTACAAGGTTTTCCTTGGGGAAAAAATGGTAATGTCCCAATTTCAACCCTTTGGAATGATCTAGACATTAATTGTGTATATGTTTAATTTTTTTTTGCATAGATACTTTATTGTTATGCCTTAGTCACACCATGGGGTAGACATGCCATGAACATTAATTGTGTACATGTTTAGATGTTTTTGCATAGATACTTTTATTATTATGCCTTGCTCACACCATGAGGTAGAAATGCCATGATAATTTCAAATACTTGTAAACATTGACATTTTAAATTAATTAAATATCCAGGGTTGGCTGAGCATGAGGACCTAAAGGGGCTATGATACCATGAGAGGAGAAAGGTAAGGGGTTCCAAGGGAATTTGTTTATGATTGGCTACCTATGTTTCCTATACTTACTTGTCCTACCCACCTTGTCATTATGCTAACCCTTCACTCTTTTATAATGTTGATGTTGAGCCTAGCCTATAATCTAATTTGAAATAGGAGAGGTGGACCTAAACATCTCCTAAATCTAGGGAACCACCTCCTTTATCCTAGGATATTTATCCCCCACATTACTAGAACTAAGAAAAGTTGAATTATGACTCCCTTGCCACCTTTTACTTGTGCCAAGAGAGGAAAATTCGAATTGAGATAGAACAGGTTCTTTTTGAAAGCTTTGGAGAAGAGAAAAATGGGGTTTTACCGTGGAAAAAGAGAGTTTCCATACTATGGGACTAGATAGCCCATGAAAGAAAGACATGAGATTCTAGTAGAGAGTAGGAGGATAGAGATGAAACCATGTAGGGAATGAGGAATAGATTGATGTATAACTACAAAAACCAAACTAAGTATAGAGACACCCTTGGATTCCTTGAAGAAATCTGGTCATAAAATGCCCAAGAACCAAGAGAAATTATGTTGGAGTTAAATTTGAAATAGACAATAGTTTGGACTTTCTATACACACAATGAGAACTATTGAAGGGAATAAATTCTAAGGGATTATTGAGCATAGAATGAATATCCTCCTTGTGTTGTGTAGGGCAAGTATTATGAATGCCGAAAATTGGTCTAATTAAAGAACTCAACAATGGGTTGCTCAGTTGATGGTTTATTGCTTTTTGGGTTGGGGAGATTGACATGAGAGTTTTGCATATGTATTATTTTCCTTGGTGGTCTCGTAACTCAACTAGGGGGTGGAATCCACATAGGACAACGTATGGCTAGGTAGAAAATTGCTTTGTCTCAGTCAATTGCTTGGTATTCACTAGTTGGAAAAAAATAAGCATTCCTTCATTGCTTTGAGATTTCTTATTATGTGTTTTGAATTATACTTGGTGTGTTGATAAACAAATGTAGTAGAGTTCTTGTGGGTTTGGAAGTTGTTGGTGTACCATCAATAATGTTAATAAAGTTATGAAGCTATAGAAATTTGTAGGATTAACTCTATAATTGAATTATTCAATTGATAATAACATGGCCACTGTTATATATGAGTTACAATATGATATGCAAACTCAATCATGTAGCTACTCATGGTGAATTTAGAATAAATACTTGACAATAGTAACTCCATTCAACTACATTTCTTGAAGTCATATTATATTTCTCGATGTAAAGACAAATGTTTCCATCGAGAAAGCCTCGTTTATGTGTTACATTACCTTTATGAGAGTCTTATGTTGTATAATCTCTAAGTTTTATGCCAGGATTCCCTGTCTATGATTGACCTCCAACATATGTAGTAGATGACATCCTAGATGGTTAACGTGATTTCAAATGAAAAAATGACAATTATGGTAAGAACTATAAACAATATAATTTGCTCTATATAGTATATCTTGTGCACGAGATGGAGATTATGTGCTAGATTTGATGAATGGAATCCTTTGAAAAACAAATTGAAATCATATATTATAATTGTTGACATTGTAATTTGTCAAGAAACACATATTGGGCATAGATAGTAGGGTCGTGATTCATCCCAATCCTGGATTGAGGGACCTAGAATGTGTGATTTATAGCTAGGAATGCCCAATCAATTGAGTACCTAATGGACTTTGTCAATTCCAACTTATGCATCCATTCCAAATGTCTTATATCTCAAGAATAATTTTGATGATGCCAATGTGACGTTTTCATAGATTGCAATGTTTGAAGATCATAATTCCTTAGTCTAATTGAGATCTTTTCAATCCCTGGTGATATAGAACACTAATAAATCGGTTAACAAGGCATGACACAATTCATATCAAATCTTGAATTAGAGGTTAGTAGTTGCACATTTCACCAAAGCATAGAATTGAAGGCAAGTTTGAAACCTGGGCATAATGGTTTTAGAAATTCAATTGTTAATTACATGTTATTTACACATTTAGTTAAATTATCCAATATATAGTTAGATGATACATATTAGTGCCTATTAGATGAAAATGTCGTGTTCTTGTAAATGGAAGGTATGACATCCATGTTTTAACAAACGAACAAGACCGAATAAATGTTGCAAAAATATGCTCCTACTTTGACATAGTGACTACATCAATTCTCGGACAACATGTTTTGCCTATGATATTTTCTCATTATTTTCATGTATCCTAATTTTGGGTTTCTCTTATAATTCACAACGTTGGTGTATATTAGGAGATATGGTGTTGCATATAGTGTGGTCAAATTCAATAGTAAAAGTATTTGCAGTATTTGATTTCTTGAGATTGTTGGTGCCAAATCATCTATGAATTGGTATGTTCATCTAAGTTGGCACTTTTTTTGTTTATGCCAAATGATCTTGTTGGTTTATAATTGCTGAGGGAATTTGGGGAGAGTCATGCTATTGCTAAAACTTTCAAGGAGGATTGGAGAATCCATTAGGGATCAATCACCTTTTATGCTACAACAACTTTACTTTACTTTACTTATATATTGGACTTGGTCAAGGATTTTCAACATTTTGATCGGGGAAGTATTCCAAATTCTGGCTTGGCCAATTTTGTCCATCTCTGTTAAATTCGTTAGTTCGTAGTCACTTGAGTCACCCATGGGTTACATTATTCCTTTGATTTTTCCAAATGCATTTTCTCTTTACTTTTATGGAGTTTGTAATACAATCTCTCATGAGAAGTAATGTTTGATTCTGCCCCAAAACCTTATTGATATTATGTTTTAAGACATTATCATTGCATGTGATATTGGAATTATTGTTGAGCGGTGTATTGATCCATTGTTACCCATCATGGCAAGTTGGCTATCAAATCCTATACCAACATAGTTGCTCATACATCTCACTGTCATGGCAATATCATTATTTTCTAAGTTTTTTTTTCATATAGTGTTGCTACTCAAAGAAGCTTGGGCCTCAATTTCAATCTACCACAGTTCAATATTACAAAGATCTAGGAATTCAAGGACGTTTATCAACATGAATATCCACTTGCAAAGTTACCAATGCTAGGAAAAGATATGGATCAAGTATATTGATGTTGTTCAAGGGAATTTGATATTTGCAGGCCATATGGTCTAATATTTAATGCTAGGAGCAAAAGAGTTTTTGTGTGGCACATTGGGTTCCATGTGGACACAACTGAAGGTTGATTATGTTTCCAGCATTTTGTTTAAGTAAATATGCTTGTGGTTTAATGATTCTTGATAACCTTTTGCCAACATGCAATTTTGAGTGTAATGATGGGAGTCAAATAATTAAAATAGGTAAGAAGTGTTAGTGTCCTAAAGGTAGACTTGTACATGTTGAGAATAAATTAATGGATACCAAGCATTGATTTAGCTATTAGTACAAGAGGTACATTACAGTAATGGAGGCATGGATCTTCAAAAAATGGTCCTATCTTCCAAAAGGCTCTATTAGATATGTTAAATTTATGTGGGGGGGGGTCTTGGCTTTTAGGTTTCAAGGGTACTGTATCTAAATTGCTAGAACAAGTTTTCATCCTTGTGATGAAATATTTACTTCTAGTAATGTATGGGTGCTCTATCTTTCCTCACACTTCACCTATGGAATAAAGAAGTTTTAGAAATGACCAATGACAACATTAGTAGGTTTATGGATATTGCAACATTGAAGGACATATATGACGATGCAAGTCTCTATGTTGAGATGGAATTGGTAAAAGGGATCCTTTAAGTCATGATCCCTAAATATTTTGGATTGGGAACATTATAGAAGCTCAACTATGAGCATATCCCTTTGAAATGCACTTGTGTCACGAGTACATAGATTATTTGAAAGTCATATTAAAGTAGGAATAAACTAGGCAGACTTTATTAAGAAATATCAACTAGGCACAATCAAGTAAAGAATGAAACTGTCAATTGGGTATTTCCAGGGCGGTTGTGAGAAGGAGTGTCATCCTCCCCACCTTGGTTTAATTCCTATAATTGGCATGCTAATCTCTTAATGAGTATATTATTATAATGATCTTGATCCCTGTGTTAGCAAAGCCTTGAGATTCTACAAATTTTGGTTTACCATATGTACCATCCTCATAATGAGGGGAAGTGCCCAATGAGTTTCCCAAGATGTGTATTTCATAGAAAAAAAACAAAAGAAAAGGTAGATCGAATGATAAATCACCAGATAAGATTGACTAAGAAGAGTTTACTAGTTTGTTGTTGGTTAGAACATGTATGATGTCGACAATAGTGAAGGATGAGTATTTGGTTGATTGAGGGGATGGCAAGAATCCTTGTTAACAAACACCAACCAATCAAAGACATTTGTTAGCAAGATGGTTGTCAATGCGATACTATTGATTGAGAGCTTATTTACTAAATAACAGTGATGGTTACTAAGAAGTCGAGTTGTTTTGTAATTAGCGAGAGACAATAGATGAAATTGCTAGGGTAATCGATTCATGTAGAAGACCTACTTGAAGGTGAACCATGAACAAATTTGGGTCATTCGGTTGAATGATTAGATGATTGGTTGATAATTAGATAGTCGATTAAAGAATTGTAATGGATGAAGTTATTGTGGAAGATAATAATACATCCTTGTGGAAAAGAATGCTTCAAATTCTATGTGCCAAAATTTGTTAATTTTTTATCTTTAATTTGGAAATGCAATAGTACTTGAAATCAAATAACAATCATACACATAAGCAATCTCATTCGACACATGAATTTACCCTAGGGAAACTCTCTATGACTTGAGGGAGAAAAACCCAGCAAAACCTTCCTTAGTATATTGATAGATAGCAGAAAATTCCTTTTACATCAAGCACCCCCAATGCAATTACAAAGCAAGAGAAAGATAAAGAAGAGAAACTCAGAATAATATCCTGCACAAAGAGAAGCACATTGCCTTCAATGGAGAGAGAATTCACATCACATTGAATTCATTAATCCTATATAACATATTTATATATTATTCACATGCATCGGCTTCTGTTTTTTACCTTCTAACTCCATGATGAACTCGCCCTCCATCTGGATGTATCAATCTTGCATGAAGAAGAGCGCCCCACTTCTCATGCAGTTCATTAACTCACTGAAATGAGTCTTAGGATGAAACTCACCCCTTAACTAAAATCTTGCCCACTTAGTTAGGTGGCTAAGTTAAGTGTTGTCATGCAATAACACTTAGTTAACTAAATATTCTTTGTTGTCACTTAGTTAACTCTCTTAACTGATTCTTTCTTTTTAACATCACTGTAGTGATCAATTCGAGCTCTCCTTTGATTTACTGAAGTCTTCACTAAAGTTTAACAATTCGAATTATCTCTTAATTAATTATTTTATGTGCAATTCAAATTCTCTCATATCTTATCACATCTTATCTTTATCTCGTGTCTTACCTGCATGGTCCACATGTGCCAGCTTAATTGTCGTATCAAATATACTAAGGATGTTTTCCCAATGATGTGATGATATTGTCCAACTATCATTCTAAGTGGTTATATGCTAAAGTAATTCACTCTAGAGGTGGACAATCTCTAGAGGAGACTTAATAGCTCAACCATGGTTAGTAGTACATCACACACCATACATGCTTTGACATGCAAAGCATCACCTCAACACATGAGTATCTTTCTTGACACATAAGACCTTATCCTTGACTAACAAGATTGTACAACATCATCACTTTAAAAAACAAAGCACTTGCCTCAACACATGAAGCTTAACCATTCTTGAGTCCAACTCAAGATTCTTCTTCAAGTTTGTTGAGTCCAACTCAAGCTCCTATAAGGCACTACCTCGACACACAAGATTGACCTGGAGAATGACTCATGATGTTGTAACTTTAACACTCGCTCTCAGCGAGGGAGGAATTCTCTGTCATGCCAAGCTTGTCTTAGAAGTACCTATACTACGTCACAAACAGAGGCTTAGTCAACATATCTACATTCTGCTCACCAGTAGAAATGTATTGAAGTCTTACGGCACCTCTCTGGACCATGTCTCTGATGTAGTGATACTTCATCTCAATGTGTTTTGATCTGTCATGAAACACATGGTTTTCTGAGGGCTTAATGTAGATATGTTTGTCATAGTGAATGACTGTAGTCTCAAGCTTCTCACCGAACAACCCAACAAGTAGATTCCTAAGGCACACAACTTCTCAGTAAGCGATACTAGCTGCAATATACTTTGCTTCTGTAGTACTCTGGGCTACAGAGCCCTGCTTCCTGCTGGACCAAGAGATCACAGCAGATCCCAAGCTAAAACAAAATCTGGATGTACTCTTTTGGTCCACAATACTACAACCCTAGTCGGAGTTGGCATATCCAAGTAGCACCACTCCACCACTGGAAGCATATATGAGTCCATAAGCAATAGTACCTCGAAGGTATCTAAGCACATGCTTGGAAACAACCTAATGTCTATGTCTTGGCTCATACATGAACTGACTCAAGATACTCACTGCATAACATATGTCTGGTCTACTATGTATCAAATACATCAAGGAACCAACGAGTTGTCTATAATGGCAGGATCCACTAGATCCGATCTAGAATCTGACTCATATAGATTCTTTAGATTAGACACCATTGGAGTAGACATGGACTTACAATCCATCATACCAAATCTCTGCAATACATCAACTATGTACTTTCCTTGAGAAAGAAACATCACATCTTTCCTTTGCCAAACTTATAGACCAAGAAAATAGTGTATAAGACCTAAGTATTTCATTTCAAACTCATAAGTGAGCTCCCTCTTGCACCAAGCTATCTGTTGCTCCTCTCCAATAATGAACAAGTCATCAACATAGAGAACCAAGATCAATGGTTGGTTCTTCACAACCTTGAAGTACAGGTTGGGGTCAGCTTCGCTTTTGGAGAAGCCTAAGCTCATAAGATAGTTGTCAATCCTCGAATACCAATCCCTCGGGGCCTGATTAATCCCCTACACAAATTTATTAAGTTTTCATACATGGGGCTCCTTCCCATGAACTACAAACCCCTCAAGTTGTTGTATGTAAACCTCCTCCTCAACCTCACCATTAAGGAAGGCAGTCTTCACATCCATTTGGTGAAGTTTCCAACCCAAAAATGAAGCAAGGGAAATTATGGTTCGGGTAGTAGATTACTTGGCCACAGGAGTGAATGTCTCATCATAGTTTATCCCTTCCTTTTGTGAGAAACCACGGCCATAAATCTTGCTTTATACCTTTCAATACTTCTATCAGCTGCATGCTTGATTTTATAAAGCCACATGGAAGTTACTATTGACTTCCCCTCAGATTTAGGAACCACTTCCCACACATCATTCTTCATGATAGATTTGTATTCTTCTACCATGGAATCTTTCCATACTTGTTGTTTTGAGGCTTCCTCATAGGTAGAGGGTTTTGAATCACTAATGTGAGTCATCTGTGCTACATATCCTAAAAAATATTTCAAGTCTATTTCACTCTCTGGATGAGCCTGGAGGTGCTCCATGATTTTTTGTTTCTTGCAGAATGTCTCGACAACATGCAGATCTCCTCTTAGCAGGATGTTCATCAAGAGATCTTTCTATCCGATCTTCTAGCTCTTCAAGATCAAGTAGATATATGGAATCATCTGGCTTCTCCCTCTCACCATATGAAAGGGGAGAATTAGAAGTTGGATCTAGCATCATAGGAGTATCATGCTCCTCCATATATGAATCACACTGAAGTTCTTTGGAGCTCTTGAATGCAGCCTCTTCATGAAATGTTACATTTCTGCTGACTTCAATGTTTCTTTGTCCTAAAACATAGATTCTGTAGGTTTTGGAGGATTCAATATATCCAACAAATGTTCCTTTCTTTCTGGATGGCTCCATATTTGTCCTCTTCTCTTTTGGTATGTGAATGTAAACAGGACAACCGAAAATCTTCAAGTGACCAATATCTGGTTTTTCACCAGTGAAAACCTCTTCAGGATTCTTTTCTCCTAAGATAGCATGAGGGCTTCTGATCTGAATATAAAAAACATTGTTGGAGGCTTCTACCCATAAGGATGTGGGCATATCCTGATCACACATCATGGCTTTTGCACCCTCACATATTATTCTGTTCTTTCTTTCAGTAACCCCATTTTGTTGGGAGTTGTAGGGTACAATCAACTGTCTTTTTATTCCTGCATCTTGACAAAAGTCATTGAATTCATGGGACTCAAACTCTATTCCATTATCAAATCTCAAAGCACGAATGTGTTTCCTAGCATGATTCTCAACCAATGCTTTAAATTCTTGAAACTCAAAGTTTCACTCTTTGATTTCAGAAAATAAACCCATGACTTGCGAGAGAAGTCAGCTTTTAAAATCACATAATACAAATAACCACTCAAGGAGGGTGAAGACATAGGACCACATAGATCATAATGAATCAAGTCAAGGATCCCCTTGGGTATTTTGGTACTACTTCTAAAGCTCTTCTCAATGTTCTTTCCAAGAGCGCAACCTCTACAAACACTATCAAAATCAGATTTAAACATGGGCATACCTTTCACCATCTTGTGCAATCCGAGTAGCGCTTTGAAATGGAGATGACCAAGCCTTCTATGCCATAGCTCACAAGGACTAGACATGTCATGGATCATGGCTTGAATGAGTTTTCCGAGAATTTTGTAGAGACCTCCCTCTCTAACTCCAATTACTGATGCAGAGTTCAAGTCTACATGCTTAGGCCACAAGAGTGCTTTCTTGTCCATAAAGATAACTCTGAATCCTTTATCTTCTAGAACTGAAACAGACGGGAGGTTCTTCTTCAATTCGAGGACAAACAAAATTTCATCCACATGCAGTACATCTCCTAAATCCAACTGAAAAGAAGTGGATCCAATGCCTTGGATCGAATAGGTGGTATTATCACAAAGCTCCACCTTACAGGAAAATTTCATTTCCTTCAGATCTGTGATAACGCTCCTATGTCTAGTCATGTTCTTGGATGTGCCACTGTCTACCAGCCATCTCTCAACACTACTGGTAATGGATCCAGAAAGGGCTCATACAAGATAGTACTCCTTCTTTGTCTCTTGATCATCGGATGAATTCTTTCTTGTAGGTTCATCTTATGTAGTAGTAGAAGCATGAAACCTACCCTTGAACTTTCCTCTTTGCTTTGCACGACACTATCTTGCATAATGTCCCTTCTTGTTGCAATTGAAACATTTAACTTTAGACTTATCAAATTTCTTGAAATCATTCTCCTTTTTATGAGAGAATTTCTTGTGAGATTTATTACCTCTTTTCATCTGTGTCGCAAGAGCAAAGTTCTCTTCTTTGAGGCAGTATACTTGCTCTGGATTCGTCCTTCTTCTTATAGTCAATCATGCCACAATCTCTCAAAGTTAGGTTGCACTTCTCGACCATTTACTGCAGCCAAGAATGTCTCCCATGAAGATGGAATACCATCAACAACGGTCTGAATGAGATCATCATCATCGACCGTCACACTAATACTCATGAGTTGATCTCTTGAGAAATCTTTGTGAAGAAGGAAGCCACAACTTCATCCTTTACCATCTTCAGATTTCGAAGCTTGTTCTTCAATGCTCTCTTTTAGTTGGGCGCCTTCTTCTAATAAATATTTGTCAAAGTGTCGAAGCATTCCTTTGTGGTCTTCAATGGAGTAATCACGGGCATCAAGTTGTCTTTCACAGAATCATGAATGATTCTCTTTGCTTTGGCTTGATTCTTCTTGAAGGTAATGCGCCCTGCATTATAAGTAAGCTATTCAATAACACTGGATACATCTCGATCCAAATCATGTTCTTCTAGGATATTTAGGATCCTGACATTCCAAGTATTGAAGTTCGAAGTTCCTTCAAGACAGTCTTTCGGTCTTACTGAGATTGAATCCATAATTCTTCAAGTACTGTGCACACTCAGGATATATGTATGCTCAAGATTGATTGATGCACTTAACTCTTTCACGCCCGAGCTCTGATACCATGTTAATTTTTTTATCTTTAATTCAGAAATTCAATAGTACTTGAAATCAAATAACAATCATACACATAAGCAATCACATTCGACACATGAATTTACCCTGGGAAAACCCTCTATGGCTTAAGGAAGAAAACCCCAGCAAAACCTTCCTTCGTATATTGATAGATAGCAGAGAATGTCTTTTACATCAAGCATCCTCGGTGCAGTTACAAAGCAAGAGAAAGATAAAGAAGAGAGACTTAGAATAATATCCTGCACAAAGAGAAGCGCATTGCCTTCAAGAGAGAATAGATTTCGCTTCACATTGAATTCATCAATACAGTATAACATATTTATATATTCTTCACATGCATCGGCTCTATTTTTATCTTCTGACTTCATGATGAACTCGCCCTCCATCTGGATGTATCAATATTGAATGAAGAAGAGCGCCCCACTTATCATGCAGTGCATTAACTCACCGAACTTAAGTCTTAGGATGAACTCGCCCCTTAACTAAAAGCTTGCCCACTTAGTTAGGTGGCTAACTTAAGTGTCTTCATGCAAGTGTCACAACTCAAGTGTCGTCTTTTAGTTTAACATACATGTCGCCATGGAATAACACTTACTTAACTATATCTTCTTTGTTATCACTTAGTTAACTCTCTTAACTAATTATTTCTTGTTAACATCACTGTAGTAATCAATTCGAGTTCTCCTTTGATTTACTGAAGTTTTCACTGAAGTTTAACGATTCGAATTCTCTCTTAATTAATTCTTTTATGTGCAATTCAAATTCTCTCATATCTTATCACATCTTATCTTTATCTTTTGTCTTATCTACATGGTCCACATGTGCCAACTTAATTATCATATCAAATATACTGAGGATATTTTCCCAATGATGTGATCGTATTGTCCAACTATCGTTCCAAGTGGTTATAAGCAAAACTAATTCACTCTGGAGGTGGCCAGTCTCTAGAGGAGACTTAATAGCTCAACCATGGTTAGTAG
This sequence comes from Larix kaempferi, assembly GCA_027924585.1. Taxonomy (NCBI): domain Eukaryota; kingdom Viridiplantae; phylum Streptophyta; class Pinopsida; order Pinales; family Pinaceae; genus Larix; species Larix kaempferi. The sequence continues at coordinate 12,694,219 of BSBM01000258.1, read as the reverse complement.
TACATCACACACCATACATGCTTCGACATGCAAAGCATCACCTTAACACATGAGGAACCACCTCAACACATAAGGATCTGTCTTTACACACAATACCTTATCCTTGACTAGTAAGACTGTACAACATCATCACTTTGACAAACAAATCACTTGACTCAACACATGAAGCTTAACCATCCTTGAGTCCAACTCAAGATTCTTCTCCAAGTTTCATGAGTCCAAGTCAGGCTCCTATAAGGCACTACCTCGACACACAAGGCTCAATATTGACGCACAAGATTGACCTGGAGAATGACTCATGATGTTGTAACTTTAACAAAATTGTCATGCATTGTGAATGCACCCTTATGTATGAGAAGTCATTGATTTTGAAGTGTAGACTTAGAATTGTAAGCATTTGTTGGTTGGAATACCCCACGAAGACCCATTGGAGACTAAACTTAGATTATATTCCCAACAAGGGTTCTCCTTTCAAAATATTGTTGTTTTATGTTATTGTATGTTGTATGAGTAATTTTCTATTCTATATTTTTGTTTTTGCTTAAATAAGGGAAATGAATTCAAATTTTAGGAATTCACAAATGCACACAAACCATTTGTTTGAATTTGTACAATCCATATTGTAAGTACATTGGGTAATTATGACTTTCCATTGGAATACAAATCAATTTGGTATCAAATCATAGCTCTTGTTTTTCGTAAGGAGTGTATGGTGAAAAATTAGTTGTGGGTAGTCGTGGAGTGAAAATCTATTGTCACTTGGAATAACCCATAACGAAGCTCCAAATCGACCTTAAATGGTAGATGATCATGAGATTGATGAAGGTGAATCTTTTGGATTAATCTTGGCTCAGTCATAGAGCAAGTTAACAGAATTTGTTCATTGTTGTTATGGACCCATGGTATTAGGAGGTTTGCCCATGGTATGCATATGATTGAAGCCTATTAAGAGGTTGGTTGAACTCCATTGTAAGGTGAGTGAGCGTGTGACTAGGAACTCACTGATGGTTGAGGGTGCCCATGGATAGTAGAGCCACAATCGACCATGTCTTGGTTGGATTAGGCCAAGGGACATAATGAAGATATCTTCTGCTAGTTTTCCCCCTGGTTGAGGGGTTTCCAAGATAAATAATGGTGTCCATGATGTGCATGTTGTTACTATTTGATTTATTGATTATATGTTTTTGTTGTGTTATTAATATTGCTACGTCCATGAAATATCAACATGGTATCAGAGCTTGGTAGACTCTAACTCTCTAACGAGAGCGATATGATCAAGATCTGGTTTCCTAGATCTACTTGGTAGAGTGTAGATGGAGTTGTTGTTAATAGATTAGTTGAATAAAGGTTTTTAGTTGCCTTGATTTGCATGGTGGAATGTGAATCGATGTGGTTGGATCCATTGGTGTGATGGGTCAACCTGATAGGCAATGAAAATGCTAGGTTTGAGGTATGTTGAAGAAACATGGAGTGCGGGTATACATGTTCGTTTTCCCATGGTAGATCGGAGCATGTTGTTTATGGGTACTCTCAGGATAGTGGTAGATCAATGAATAAACGTCTGGATCGAGCAAAGGGGGGTCTATGTTGCATTTTTTGGCCATTGGAATATGGTGTGAAGTCGACAATTGGAAACAACGAATTGTGGCATGCATGATCCAATTTGACGTCATGTGGATGTTTCAGAAGCTTTAGATTTGAAGCATGATATTTATGGTTGAAGCAGTGGAAGTCATCAAGAGTTGCAGATGGTCGGATCAATGTAGTCAATGGAGTGGTTAGAGTCATGTCACAGTTAGGGTCGACGAGAATGCAGATCGATCAATGACCGATGGCTCAATGAGAATGGAGATCAATTGGTGTTTTACAACTCAATAGATGGTCGACGGAAATGTGGATTGACCGGTGGTCAACAACTCGACGGATTGTCGATGGTATAATGGTCAACCAGGTAAACGACAAGACTGACTGGTCGACTGGATCGATTGAGGATATGGTCGACCGGTTGACGGGGTCGAATGAGTATTTTGATTTGGCTAGGATGCTTAAAAACAATCAAATTCAATATCAACTAGGGAGTCACGAAAGGTCGAATGGGTGGAAAATCCCAGGTCGACTGAGTAGTCGTGGTTAAAATCGATTGGGTAGTCGAATGGTTCTTATCGACTACACAATAGAGTTGTTTCAACTTCAGATAGATGCATATGTTGTTGAGGTTAGACTCTATTGAAACCTATTCTGATTCTTGATATAGATGCGTACGTAATTGAGGAGGATGTGCTAGCAACGCCTAGAGAGATTATTGGAGCAGCATGAAGGCAGTTTGAATAGATTAGACGGTGAATTTCGTTGTCGACTATGTAGAGATATCGACTGGAGCAGTTGGTAAAGTCTATTTTAGACCATGCAGAGAGGTCAATTGGAGCATATGGTAAAGTCTGTTGTTGATTGTGTAGAGAGATCGAATGGAGTAGATGGTAAAGTCTATTGTCGAATGTGTAGAGAGATCGATTGGAGCAGATGGTAAATTCTGTAGTTTATTGAGCAACAAAATTTAAGTACTCGGTTCAAGAGTGCTTGGTTATTATTGTATGAGGAGGTTGATGCTCGGGTATAAATGTTTGTAAAGAAATGTTTATTAATGGAGTTGTAATCATAGTAAACGGGCATACGACATTAATACCAATAGAGGGATGCATACCTATGGTAACTCACCGGTAAAGTCAAGTTTTAGACCTAGGTGATAGGGGTGAATGCCAGATTCCTGGTAGATAGAACTTGAGGGGGGAAAGGCTAACATTCCCAAGTCAAGTTTAAAGGGGGGATGTTGGGTTACTCTTGACTCGGTCATAGAGCAAGTTAACCGACTTTGGTCATTATTGTTATGGAACCATGGTATTGGAAGGTCTGCCCATGATATGTATATGATTGAATCCTATTAAGAGGCTGGTCAAACTTCAATTTAAGATGAGTGAACATGTGACTGAAATTCATTGATGGTCAAGGGTTCCCATCGTTGGTAGAGCCATGGTCGACCATGCCTTGGTTGGATTAGGCCAAGGGACATAGTGAAGATATCTTCTGTTGGTTTCCCCCCTGGTTGAGGGGTTTCCAAGATAAATAATGTTGTCCACGATGTGCATGTTGTTACTATTTGATTTACTGTTTATATGTTTCTACTATGTTATTAATATTGTCGCGTCCATGAAATATCAACAGAATCAAGGGTCATGAAATTGGAGTCATGATTGGAAGTTATTGTAAAACTGTTACAATATTTGGTTCAACTTATGGCCAACAAGAGTAAGAATGGAGAATTGAAGTATTCCAGAGGTGAAAAGGATAAACCATATAATGCCAAGATGGACCAAGAGAATAACTTTCATTAGGAAGATGACCTCATGCTTCAAAGAGCCTATTCAAAGTCAAAGGTAAGGTGGAGAATGTTGGTAGTACGGCTGCCATTACACCAAAACCCCCAGGTGATTGGTAAACTCACCACCGCCAGATTTCAAGGATTCACGAGAGGCGATTAGTCCCTTGTCACGATACATCGGGGAGCGCTGACTACTTGCAATTCCATGCAACAATCTCCCCCTCAACGCGAGCTGAGTGTGTATCGAACTCGTGACCTCTAGCTCTGATACCAATTGTTGGTAGTACGACTGCCATTACACCAAAACCCGCAGGTGATTGGTAAACTCACCACCGCCAGATTTCAAGGATCCACAAGAGGCGATTAGTCCCTTGTCACGATACACCGGGGAGCGCTGACTACTTGCAATTTCGTGCAACAGAGAATAATCATTGTGATAACCAGATGGACCTTGATCAATTAAGTAATCGGTTGAGACAACTAGAAATCTATTTTAGTTGTTATGGGTTCACAAATGGTGAGAAGATATATTACAAGTCCTGAGAAGATTTATTTCTCTCTTGTCCAAATATGGAGGGTTACAAACTACTATAATGAGATCAAAAAATGTGCAAAGAGAGATTTCTTACTAAGAAAAACCATGTTGTGGATTGCAAAGACTTCAAAACTCTTGTTAAGAACCAATTTTGTATTATAGGGTATGAAGAAGAACAAGAGTTCAAGTGGCATAGGGTGGCAAAGATAACGACATGGAGTTCAAGTGTATAGTAAACATTGTTACAATACACCCCTTTTCTGACCTTTTATGTGTCCGTTTCCTTATTTTATTTTAATTAATATTTTATTGATTTTTAGAGACCCAAAAGAAGATGCTAAAGCGTCTCTTTTGTGCGTGTCACAATTGTGTCCCTTTTTGGCACCACTGTGAGTACTTTTTCCATTTTTGAGTTTTCTTCATCTCGTTTTTTGCATTTTTTCTTAGTCGCATTCTGTCATCTTTTGCATATTTTTTTTGTAACTATGTAAACTATATATTAAACATCAACTTGAGTATTACATTTTCCTGAAGATAGCAGCAAGACCTGAACCCTCCAAGGAAACATTTTGATCAGACCACACTATGATCTACCCAACAAGCACTAGTCCCAAAATTACCCCTCCCCCGTAGGAGAAAATAGGGCACTTACAATCATCCACAAGTTTATTAGACTCAAGACTAGATATCTGACATTACATAAAACAACCTACCGCTAAGATCATCACCTTTTGATACAACAAAACCCATACAAATTTCAAGAATTAAAAACACAGACTAAAACAAAACAACAAAAACATCTGTATCATTTGTCCAAGACATTATGGAACCTGAAAATTTGCAGAGGGGTCACCATTTCTGTCAATCTTACTGCCCCCCGACAAGTCTCCTCTTCTCGCCTGCGCCAAATCCATCAGAACACCAGCAACCACCATCCTGAGAAGGAAAGGGATTCCCAATTCTTTGGCTATGACATCAATTTTCATAAAGCTCCTTCTAAAACTAGATAACATCATCCCCTTTTCTTTTCTTTCCTCGTGCTTCAACAACACACGACCAAGGAAACCTTCATTATCCAATAGAAGGAGACCATGTAACAAACAAAATATATACTATATAAATATAAATTAATACTAACAATAAATTAATAATTAATATGTTATGTAATGAAGAGACGGTCACATCTCTTTAACAAAAGGGCACCCTTGCTTGGGTATTTATATGAGCCCTATCATATCAATTGTAAGCATATCATCGTATCAAACATATTTTTATTATTCTCCATTTAATGGATTATTTATATTATCTGCATTGGGTTTCCGTTGGTAAACGAACTTTGTTCGTTTTAGTGGTATCAGAGCTTCGTTCTGGTTTCGACCTTTGGCCATTTTTCCTTGGAGTTTCCTTGCTGGGCCTTTGGCCATCATCTCCATCCGGCAACAACTTACTTCTTCATTGCACCCCTTATTCCTTACGCTCCACACTTCTTCATTGCACCCCTTCTTCCTCTCGCAACCACTTCTACCCATCTCTACACGGCTTGCTTATCTCCTCCCGACACACTAGCTCATCCCCTCTTCCAATCGTAACGTTGCTCTCTCGTTGCACAACCACGTCCTCTACTCACTCAAAATTCCATGCCCTCTCCATCCTCTATACCACCATTCCATCCCACTCACCTCACTGCTATCCCTACACATCACTACACATAGTCCTCACCTCTTCACCCTAGCATCATGCTCCATGCTCCACGCTCCAACGCTGCACTCCATACACCTATGCGCTCGCATCCACTCCCTCCTCATCACCTTGCGCACTCCCTCCTCACGCTACCACCTTCATGTGCATCCCCTCTGACACTTACACAGCTTGAGCAGCTACCTGCTTCTCCTGTCGCGCACATAACCCCCTCCACTCTCCCTCGCGACCACCTCCTCCACGCGCCCTCGCGACCATAAGGCAACCTCAAACCAAATTTGCAAGTTGATTTTTTTTAATTACAAATTGATACCTTTCTAACAACATGTTTCATGTCTCATTCCAACTCTGTCTCACCCAACTCCCACCTTAATATCCTCTAATCAACTTGCATGAAAACATCAATGCTTGTCATGCACACTAAGAAAAAACAAAACAAACAATTAAAAAAATTAAAAAATTAAAAAAACTTAAAAAATAAAAAATAAAAGAGAAGAAAGGATACAAATCGAAGGGAATTTCACACATGCCCCTAATGAAAAAAGGGAAAAATTAAGAAAACGAAAAATGTCAAAAAATAGAAAACTAGTTTATCTCATTCTCCAAGGTTTCATTTGCCATAAACTTTGGTTGGAGAAGAAATATTTGATTCATGGGCACAAATGATTTTGTAGTCCATACAAACTCCAATGACACCACAGAGCAAGTACATCCAATCTTCCTCTATCATTGGTTGCATAGGTTCTTGAAAGAGTTGGTTCAATTTGCATTGTGTGTATTAGTTCTGAGTTCTATTGTGTTGATTCATTGGGGTTATATTGTTGGTTTGCATTACTTTGTGCCTCTAGTGGGATACATGTTGGTTTATTTTTATGAAGTTGAAAGAGTGGGAGTGGGGGGTGCTTAACTCATAATCCCACCCCATATTTCCTTTCTCCTCTACACCATAGCACAAGTCCATCTGAAACCCTTTGGCCCTTTTCCAAGATTCCGCACACCTCCATACTATGCTATAGCCCAAGCCCTTGGCTCCTTCCTTCTTTAATGTATGATGATCCTGTCCATATGTTATCAACCCCTTCCACAAGCCATTAATCTTATCCCTATCTCCCCACAACCTTCTTAAGGCCATAAACCCTATTCATACTAGCCCCTTAACTCCACGTTAAGCCCCCAATCCCTAGATTAATCCCTTCCATCCATATTTTTATCACACCTCCAACCAATCCCTCACTTCAAATTTGGACCAATACTCTCATGGCCATGCACTCACACCTTAGCCCATGTGCTACTCACAATTGTCCCTACCCGCCCCCATGTTTGCACTTGAATTCACCAAAGCCACTACTCAGGCACAACTGCCACCCCTCCCATGTGTAGTGGGATCCATTATGGCCACACATGCACCTCTGTGGGTAGAGATTTAAAGCTTATCCACTAGGGTTTAGAAAAAAAGAGGGGGTTGGGGGATATCCCACTACTGCCCCGCCAACTCACCACTAACAATCACTTGATGCCTACCATAGGCCAAAAGATTATATAACAAAATTCAAAGGTTTTATGTGGAGTTTTCTTCATTTTTTTTTTTATAGAATGCATATCACGAGAAACCCTCCAAGCAGTTCCCCTCATTTTGAGGATGGTGCCCATGGTAAACCATTTAGTTGTAGTTTTGGTAAACTAGCCCTGTTTTTTTCTCTCAAGGAAATGCACATCGTGAGAAACCCATTGGGCACTTCCCCTCACTTCAATGATAGTACCTAGGGTAAATCATTTGGTTGTATTTTTGACAACCTAACCCATCAGGGACAGCAAGTGAGACCCATAATATTCACATAGCCAACCAACCTAGGGACTTGACCTTGTGATCTCCTGCTTGCAATTCACATCACTTAACCACTCAATCTAAACCATTGGGCTATTCGATGTAGTTATGTATATGTTTCACAAACAATGATACATTAGAGCCTAATTTACACCTAAAAATAACCTAGAAGACCGACGTGAAATCTACTTTAGTAGTACATGGATAATAATCATAAATTCATCCCAATATTTTTGTGATGTTTCTGGGAGTGGCTAGGACCAATTTTTGTTTCCTTTAAGCCAATGGCAAAATTGGGCTTAATTGGAGGTATCTAGATCCAAATTTTGTTAAACCCCCCCAAAATGAGTTACAACCCAACAATCCTAGAGTAGCTTTCCATTTTCTCTAGTTTAGTTCATAATTTAGGTTTTACATCACAAATGTACCAATTTATCACTTATAGACCTATCACCTTTCTAAGACCATTTTGAGGCCAAATCTTGTTCAATTTGAGCTTGATTTGCACCTAATGAAAGACATTGTAATGTTAGTGTATATAAAATCGATACGAGCCTACTTAAACTCAAATTCATTATTGTCTTACACCTTGGGAAGCTAGATCTAGTTTCAAGCCTAGGGTCCTTTTCCCCATATTGATCTTGGTTGAGGCCATGTTTCATCTGGTGTTGGGGTGGCATTATAGGTAGTGAGGAGCATTGAAATTTTTATTTGAAAGGTGTTCAACTAATGGACATATTCTCTGAATTTCCAAGCTTTTGAGGATCCCATGCCCTCCAAAGGCAAAGTCAACATTCACCTAGCCATGGGCCTCATTTTCAACAAATGACAGCCATGGATGGCTAATTAAGCATCGCATATTACATCAATTGACAACAACAAATACATGGATAGATTGGGCCAATACAGTGGATGCACAAATCATGAGACAAGGCTAATGATATGACACTTCATGCCACATTTTCTAAAAGATATTTATCAAAGCCATTTTTATCTCATAAGTGTATTTATTTGATAAGGAACAAGAGCATGTGCCCCAAGAATAGTGCCCTTGGAAGAAGAAAAACCCTACTAGCTTAGCCATCGAATCTAGAGAGAAGTGTGCCTCCCTTAAGAGCACACCCTTCGAAACAACTTATAACATTGTTCATTATTACTATTGGGCCATTAGTTAGAGGCACCCACTTCAACTTTGAGATGCATGCATGAGAGTTATTAATTATAGTTAGTGCCCAGCCTTTGACTGAGTTAGTTGCATTTAATATTATTTGCTAATATTTAGTGATATGCATGCCTTGATTAGGGTTTGGACTTGGAGACTTCGTAAGCCTAGAAAAAGGCCTTTTGGATTTATTCATAGGATAAGAAAGTTGAGTTTCTCTTCTCCAACTTATAGGTTTCTCTTGTCTTATCTATTCTTGTGGATCAACTATAGCTTCTTGTCTTTGTCTCTTGGATTAGTTTTAGGCTAGTATTGTGAATTGATTCTCTAGTTGTTGTCTACAGATCCCAATTTCTTATAATTGGTATCAAAGCACATAAGAGCCTTCACATTGTTTTTTTGTTAGCTACAGTTTCAAATTTAGATCATCAACACTCTTCCAGACATGCATAAAGTTAACCCTCTCTACAACAAACCTTCCCTCTTCTTAGTAGTGCCTAACCTTCAACGCCCTCTCCAAGTCACTGTCCCACTGCGTCTCTAGTTACTTTCCACTGGATTTTTTGGTGTACCCCTTATGTTCATATATGCACCTATACAACAATCAAAAGGATACACATCAATTATTTGTCAAATAGTGTAACGCATGTACTTTTTTGGTGGTTTCCATATAGTACATATTTTGTAGAACTCACAGATATTTTGCTTTCAAGGATGATTTCCACACTAATATTGAACACCCATTCATTATGGGATATCAAATACTTTATGGTCCTTTTGACACAACAAGACTTTCATTCGTCTCTCTAATATATATTCCCAATAGTGCAGACATTATCAATGGTCTACTTTTCCATAAACCCATAGTGCTTTCCAATCTCCCTTAGTAATTAATAACAATTTCATCTTGCTACATCCATTGCCTACCACAACTCTTTTTTATATGCATCTTACATTTGCATCCTTTTAATTCTATTCTAATATAGCAACACATTATAGCATATTATCACTCTTTATACATCAATGCATCACTTCTTTGACATTTTACAATACATTGAGCAACCTATACATCACATTATACACACTATTTTATATTAATACTCAGGAGTACCACACATGATATCTCATCTCAACATATTTCATTCCACATATTTGCAACATAGAGGCTCCCTCATACCTCTATCTATATATAAGGTTATTCATAATCTTTTTAACATTGGTTCCCTTCATTGCACTTTGGCAACAAAGGTTTTCTTGGCACCCAAAACTATCTCACCCCACCAAAGTTTTCATAGCCCATAACCACCATTTTTCAGCATGATAGTTCATTTATACACAGTAGAGCAACTTCTAGTAACAACAATGAGCTTAGATATTGTAGCTTTCCCCCCACCCTGATGTCATTACTAAATTGGGAGGAAAACATGGATGCTTTCTGGTTAAATTGGCAACACAGTGAGGATGATTTCCACTTAAAATGGGAGGAATTGATAAGGAACAAAAGTGTGTGCCCCAATAACAACACCCCATGAAGAACGAATGCCTTGCTAGCTCAACCATTGGCCATGGAGAGAAGTGCACCTCCCTTAAAGAAACACCTTTCTAGAGAGTATGCATTGTTTATTGTTATTGTTGGGAAATTAGTTAGAGCCATCCCCTTTAGATTTGAGTTGCATGCATGAACATTAATAATTATAGTTAGTGCATAAATTTTGAGTGAGTTAGTTGCATTCAATATTATTTTCTAGCCTTGAGTGATGTGCATGCATAGATATGAGTTTGGACTTGGAGACTTTGTAAGCCTATAAAAAAGCCTCCTGGATTCATTAATAGACTAAGAAAGTTGAGATGCTCTTTTTCAATTTCTAGGCTTCTCATGTCTTATCCATTATTTTGGATCAACTACAACTTCATCTTGGGATTTGCTTTGTCTCTTGGATTAGTTTCAAGCTAGTATTGTGGAATGTTTCTCTGGTTCTTATTTGCAGACCCCTACTTCTTATCATTCTTTTTGATGAATCAAATATGTAATATATTTTTGAGTATATATTAGATTTGATTTACCTTTTGAAAGTGAAAACACCATTTTGGAACCAACACTCACCACTTCTCCAAAAATGACTAGTGCCTTGTAATGCAAGGTCACCTTTTGACCTTGGGATTTGGAACCTTATCCCTAGATTTCTCTTTATTTAAAAATAGGAGGAAGACTTATGTAACAAGGAGGACTTATTGAATAAAAGATATCTAATCTCTACTAGTTTTTCTCAAGTTTCTTAGTAACTATTACTCATGTTTTCATTTTTAGTGGTTAGGATTGCATGTGTTGCTTGTAAGGGTTGAGGGATAGAAGTAATATACTATTATGTTATCTATCTCTAGGAGTGATTCGTTAGCTAGGTTGCTTTTGTTGTATCCTTGGTTTTCTCTAGCATATTTATGTTTACTGACAATTGTTGTTTGTATTCTTGTGTGTTATTTTGTGCATATTTCTTGGTGGCGGGTGCTTTGTTTAGCTGGTGGTTAATAGGTCTAAAAGTATAGGATGGAATCCTACAATTCGCCCTAGTATTGTTGGTTGGAGTGGTCATGTTTTTTACCCTTTTTCTTATTATAGTATCTCCTTTTCACTATTTTCTATTACTAGCCTTAACAAGTAAATTGGCCTTTCTTCAGTTGATTTACCCTCTCTAGGACAACCCTAGTTGTTTTTTTTCTTTTTTCAAAATATTAATTTTCTTTTAATTTACCTTGATTTTTTCACATATATGCAATAAAAAAGCTGCTCACCTTGCTAGGAATTTATCCGACTGCCCTAGTTGCTTGTCCTAAGCTGTAGGGAAATAAGTAAAGACATGTTTGAGGCCACTAATCCTCAAGGGATTCACACATAAATTTAGGACAACCATGTAAAAACCCATTTCTTTCCCTTTTTACTTGATTTTTATATGTACTTACCTTTTATAATTATTCATCTTCATCATTGTTACATTGACATGTAATTCCAAGTAGATTTCTCTTTCATTTTCAGTACTTTCCAGTTCATTAAAAATTGATACTAGAGACAAACATTTGATCATGCCTCATTGAGAGAGTGTGAACTCTGAGTTGGAGGTTGTTGGGCATGAGGCCTTTGAATGTTTGTGATCTTTGTTTGTTCTTTGTATTGATTAAATTGACATATACCCACACATAAGTTTCTTTAGCTTTTCATACTTTCAACTCACTAAAAATTTATATTAGAGACAAACCTTAGAACATGCCTAATTGGGAGAGTTTGAACCCCAACTTGGAACTTGTTGGGAATGATGTTGCTCAATGGTTGTGATATTGCTTCATTCTTTGTGTTAATTACATTGGCATATACCCATAATTTTTTTTATAATTTTTTTTTTCAATACTTTTAAACCCACTAACTAAAGAACTAGTTGAAATATTCTTTGCACATGGTAGCCATGTGACCTACAAATAAATTCAACCCCATTCCTTTGGGATTTGTAATCTATTTTCATTTCATTTTCATCACAAAATTTGTATGTGCCATGATAACTTGATTCAGAGGATATGATGGCTGTATTTTCCTACCATCATACCTATTGTGGTTAACATCAATTATAGTAGGGAAGCTTAATTAATTTGCATTTAAGTGTTCATTTCAGGTTTCTATCCTTATAGGGCGCCATATAAAAATCCATGCTAAATACCACAAAAAAGTATTGAAACAAAAGTGTGGATTCATCCCATCAAAACACAAACATTTACTTCAACTTTGTGTGTGTGTGTGTGTATCTGTTGTATATATCTTACTTAGATTTTAGTTTTTGTTGACCAAGGGACATGTTTGTGAAAGCAATATGTACTCTCATAATGTGGATGGATTTTGGTCTTTCCAATTTATGCATTATCAATTTCTAGAATACTAAGATTCAAAGCCAAGGAATCATAATCCAAGGTCCCTCCTAAAAATGATTCCCTATGTATCAAAAGAGTGAATTATTTGTTGGATTGATTTTTATTGGTAGCTCATCAATCAAAAGTGGTGATTAGCTTGGACTTAGTTGGAATTCTAATCTACTTGGGTAAGTTCGACTAAACTCCCTTGGGGGAGTCTTGGAGCTCTTCCTTTGTGCAAGTATCCTTCTTCCTTCAGGGCGACTTCAAGAACTCGAAAGAGCTAGCGCTAAGAATGGACTAACTCTTCCTTCTTTGAATTGCATGTGGTACTCTCTACTTTAGAAACATGATATTCGCTAGCCTATGATTTTTATACAAGTGACAAACACATGATACAAGATAAAAGCTGTGAGCTTAATTTGGGAAGACCTTTATAATTGAATGGTAGCCTTGCTTGCTTGATTAAATAGATACAATTTTATAAGACTTACAAGTTCAATGTATCAAGCCTTTATCCCTTTTTCACATTTATCATGGATTTAGCAACATATCAGTTGGCCAAATTTGATTTTCCAGATTCAAGTTTTTTTCACTCGGCCTTCCTCTACCTTTCATAGTTCACTTTCCAGACAATTTTAGGCTTGTTTTCCATCTCATTTGAGTGTGAACAATTTATTGTTCAAATATTATAGTTGGTTGTTTGTAATTTTCAGCCACATTAATGACATGGTTCTAAATTTTGAAGATGGATTTGACTCTTTTCCCCACACACTTGCATAAACAATTCATTCGACAAAGTATCTTAGATCACAGTTGACCTCGGGAGCTAGTTTAGACTGATTTTGCACATCCATATGAATGTTTTCAACTTTTTGATCACTCTTTTTAGTTTGTTGATCAAAAAATTCAATGAGCACATCATTCACCTCTCTTCGACCTTTTCAACCCTGTAGCACCCAAAAACCATACGAATAGCAAATCAAACAAATCTGAAAGAAAACCTATAAAACAAATTTTGAATTTTTTTATAACAATAACTGGGGATCACAGAGAAGAACCCTACCTACCTGGATGCCTGGTATCTCTTCGGTCTGCAACTGAAGGTGGGGGGACGACTCTCCACCCAACCAATCCCCATCCAATGGCTGAGGTCCCTAAGCCCCCAACAATTAACCCTATGCCAATGCTTGATTCCTTTATTTCCTCTTGTTGACAACCTCCTTCTGTTCCTCCTCCTCCTCCTCTCTCTCTCTCTCTCTCTCTCTCTCTCTCTCTCTCTCCACTCCCAAGCAAATTCCAAAATCCCTTTTCTCTTCTTCCGCCCCTCCTTTTATTCCCCCCTTTCTCCCCCTTTTCTTAATTTCTTGTTTATTTTTTTTATTTTTATCATAATGAAATTTCACTTTCTGTTACTACTTTAAAAAAAATAAAATTATTATTATATTACTTATATCATATTATATTGAAACTTCTATATTCATATATGGGGGTTGTTATAGCCTCATCGGTGCTATCCGACATCTGGTTCCCAGTACCCCGATCTTGATACCAGGATCATTATACCCAGGCATATCGAGGGCTAGCCTAAACATCCTCCACCTACACCCTCAAGGCACTAGCCCCAGGCATCATAAGTCCTTCTACATAAACCTCCCTCCCGGTGAGTGTGCCTCTAACCATGGACTTCTGGAAGAAGTCAAGAGCTACTGTCATAGCGTTAATTATTGAGCTTGTCCCCCAAACCACAATATATTTATAGTATCCATTCTCATTCATGGACATGGGATCCCACGAAATCATAGAATGATTAGCCTCGTCAAGCTTATTTGAGTCGCTTACCTAGAACAACCTGCACTTACCACAATGAATAATGATTAGTATCCATTTCTCAAGATAACAAGATATCATGAATTCAACCTTGAATCATGTGCTAACAAGAATGTCTTGTCACCAGTTCATACTACATTTCATTACATCATAAGTCCTTATCATGATAAGACATGCCACGTTAAACACCTAATACATTCAGAGGCTCTGTGCTATCATTATAAAATAACTGGTCATGATACTCTCATAAATTCGCTAAGCATCTTATTAATATGTCATGACAAGCTGCCATAATTCAACATTAGTAATATCAACATGGAGTAACAACTTACATAATCCATCATCATATCAAATATGCATTCTACGGGGAACAATAAGGATTAGCATGAAATGATACATGTCATATACCAAATGACTTATATAATTTCTTATTCCTCACTAATACATGATAGAGCTGTAAAATACCATAATAAAACACAACATGATTTCATACCATTTATGTGCCAAATGTCATTTATCTCCAGATGCCATGATAAAGCTATTAAAATGCTAAATTAATATAATCACGAAATAATATCATTTTATGTTCCACACATCATCTTTCTTATAAAGCACCATAACGTCATGAAATAGCATCAAGAAGTATCACATGCACAACCCATGGCTATAAATCTCATGGCTAGAAATAACAACATCAATTTTCACCTGAATAATGCATGACCATGAATCGCATGTCTATAAGGCATCATTCTAAGAAACAACATGTGATAACACCCTACCGTGTACCACATAACTTACATTTCAAGATGCCATAAATAAAACTATAAATTACCAATTGAGTATCAAAAATCAGCGTATCATGTACCTCATGTTCTATACATCTAGAAACCATAATAAACTGAGTATCAACATGAAATATGCATCATGGAAATTGAGTAGTAACATGAAAAATTGAGTATCATCATGAAAAATGCAACATATGTCCTCTAACTTCAAAAACCATAAGAAACTATAAAATACTAACTCAGTATCAACATGAAATATGTATCATATGTCTTCTAACTCTAGAACTGTAAAATACTGACTGAATATCAATATGAATTAATAGAACCAATCTATGTGTCACAAGCTCGAGTCTACTAAAAAAGGTAAGGAAACTTGCGACGCATAGTGTCTGTGTCCTCCTAAGTGGATGACCCTGGATTATACTGATCCCATTGGACTTTAACTTGGTCAAGGATGCGATTGCGTAGCTGTTGACTTCTGTGGTCCAGTATACGATATAGTTTGACCTGGATGACACCTTCCTCAGAAAGCTGCAATCCATCCAAGTTGAAAATGTGAGAGGGGTCAGGAATGTAATGTCTAAGCACATAACTATGAAATACATTATGCATTCTCCGCAAGTGAGGTGGCAACTCAAGTCTGTAAGCAACAAGACCAATTCGTTCCAGGATCTTAAATGGTCCTACAAATCTTGGGGCGAGTTTGGCCCCTTTTCCAAATTTAAAGGGACTCTTCATGGGTCTCACTCGAAAAAACACCATGCTCCCCTCCTCGTAGCTTCTATCAATACGTTTAGAATGAGTGTAAATTTGCTAACGATCACGTGCTTCCTTAAGCCTTTGTTTAATGGTGACCATCTGCTCCTCCATATCTTGAAGCAGGTCAGGCCCTAGCATGACCTGATCCTCTAGACTATCCCAGCTAAGAGGGGTTCGACAAGGCCTACCAGACAAAACATCATACGAGGAAGCACCAAGAGAGTTGTGGTAATTGTTATTGTAAGCAAACTCCACCAGTGGGAGATACCTCCCACACTGAATCTGTTTGTCCATGACATACATTCTCAACATATCTTCCATTACTTGGTTAATTCTCTATGTTTGACCATCAGTTTCTAGATGATATGTAGTGCTAAAATTCAATTGAGTACCCAGGGACTCTTGGAGGCTTTTCCAAAACCTAGAGGTGAATTGAGAATCTCTATCAGAAGTAATTTTACGAGGGATTCTATGTAGACGAACTATTTCTCGGAGAAAAACCTGAGCGATAATAGGTGCATCAAAGGTGCTTTTTACTGTAATAAAATGAGCACTCTTAGTCAGTTTTTCCACCGCAACCATAATGCAATCATGCTTTTTTGGGGTGGTTGGTAGACTAGTCACGAAGTCCATAGATATCACTTCCCGCTTAGAATCTGGTATCCCATGAGGTTGAAGAAGTCTTGCTGGGTGATGGTGTTCGGCCTTAACTTGCTAGAATTCTAAACAATGTGCCACATAATGTGCTATATCCCTCTTCATTCTTGGCCAGAAGAATTTCCTTTTTATACCTTCATATATATTTTTAACTCCTGGGTGAGCTGAGTATGGTGCTCAATGTGCTTCATCCATTACTAGCCTTCGAACTTCGCTAGTGGTTGGTACATACACTTTTCCCCTGAATCTAAGGAGTCCATCCCCTTCCAATGAGTACCCTTGAAACCTTGGGGAGGTCGACTTCCCCTTTCAATGTGCAACTAGAATTTGATGGTACCAAGGGTCATTTACCAGATGGGATTTAATATTATCTTTAAGATCTGTTCTGGTTGATACCAAAGCATGTATGCGAGGTTGTCTACTTAGCGCATCCGCTACCTTGTTCTACTTCCCCTTTATAAAGGATATTCTGAAGTCATACTCACTAAACAGTTCACTCCAACGTATTTGGAGCGCATTAATATCCTTTTGGGTGAATATGTATTTAAGGCCTCGATGATATGTTTTTAGCTCGAACTGGCATCCCACTAAGTAATGCCTCCACAACTTGAGAGCCATCACCAACGCAACCAATTCTAGATCGTGAGTGGCATAATTGATCTCATAGGTTTTAAGTTTGCGAGAATCTAGGTGATGAATCCCTCTTCTTACATTAAGACTGCGCCTAAACCTTCTCCTGATGCATCCATGCAAACCACAAAATCTGTATCCATGTCCGGAACCTTGAGGACTGGGGCATTGGTTAGACGTTTCTTCAGCTCATTAAAGGCTTCTTCGTATTTACTTGTCCATTCAAATTTGACCTCCTTTTTTTGTAAGGTGGTGATAGGTCCTGCGATTTTAGATAACCCTTCCACAAACCTCCTATAATAGCCTGCCAATCCCATAAAGCTGCTAACTTCCTTGGCATTTCTAAGGGTCGGCCAACTTAATATAGTGTCAATCTTCCCTGGATGTACTAAGATTCCATTGCCACTAATTATGTTCCCTAGATACTGGATCTCTTTCTGGAAGAAGGATCATTTGGACAATTTCCCAAATAGTTTATGTTATCCAAGGCAATGAAGCATGAGTCTCAAGTGATCTTGGTTCTCTCGTTTATTGCGAGAGTAGATCAAAATGTCATCAAGGAACACTTGTACAAAGCGATCCAGATATTTCCAAAACACACTGTTCATTAAATTAATGAATGCTGCTGGTGCATTCGATAATCCAAAGGGTACGACCACAGTGGCTGAACCTAGTACGAAAATATTTTTTTGGAATGTCTTCTTCCTTGATCCTTAATTGATGATATCCTGATCGAAGGTCGATCTTGTAGAATACTGATGCACCTCTCAACTGGTCAAACAAGTCATTGATGCGAGGAATGGGATAACGATTCTTGATGGTGGATTTATTCAAATATCGATAATCAATGCATAAACAAAGGGTGCCATCCTCCTTCTTGACGAAAATGACTGGTGCCCCCATGGTGAAACACTAGGCCGAATCATTCTCTGATCGGTGAGTTCCTTGAGTTGAATACTCAATTCATTGAGTTTCGGCACAATCATCCAACAGGGTGTCTTTGATAGAGGTTCAGTACCGAGTTTTAAGGAAATGGTGAAGTCAAATTCTCAAACAGGGGGTAATCCAGGTAGTTTAGGAGGGAACACATCTGCAAATTTAGAGAGGATTGGGTGAGTTTCCAAGTTTGGGTTAAGGCTGGTGCCAACAGATTCTATCGTATAGATTATGCATCCTTTCCTTATACACTTCTTTACCTTGGATGTTGCGATGAGACGTAAGGAAAAATCGCGTTTAATCCCTTCAATCACTACTGGTTTGTCGAGGTCATCGATTCAAAAGACCTTCTTCTCATAGCAATCCACCAAGGCCCGGTGAGATTCTAGCCAATCCATTCCCACTATGATGTCATAATCCCCTAGAGTAGTGCTATACAAACTCATCTTAGTACAGACGTTCCCTATTTTAACTATACAATTCTTTACCAAAAGTCCTACTAACTGTTTTCGTCCTGAAGCCATCTCTACCTGGTCAAAATCAGTTTGAGCTCACGCTTCCAACCCACATTTTTGTAGCGTGGGAGGAGAAATGAAGCTATCAGTAGCCCTTGGGTCTACGAGAATAATAAATGGATTGTTTTTTATCATACCTGGAGACTCCATCACTGTAGCTTGGTGCTCTGCTTGGTGATGGTTGATCGCAACATGAATTCGGTGTCGACCTTGCGACTGACCTCCTTGAGTTCTTGCCCTATTTTGTCCTTCCCTTTCCAATCTTTTTCGGTTATCTCATTTTTAATGGGGACCCTAACATTCAAAACATTTAATGCCTATTGGGGCTACGTAGTTTGAGCTTCCCCGACCACCTCGACCTCTGCCTCGGTTGTTGCCTTTCCCTTTCCGTGGGTCGGATATTTCCCCCCTCCCACGAGGGGCTTTTGAAGGGGTGGTGGCAGCTGAAATGCTTACCACTCTGGCCAAACCAGAGTGACCTCTTCGATAGTTGAATCTTCTACCTCTAACCTGTCTTGCACCATAAGGTACAAATATTCCCTTGGGTGCCTGTGCTTGAGCTTGTTTTCCCATGTCAATCTTCTTTACCTGCCTAGATATGTTGGAGTTCTGAGCCATGGTAGTGGGTTTCCACATGGCTACTTCCGTACGAATCTCCAACTCCAACCCATGTAGGAATCTCTCAGCTTTCCTGCTATCGTCTGCCATATAGTCAATGTGGTGCACTGGAGAGAAGAATTCTTCTTCATATTATTCTATGGATCTCCCCCTCTGTTGTACCACATGGAAAGCTGCCCTCTGTTGGTGCTTATACTCATCAGACAGGAAACAGGTCCTAAAGGCTTCTTCAAAGAGCTCCCAAGTGGTTTGTGATGGCCCTATGTGAAGTTTTCTCTCCTTATTTACCCACCATAACAACACATCTTCCTTTAGAAGGCTCGTGGCTATCTATGCCTTCACATTAGTGGTAAAATTTGGAAAATTAGATTTGTGAATTTCCTTCATGATATCAAGTGGTGCCTTTCCTTCTTTTGAGGAGGATGGTCGATCACGGTCTTGTTTCTGTTTTTGCTCAAGTTCCCTATCTTGGCTTTGGTCCAGGTTTTGGCCCATATTTTGATTCTGACTTTGACCTACTACCAACTTCTTGAGAATACTAGATATTTCACCCAAGGAGTGTAAAATAACTTGCTCTACTGGAGTACCAGCCTCAGGTGGGGCAGGTGCCTGCCTTCTTCGTTTTGGAGCCACGAGTTACTGCAATTCAAGGCACAAAGGGTCGTTAGAACTTACTTATTAGGTCTATCATCCATCTATCTCCTACAACTCTTCTCAATTTGTGCCAGCCTAATGTTATTAATATCCAATACTATTTTTTTTTTGTAACTAGGGGAATCGACAACCAGGGATCCAATCCCGCTACCACTATACCCCCAGGTGCCCCACACACCCCGCAAGCATGGGACACGGGTAAAGCCGGGTGAGATTTGAACTTGTGACCTCCATTTACAACTGTGACTTCATAACAACTGAACCGCCAATGAACCACACCCGTGCGGGCTTAATATCCAATACTATTAATTAAATGTTTCAAACATAATTAATTAAGACATTAGTTTCAAATAACGTTATAATATTAATAACATTATAATTTCAATTAACATTATATTTTTAAAATATTTCAAAATAATTTTATCAAAATTATAATATTATGGTAGTAACAAAACAATATTATAATAATAGTTAAATATAGTGATAATAATGATTATCAATAATAAAATAATAACCACACATTATAATTTCAAAAAATAATTAAATATAATTTTATAATTTCAAATATTCAAAATATAAAATGAATATATATATATATATATATATATATATTCAAAATAATTTCACAATATATATTCAAAAGATTCAAAATATAATTCAAATATAATTTCAAAATATATTCAAATATAAATTCACAATATATTCAAATACATAATCATTGTAATATAATGCAGTCATTATAACGACAGCCAACATGCCTGAATATTTCACGCTTGGGCTTATTCATGTGGGAGGAAAGTAATGCTTGTTCAATGCTTGGATATGTGTATCATTCAACGCATGGCTTAACGCCTGGGTTTAACCACTAACATCTATTGGTAGTACGACTGCTGTTACACCAAAACCCGCAGGTGATTGGTAAAATCACCACCGCCAGATTTCAAGGATCCACGAGAGGCGATTAGTCCCTTGTCATGATACACCGGGGAGCGCTGACTATTTTCAATTTCGTGCAACAATCTCCCCCTCAGCGTGAGCCGAGTGTGTATCGAACTCGTGGCCTCTAGCTCTGATACCAATTGTTGGTAGTACAACTGCCGTTACACCAAAACCCGCAGGTGATTGGTAAACCCACCACCGCCAGATTTCAAGGATCCACGAGAGGCAATTAGTCCCTTGTCACGATACACTGGGGAGCGCTGACTACTTGCAATTCTGTGCAACAACATCAGTATTAGTATTATAATGTTTGGATATGTCAATTGAAGTAAAGCCAAGGCTTTTGGGGTTGGGGGGAGTGTATTTTGGTGAGCGTTCTCAGAGGTCTTGAAAATAAGATCAGAAGCAGGTCGACATAGCAGAATGGTAACTTGAGACCAGTTTTGAAGGCATAAATCTCTCCCTTTTTGGTGAAATAGTTAAATCGAGGTGTATATTAAATTGAGGTGTTTTGTAAACCTGGAGGTTGAAGGAGAGCCATGTTCTCTACAATTCTATACAAACACTAAATGAAAAATCACTTCTTGTAGATTGCTGCTATAAGAAATGAGTTTTTCCTGCCGTATTTAGGCATGATGCTTCTAAATTTTGATGGCACATTAAGTTAAGGTTGGTGATTCCATATGCTGAATGGCATTGTATGCATTATTCTTTACTTATTTTTCCTTCCTGGACCCCAAGTTTGTTGGCGTTGTAGTCAAAGACAGGGCAACTACCTTGAGAATCTCGTGCCTTGTATCCACTAATCTGTTTGATTCAACTACACTGCAATTACACCAAGTTGTGCTAAGCGATAAATAAATTGTAGTTTCAAAAAGATGTTACTGAATGTGTCATGTCACATATTTAGACTCTTCCTGTGGAGGATGTTACTTGCAACTGCCATTAATTGGATGTGGAGAGAGTATCCAATCCTCTAGTGTATGTAATTCCTTAGCCAAGTGTTAAACAGTTTCCTCACAAACATGGCACTCACTAATATTTTAATATATTTTTAAAATATCAATCCATACAGTTTTCCCATATCCAGGGAATTCAACAAGAAACATCAATAAAATTAGGATAACCTAGGGAAACCTAATGAACAACATTATTCATAGGTAGCAGTATTGATGCACTCCAAGAAGTGCAAAGAAATAACGATCGATATGTAGAACATCGAAGGACTGGGGATACACGCAGTGGATCATCTTGAGCTTGAACGTAATGGTTAGTTCATAGGGGAGGGGCACAACCCCTCCTCCAAAGAAAGATCTCTCGCAACAATAGGCAGTTTCTCCCATGAATGTTCAGGAGGAGGGAATCATAGGAGAGGGATTCTCTACTATGGAGGAAAACCCTAAACCAAGGCAAGGAACTCATGGGCAAGGGTCTTGTATTCCAAAATATCTGAGTATTCCTGCTATTCCGGTAAACCCAACTCATATCAAGGAGAGAATACAAAATATGACAGATCATGCATTGATTGGAAATTTCATTGGCATCTGGCCTTCGGAGAAAGCTCTTACCTCGTGGATTAACTCCACATGGAAACCAAAAGGCCACTTCGATCTCCTACTGGACTCGAAAGGTTTCTTTACAGTGGTATTCTTAAGTATGGAAGACAAGGATCGTATCTTTGAGGGAGGCCCTTATTTCTATTATTCAGCGGGTTATACTTACGAATATGGAAGGATCATTTTAATCCTGACAAGGAGGACCTATCAATAGCTCTGGTATGGATTAGACTATACTCACTATCGATTGAATATTGGGATCCTGAAATTCTGAAGGCTATCGGAGGCGCTCTGGGACATTTTGTGAAGATCTCAGACCTTACTAAACAAGGAAGGTATGTTTCTTATGCTCGCCTCTGTGTATATATGAACATCTCGAAAGACCTCCCTGAGGGGATCAACCTGACCTAGGAAGACTCGGAATGGTTTCAAACCCTTGATTACGAGCACATCCCCTTTCGATGTCGGCGTTGTCACACTCATGGCCATCTGGTACGAGATTGCCATCTGACCTTCCAAGATGAGATCCCTATTGATAAACCTATGGAGAACCGAGACTCTGAAGGTTTTATTAAAGTACCCAATCGAAAAAGAATGGGAAGGAAGCAAAATGGCCCAGACCTTGGCAAAAAGGCTAACACTACTAATAGTTTTGCTGCTTTGGATCCTACCGTAGTGGAGATGCCAACCCCCTTGGTTGCTCAGGAAACGCAACCACAAGGTGAAGAACCTCTAGCTATGAAAGCAGGGACTTCTAATATGAACACCTCTGCTCAGGTAAACCCTCCTGAAGAGGCTAAATTGGATGAGGAACTGGATGAAATGGAACTGGGAGACCTAGATCTGGAGAGTATCAAAGAGGCATGCAAAAACAAGGAGGTTCACTCGATATCTGATACTCAACTGCAACTCTTAAAAGAAGCAATCCTCAAAACCAAACTGATTCCAAGCTTGGGGATAGGACCTTTAAAACTCAAGGAGAATAAAAGAAAGTATAAAGAGGTTCTAAGCATGGTAGGAGGACAAACAAAGATAGAATTAGGGAAGTTGGGGCGCGATTGGTGGACTCAGGCCAATACCCTACCATTCAGGAAGCTCTACTTTCGGTCAGATATCTTGCCTAATGAAATTTTTATCGTGGAATATTTGAGGGACCAACGGTCCTAAAAAAAACAAAACTCTGAAAAATAAGATCATGAAGGAGAAACCCTCTGTAGTCTTCTTACAAGAAACGAAGTGTTCTGGAACTCAGTTAGAAACCAATTCCATGAGGATTTGGAAGCAGTTTAAGAGTACGACGCTTGATGCAGTAGGACATGCTTGTTAGGAACCCATGTCTTTACTTTGTTAGTATATTGTTGTTGGACGCATATGGTTTGTAAGTCGTCCCGTAGTATTTGTTGATCCATAGTTTATATTAGCCCATAGTATTGACCCATAGTATTGGACGCATATGCTTTGTAAGTCGTCCCATAGTATTATATGTCCCATGATTTTGACTCATAGTATTGGCGCCTAGACTTAGCCCATGGTTTGTATTGACACATAGTATTGACCCATGGCATTGGCGCCTAGATTTAGTATATAAGTGTGTGTTGAGGCCTATGAAGGCACGGTGAAGTTAATTGTATTGAGCTTGCTCAAAGGAGGTTGCCCCCTCGAAGTGGACCGTGATCAATATAGAAGTGATTCTGAGTTCTATTATTTCTGAAATCTTATGTATTTGCATTAATTAATTATTGCAGGTTCATCACATCTGGCATCATAGCACTTTCTTGGGCTCGTTCGGTGGAATTTCTGCCAAATTTTTTTTCGCATCTGTTGCAGCTTCGGATTTGGGAATAATCCCTATCCGCTTAACTGTGGGAAGTACTTGGACATAAGCCCTAAAACTCATTGTGAAAAGTACCACAAGAACCCCAAAGTAGCTGGCCCATTGAGAGGACCTGCCAGTGAAAAGGGCAACGACCCCTACCTGATTGACTAGTTCCCACCCGTGAGGTAAACCAAGAGCTGTCGTTTGTGGCAAAGCGGTTATCAGTTGTACCTAAGCCGTGGAGTGAGGGGTACTGCCCCAATACGCAAGCCGTCAGACAACATTGGTGGCCGAGTGAAACACCTGAACTGTTAGGAAGCCGTACATACCTGGAGTCCATATCTATTTTCAGTTGAACTGTTGCTGATCACTTCCGCTCCAGATCCAGCGGTTTCAGATCTATTCTGAAAGTCGTTCTAGATCCAGTCGTCGTTTCAGATCCAACCGTTTTCGATCCCTTCCGCGCCGCTGTTGCCGATCCATTTCTGATAATAATAAAAATAAAAAATAAAAATAAAAAACCTGTTTTTCGGCCATATCTCCCTTGTTTCAACTCTGTTTTCCCTGAAACTTCACTGACATCCCTGTTTTCCTGAAACTTCACTGACATCCCTGCAATCCCATTATGCATATTTCATTCCTGAAGAACCTATCCCAAATTCCACTTCCCAAGACCAGAAATCCCACATTTGTCTATTTTTAGGGTTTGCCATAACTTCTTCAATTTTCACCCGATTGCCTTCAAATTTTACCATAGAGTTCCCGCTTCTGAAATCCCCAAAAACTGTTTTTTCGGCCATATCTCCCTTGTTTCAACTCTGTTTTCCCTGAAACTTCACTGACATCCCTGCAATCCCATTATGCATATTTCATTCCTGAAGACCCTATCCCAAATTCCACTTCCCAAGACCAAAAATCCCACATTTGTCTATTTTTAGGGTTTGCCATAACTTCTTCAATTTTCACCCGATTGCCTTCAAATTTTACCATAGAGTTCCCGCTTCTGAAATCCCCATTTTTTGCTTCCCTGTCCCTTAGAAAGTGTCGAAAACCTAGTCAAACCCCAACTACCCCTCCGAGTTTTTCCCAAATCCAAATTTCCCCTTACTAAATAAGCTTGTGTTTGTGTTTTTCTATCCATCCCCCCCGCCCCCCACAAAAAAATAAAATAAAAAAAATTACTGGTTATGGTTGTCACTCGCACAGGAGCCAACACCATGGAAGAAGCACTTGCAGCCATCCAAACCAAACTCCAAGATCTGGATGAAAAATTTCTCAGCCTCCATCTTCAACATTCAGCCATGAACAATAACCGACAACCAAAATCTTTTGCAACCATCGGGTTCTCTTCTTCCAGCAATTTTCGTGGGTCGAAGCTTGATTTTCCTCGCTTCAATGGTATTGATCCGATTGGATGGATATACCAAGCAGAACAATATTTCAGTCTGCATAATACTTTTGATGTCTAGAAAGTTCCACTTGCATCCTTTCATTTGGAACAGGAAGCCCTTCAATGGTACCGTTGGTACATCAAAGCTCATCCCAAACTGGACAGATTTTTGCCAACTCCTTTTGTCACGATTTGGTCCTAGTGCTTTTGATGACTTCACAGGAGCACTCACTAAACTCCACCAAATGGGTACAGTGAGAGAGTATCAGACAGAATTTGAGAAACTAGCCAATCACATAGAAGGATTGTCTGATGAATTCTACAGGAGTTGTTTTATCAGTGGTCTCAAGGATGAAATCCGCTCAGAGGTCAAAATGTTTTTTCCCAACACAATGATGGAAGTCTTAGGGTTGGCTAAGCTAGCCAAGGACAAGATCGTAGCTCAACAACGCTCCAAACCCACCTTTGTTCCCTTCAGAAATATGGGTTCCCAACAACCTCCCATCAAGCCTGCTCCTCAACCAACTCCTATCAAGCAATTGTCTGAAACAGAGATGCATGCACACCGAGAAAAAGGGCTTTGTTATAATGGTGATGAGAAATTCACTCGGGGACATAGATGTGTTCAACAAAAGCTCTATCTCTTGGATGTGGATTCTCCGCCTGCCTCAGAACTTGATGAAGAAGCTCCAGATATAGTAGATGATCAGGTCGACATTCAACACCCGCCTGTTGACACCCCATCTCAGGACGACCCACCCGAGATCTCTCTCCATGCTGTAACCGACGTCACCACCCCACAAACAATACGAGTCAGGGGATACTTCAAGAAGCTCCCTCTTACCATACTCATTGATTCTGGTAGCACCCATAACTTCATTGATCCTCGGATTGCCAAACAGGCTGATTGTTTTGTCCATCCTTGCTCCAACTTTGAAGTCATGGTTACCAATGGGGGCAACTTACCTTGCAAGGGGAAGTGTCACAATGTGCGTATCTCTATGGAAGATTATAACCTGCGCTCTCACATGTTTGCCTTGTCCTTAGGCGGATGTGATGTGGTTTTGGGCGTTCAATGGTTACACACACTTGGCCCCATCTTATGGGATTTTGCTGAACTTTGGATGCAGTTTTCAGTCAATGGGGCACAACACAAATTTATGGGCTTACAACCAGGGTCTCTCTGCATCATCAGTTCACATCGCCTGGAAAAAATACTTAAGAAGAATTCACATGGTGTCATCGCTCAGCTCCATTCCATTCAGATGCACCCATCGACAGTCTCCACTACTTCCTTGGATAGATATGCAGGTGTCTTTGCTGAACCAATGAACTTGTTTCCTTCAAGAGACCTTTCCGGTAAGAATTTAGTCGCATCTACCTCTCAGCAGGAAATGATGACTATTTTGCATACAGCACAGAAGTGGCAACCATCCCTATTGGGGAATTATTTCTGCATCAAGACTGATCTCCAGAGTCTGGAAACTTTCCTGGAACAAAGGGTCTCCTCCCCAACACACCTGAAATGGGTTATCCAACTCATGGGTTATGACTATGCGACCACTTACCAGAAGGGTAAGGAAAATATGGTGGAAGATGCTCCTCCTCGCACATTTGATGACCCAGTTTATCTTACAACTATTTCTTTGCTTGTTCCAAATTGGTTGCAATCTGTTCAACGGGGCTATCTCTTCTATGAACTCCATGCTTCTTCATCAGTAGGGCACTCTGGGTTCCTCAAAACGTATGACCAGGAACAATGTAACTTCTTTGGTAGGGACTCAAAAGGACAATTCAACGGATGGTGGTTGACTGTGATACTTTCCCGGTCAACAAGGGTGAAACGACCCTCCTTTCGGGACGGCTCGAACCCTTGCCCATCCCTCCACAGATTTGAACAACTATTTCTATGGATTTCCTAGAAGTGCTCCAGTGGTATAGTACCACATCTCAAAGGACACCATATGAAGCAGTCTCTGGAAAGGCACCACCAGTTCTTCTTCCATACACCTTCAGCAGCTCCCCAGTTCAGGAAATTGATTCAATTCTTTGAAACCGTGATCAGCTTCTTCTCATTTTGCAGGACAATTTTCACATGGCAAGAATTCGACTGAAACAACAAGCCGATCAACACCGTTTTGAGCGCACTTTTCAAATCGTTGATATGGTTCTTCTACATCTACATCCTTCCATGCAAT
This sequence comes from Larix kaempferi, assembly GCA_027924585.1. Lineage (NCBI taxonomy): Eukaryota > Viridiplantae > Streptophyta > Pinopsida > Pinales > Pinaceae > Larix > Larix kaempferi. The sequence continues at coordinate 12,666,449 of BSBM01000258.1, read as the reverse complement.
CCTCCTTGAAACTCCAAAGGCGCAAGTGGGTCGGAATGCAACCCGAGGATGCTACAGGGGACCCACCCCTTCAGATTCTGCATCAATTTCCACATCTAAAGCTTTGAGGACAAATCTTTTTCTAAGGGAGAGGGGATGCTAGGAACCCATGTCTTTACTTTGTTAGTATATTGTTGTTGGACGCATATGCTTTGTAAGTCGTCCCGTAGTATTTGTTGATCCATAGTTTATATTAGCCCATAGTATTGGACGCATATGCTTTGTAAGTCGTCCCATAGTATTATATGTCCCATGGTTTTGACTCATAGTATTGGCGCCTAGACTTAGCCCATGGTTTGTATTGACACATAGTATTGACCCATGGTATTGGCACCTAGACTTAGTATATAAGTGTGTGTTGAGGCCTATGAAGGCACGGTGAAGTTAATTGTATTGAGCTTGCTGAAAGGAGGTTGCCCCCTCGAAGTGGCCCGTGATCATTATAGAAGTGATTCTGAGTTCTATTATTTCTGATATCTTGTGTATTTGCATTAATTAATTATTGCAGGTTCATCACAATGCTGGAGGATTAGCAATCCTATGGGATCTCGGAGAGATATCCCTCACCAAATTTCTCTCTACGACCTTCAGTCTCTCTGCAGAATTCCACATATTAGGTACCAATGCAAGAGGAATTGTCACAAACGTGTATGGTCCGAGTAGCTATCTTGAGAAACGGAACTTCATCACAAGTATGCTCAACCTGAGGAGGACTTTTGAAGGTGCTCATTGGATCATAGGAGGAGACTTTAATCTGATCAGGTCCCTATCAGAAAAAAAAGGAGGAAGAAGGGTCCTCACCCCTGAAAATACTCTTTTTGATGAATTCATTGATTCAAGTAACCCTATTGACATTGGAGTGGGGAGCAATGGGTATACTTGGAATAACAAAAGAGGAGGAGACCATCTTGTAGTAGCTCGACTTGACATATTTCTTATCTCGGAAAGTATTATGCTCTTAGGAGGGACTTTGACCTCTCGCCCTATTGCCTCAGCAGGATCAGACCACTATCCAATTACCCTAATTTGGAGCAACATTGGAACCAGGATGACCCGACCCTTCTAGTTTGAGAAGTTTTGGCTAACCCAAAAATATTTCTCGGCTCAAATGGAGAACCGGTGGCAATATATCACTCCTCCGATTGGCACGAGGATGTACTAATTTCAATAGAAACTGAAGTTAATAAAACAGAAACTGAAGGTCTGGAATAAAGAGGTGTTTGGTAACATATTGATGGAAAAGGTTAAGTTAGAATCCCAGATGGAAATAATCTAGGAAACCATTATGCAACAGGGGCTAACTAGAGGACTAGCCTCGAAGGAAAAACTACTATCTAATCAAATCCAGGAGCGATAGACACAAGAAGAACTTATTTGGCAACATAACTCTCAGAACCAGTGGCTGAGGGATGGGGATAAGAACACCAAGTTTTTCCACAAAGCTACGATTCAACACAGGCATCAAAACCAGATTAGAAACTTGTGAACTCTGAGTGGTCAGGTAGTGGAATCCCACGAAGATATGGAGCAGGAACTGATTCATCATTTCAAGACCATGCTAATCGAACCCTAGATTGATCGAACTGAGGCCTGCAGGGAGATCAAAAGTGTCATCCCTAGGCTTATTGCTGAGGAGCAGAATGAGATGCTCACACGTCCTATAGAGTTTCAGGAAGTGGAGGGTGTTATCAACCAAATGGAGGATGGAAAATCTCTTGGGCCGGATGGCTTTACAACTAACTTATTTCACTATTTCTGGGACTTTATTAAGAACGAAGTTTGGCAGGTGGTGGAGGAATCCAGGAGAATGCGGGGGGTTCTCCTATCTCTTAACTCTACTTTTCTAACTCTGATACCTAAAACCCCGATGGAAGAGATCCCTGAGATGTTTAGACTGATCACCTTATGCAACATAATTTATAATATTATCACAAAAGTCCTGGCAAACCATCTCAAACCTCTCCTCCCTTCCTTAATTTCTATGGAACAATCTGGATTTGTGGAAGGACTAAAAATTCTTGATGACATTATCGTAGCCCAGGAGGTTTTGCACTCTTTTAGGGTTACCAAAAAATCTAGTATGATGATGAAACTGGACTTGTCTAAAGCTTATGACAAGCTTAACTGGACCTATATGAAGGAAATTATGAGCTCCTTTGGGTTCAGTGATGTGTGGATTCATTGGATATCCAATCTTACCTCCTCTGTTTTTTCCTCTATCCTGATCAATGGTAACCCTTCAGCTGTCTTTAAACCTTCCAGGGGTATTCAACAGGGAGATCCTCTCTCTCCCTTCCTCTTTGTTAGTATGACTGAAGGGTTAGGGAGGCTCATCTCCCACTTAGTGGAGCAAGGGAGCATCAAAGGTCTCAGATTTCCACCCTATAAGAAAGCTCCGACTCACCAGCAGTTTGTAGATGACACTCTCCTCATGGGTCACTCTTTAGTCCAAGAAGCAAGACAACTCAAAAGGGATTTAAACACTTTTCTCCAAGCCTTTGGGCTAACAATAAATATGGACAAGTCTCTGGTTTTCTTTTTTAATACCCCTCCTATCTGTCAAAGAAATATTCTTAGGATTCTTGGTTTTAAGAAGAGCTCCCTTCCAACCAAATACTTGGGCACTCCTTTATCTTATTCTGTTTTGAAAAAGGTGTCATGGGAAGAACTCTTGAGTAGAATGAAGGACAAACTCTCGAGCTGGACTCTGAGAGCTTTAAACTTCCCCGACAGAGTAGTTCTTGTCAAACCTATCTTGCAAGCTCTACCTTTGTATCTTTTCTTAGTTTTGGCTGCCCCGAAATCTGTGATGAAGGAAATACGAAGTATCCAATGCTCCTTTCTATGGGGAGGAACTGATGATCATAGAAAATGGCCCTTGGTCGGCTGGGATACTCTATGCAAACCTAAAACTGATGGTGGTATGGGCCTTAGAGACCCGGAGAAGCTAAGCATTGTCCGTGGGGCGAAAATATGGTGGTGATGGCTCACTCACACGAATGAACTATGGGCCAGTTTTTGTGGCAGGAATTATTCCCCTCTGACTGAGCAACAATATTGGATTCAGATCGAAGTACTTGAGAAAGGCTCCCACATTTGGAACATGGCAAGGGCAGGCAATGCATTGATAAGAAAGCATAGATTTTGGGAGATACGACAGGGCTCCTCGGCCAACCTTTGGTCTGATGCTTGGCAACAAGATCCAACCCTCCAAAAACTCGCGACCAACATACCTCCCTCTTCTCCTGCACATAACCATAATTGGAAGACTGTGAATCAATATTTGCAAGAGGAGTAGGATGGCCGAGGCTTCCGGATGTGGAAACGTTAAATTGGTGGAAGGCACATTATGGGGAAGGGGCTGGGGATTAGATATATGAACTTCTTAATAACATACAAATAAAAATACACGAGGGAACGGATTTACTCCGTTGGGGCTACTCTCCCAAAGGTATGTTCAGCGTCAAGGAAGCTTACTCACTACAGACGGTCTCGGAGGGTCAGCCAGCGGGACGGGAATGGAAGTGTCTCTGGAATGCAAAATTATGGCCTAAAATCACATTGTTCCTGTGGATGGTGTTGAAGGGAAGAATTCTAACCTGGGAGAATATCACGAAAAGGGGTATTGAAGGACCGTCTTATTGTGTCCTGTGTGGGGATAATGGCGAAACAATCGCTCATCTCCTGGATGGTTGCAGTTTCACCTCAACATTATGGGATGAAGGGGCTACGGTCTTTCGCTTGACGGATAGAGTCCATACAGACCTGATCTCTTTTATCAAACGGTGGAGGGAGGATCCCTTCAATGGTCGACTTCTGAATCAGATATGGCAGTTGTTTCCTGGGTTCCTCCTATGGGAGATTTGGAAGGAACGTAATAAACGTATCTTTATGGTTAAAAAACAGACTAGTAAGTTGGTGTGGAGTCAAATTCAAAGAGGGATCCATGAAACTCTTAAGTTAACACCTTGGACGGAAAAAGGACCTGGTAATTCCTGATACTGAGACGAGAATTTTGCATACCTGGGGAATTCAGACTCTTCCAATTCATATAGGCAGCTTTCACCGACGTTCGAGCATTCCTGAAATTCTTGTGGTTTGGTCTCCTCCCATTTCAGGCCGGATCAAGCTGAACTTCGACGGGGCGTCCAAAGGAAACCCGGGCTGTGCAGGGTATGGCAGAGTCTTTCCCAATGACCAGGGAAGGGTGATGGATAGTTTCTATGGATCCCTGGGGAGGGAGACGAACAATGTGGCAGAGTGCGAAGCTCTGTTACAAGGACTTTGCATGGCTGGGCGACGTGGCTATTGACGTCTCCAACTGGAGGGTGAATCGAAGCGGATACTCTAGCTCGCTACTAATCTACGTAATGGGTCCCGCGCAGCCAAGGTGGCACCCTCGTGGCGGCTGGCATGGCGTCTTAATTGTCTTGGTGAAGCCCTTGCCATGATGAACATAGTCACCTTCCACCATGTACGTCGGAAGGCTAACTCCTTGGAAGAATTCCTAGCGAATCAAGGAACCACGTTCCAGGGAGTTGGGTGGGAAGGATCGGCCCTTAACATGCCAAAAGGCACATCCCACAGTAAGTGTCTCCAGATAGCTGACGCAGAGAGATTACTGAGGATCCCTCCTCTGGCGTTGTAATGTCCCCCATTTTGACCCTTGTAATATTTTGGGCTATAATGTAAATAACGTATGCATATTATGTATGATTCCTAGCGTGGAGCTCAAGGCCAAGGTCCCGCTAGTGAACGCTCAATCTAGAAGAGGCAAATATTTGATATTACGCTACCCATGTGCTAGTGAACCATGGGAATTGTAAATATCCATTTTAATATAAAAGCCCACAACTAGCTATGCAATGCAACAAGAGATGGGGGCATGATATTACAAGGAATTGGGAGTAGGACATTCAAACCCTTGGAGCCAATCAAGCCAAGCCAAGTGTCAATGAGAGAACCAATCAAGCCAATCCAAGTGTCAATGAGAGAACCAATCAAACCCTCAACTATCCATGTTGACTTTTGTACCCAATCATTGATTTCTCCCAAGAGTTGGTTGAGGTAGTTAATTCCTTAGGGAATGGGAGGTATGGTTGTCCAAATTCGGTTATGGGCAAGCCACCATGCATGGAAATTCGTGTTTGGCTTCTTGGGCAAGAAAGAGCCATGAATTGCTCCCCAAGCCATTACCCATCAACCCACTTTGCCCTCTCACGAGTTTAGAGCTTCCTGGGCATTTCCCTCCATGAATTTCCTGTGTTTACCTTTGTTTTCCTAGCGGGGAAGGGCGTTTTTGTTGTGGCTAACAGTGGGGAAGAGAGGGGAAACGATTTGGGGTTTAATTGAGGCCGTTTTGGCCCACTGAATGCTCATACATCTGTGGGAGAAATCAGTTTTCTTCCCTGGGGTTGATTCCCTCTTCCCATAATCCGTTTTTGGTGTGCCCATGTTTTGGGGAAAACCCATAGACCCTATTCTGTGAATCCATGCCAGTTTTGAGCTACTATGTGTAGAAGAATGTTGGGGTTGAGTTGGGTATCCATTGCTTTGGGCTGTGCTGTGCTTGAGGGTTCCCTTTTCCTTGTACATATCATGCCCAGCTCGGGGGTGGTCTCTGAGTGCTGAAAGAATACAAGTTGGGCAGAGACCTATGGTTGGGAGGAACGTTGCAGCGACATAGCTAGTTGTTCGGGACAGCATTGCATCAAGATGAGTATTTTATTGGGTATTTACTTCTGCAAATGTGTTAATTTGTTGACTATGTTAAATTGAATAACATTCATGTAATATGTGTGTGGATGAGGTTTTCATTCTGCTGTGCATGTTTAATTGATTTACATCTGCACATATGTATTTCTTTGCTTTAAAATCTAATGAATTGGCTGAGTTTTTATGATCACTCCCATAGAATAGCACCAGGTTCCCTTCCTTGCATTGTGTCCAAGGGTGGGGACATTACAGGCGTTACACTTGAAAATCAGGATGATGTGATTGATAAACATGAGACCTCCATGTCGTGGAGTGGACAAATGGCTCTTCGTTAATTAATGGAACTGGTAATAAGCCGACCTTTCATCCTTCGCTCATTGTTATTGATAATCATTTCCGGAGATATGGGGTGTACGAAGGTGATGATCCCTCGGCCTCTCACGTTCTTGCTGCGTGAGATCAGTAAAGCTTCTGAGAGAATGACGACCGACAAGGACAAAGATGATTATCACAACGCTTTGATCATAATGGTAGGTTTAATGGCGATAAGTGGGTTTACCCCTTTAAATTCCCTTACCCTGTTTGGATTCAGGCACCGTTGTTGCAGTTATGTTTGTGTTTCTACCTACCTTGTGCTGTCTGATTTACGTCGCTAGGTGGGTAATGGTAGAGAGGAAGAAGTAAGTATGCCGCCTTGCTGGAGACCTGCTAGGAGGGGATGTCCAGACCAGGGGGGTCTGAGTCGAGAGAGAAGGGGGCGTCAAGGATAGGGGGGTTCGAGTAGAGACCAGTGGAGTGTTGTGGCTACGATGGTGTTCTTTCACCGTTCGTTTCCTCATGAGTTACAAAAATATTTGGAGGAGCTTGAGGAGAATCTATGGTTATGCGTCGGGGGGGGAGAGCCTCTGTCGGAGGTCCTGGATATGGCCGACTAGATCTAGGACCCGGGGAATACTTAGGGAAGGATGGCCCTGTATAACCGGTTATGGGTCACCAAGACGCTGATTGCACAGACAATTGAGGCTCGGGTGGATGTGCTATCGAAGTCTCAACGTTTTAAAAATCATGAAGAAAGGTGCTATAACCATGCCGAGGACTCCAGCTTCATGCATACGAAGATCGACGCTATTGCAGAACATTTGGGCATTTCTTTCATGACAAAACCAAAGACTGATTCTCACCCGAAAGTTGTTGCACTCAGTGACCCGCCACTACCGAAGGAAGCTCCACCACGCTCCAACCAAGCTGCTGGTCCTGGGCCGTCGGGTTCATTGACATGATGTCCTTTGTCTATTTCGGGTTGGCTCTGGGTCAATTTATGTTTTGTATCTCTGCTAAGTCTTATGTTCCTTACTTTTATAGCATTATTTCTTATAGGTATAGTCAAAGATGATGTCTGCTTGGGTTATAAGAGATGTAATGTGCTTTTTTGGGACTGTTGGGCTCTACCTGGTTAAGCATATTACTTGCTGGCAGAAAAACGGTTTTGGTAACTGTGATCAATTGGGAAATTCAAGTTGTTATGTAGATCGGGGTTCCACTCTTAGAGATAGATTTGATGTAGATGATTATGCAATTCAAACAATGAATGTAATTTTTATCTTTATGGAATAGAATGGTTTCACCCTTTTGCTTCACACACACACACACACACAGAGGGATGCTTTAACTCCCTACGGCTTCAACTTGATACGGCTTCAACTTGATCTACCGTGTGTAAAATACACCACCATCTATCATTTATTTCTAAAGCGAGGTTCTTTTGAACTCATCAACAAGCATGTTGCATGAGCTAAGAAGACCTTTGAAACTCATAGATGTTGTATTTTTATCTCGTATTCCACCACCATATACAGCTAAAATAAAAAATCCAAGCTTGAACAATGTCCTTTAAGTGTCTGATAAGAGTAACCCCAATTTTTGAATTCAATGGGTTGTATAAAACCAATCTCCATCACACAAGATTTGATGGATGATTATTTCGAGTGTTAACTGCAGATGTTGAAAATTACATCAAATATCCAACCGAGTCGTCTTCATGGATGTGTTCTGCCAAGTGCTTCTAGAATCTCTTTGTTGTCCATACTACGATAGCAATTCTTATTTCACTATGGGAGTTCTCACCTATGAGACCTCTACTCTTGAAATTGCAAATAAAACCACATAGAGGGTAATAATATGCAGAGATAAATCCGCACACTGATATAAAATAGGTGTTGTCCCCAAGACCATGCAGAGACAATTCTCAAGGATGAATTTCACACAATTTGGATCATGTGGAGGGAAGAGTAGAGAGATAAAACTTAGGTCATGAAAAATAATGAGTCTTATCATGCACAGAGATGAGTCTCAGACATAGAAAGAACAATAGTTTACATGTCACACTTCACCTAGAGATATACCAAGAAAGCATTCACTAGTTCGTTATGCAGGTCTCAAATACCAAGAGATCATTCACCAGTCACCATAAGAGAGTGCAGTCTCCGGTTGGGGAACACAAATATTCCAATCAATGTTCAAATAAATTATAACACAACAACCTCCTCACATTTTACCATGGAATGAATGCATTCCATGCTTTATCAACGCAACAGAAATTAGGGTTTCTTCATATATTTCAATGTAGCAATGAGGTATCAAAGAAATGATGCGCATCCCAACAATATTTGCAAGAGAATGAAACTATTAAATTCAAGTGCACACTCATTGTAACTCCATGTAGGTCTCCACTGTGACCATTAAGAGATATCTCCACGCACTCAAAGAAGTAGAGCGTGTTCCCAAAAAAAAATCACAAGAGGTGATGTCTTCGGTCTTCAATCTTGTAGTCGTCTAAAGATATCAATACACAACAACAAAAACATGGAGTCTCACACAACTCTAAAAGAAGGACTAGACGGTTCATGCGATGAGGGGAGGAATAGACTATGGTTCACTTTATCCCATGGGAGAGAGACATTACTGCGGCTTACATGTAGAGAATGGAAGAGAAACATTATGAGCAAGTAGGTAAGGAAGGGCAGATTGACTAGGGAGACTTCATGTATGGTAGAGATGAGCAGGTCATAGGCCATAGGATTTACAATAGCTCCGATACCAAAATGTAGCACCCAAAAACCATAAGAATAGCAAATCAAACAAATCTGAAAGAAAACCTGTAAAACAAATTTTGAAAAAAACTTTATAACAATAACTGGGAATCACAGAGAAGAACCCTACCTACATGGATGCTTGGTAGCTCTTCGGTATGCAACTGAAGGTGGGGTGACGTCTCTCCACCCAAACAATCCCCAACCAATGGCTGAGGCCCCCGAGCCCCCAACAATTAACCCTATGCCAATTCTTGATTCCTTTCTTTCCTCTTGTTGTCAACCTCCTTTTGTTCCTCCTCTCTCTCTCTCTCTCTCTCTCTCCGCTCCCAAGCAAATTCCAAAAGCCCTTTTCTCTTCTTCTCCCCCTCCTTTTATTTCCCCCTTTCTCCCCCTTTTATTAATTTCTTTTTTTTATCATAATGAAATTTCACTTTCCATTACTACTCTTTTTAAAAAATAAATTATTACTATATTACTTATCTCATATTATATTGAAACTTCTATATTCATATATGGGGATTGTTACAAACCCTCTATGGAGTTGAGGGAGGATAATACCCAATCCAGGTAGTCTAAAGAGGGCTTGCATCCAAGTCCCTCACCTCTCCTTCCTCTTTTCATCACCTTAGACACATGATCATCCAAGGTGTGCGTAGTATCTACCTCATGTTGAGCTACGAAGTGGTGAGTAATTGACTTGACCACTAGATAAGTGGGATCCATCCCCTACAGATGGATTTTTTTTATAACATGCTACTTTTATAGTATCTCCACTGAGGAGAATTGCAAACACCTTTTCTTCACAAATATCCCAAAATTTATCCCAAGGATAAAAAAAAAGTATTCATTTTTCCTTCTTTATGCCTCTTATCTTGATCATTTCCCCCAACTTTCAACATAAAAATAGAGACAAGATCATGCAATTGTTCACTTAATTTATTTGGTAGGTGTTATATTCCAGTTCTCTTTTCTAATTCCCCTCAAATAAGGTGGCTATACTTGTCATCAAGATTCTTTCTCATACCTTTCATCATCTAATCTAGATTTTCAACCTCGATTAAAAGAGTCATTAAGTGTCATGCCTTAATTTTGATTTGAAAGAAATCATGAAACAAGTTAGTTGTTTTGTTAGGTTAATTTTAGACATTTTTAGAAAGAGTAAGAGTTTTAGTGGAATCTCTCTTATAATTAAGACTATTTTACCTTATCTTCTCACAAGTCATCAAGGTGGAAACACCCTAAAACAAGGGAAACAATGTCCCCTAGGTTTACAAGAAGTCAATGCTTGTGAAAAAAGTCAAGTATCAAGACACCTACATTTCAGAAACTAGAGAAACTCGTTACACCTATCATAAAATTCGAGTCACCCTATTCCTCTTCTCTTGTTTAAATCCCATACTAAATCAAACCCGTAAACCCATCAGTCGTTGCAAAACCTTGGGTTATCCCTGTTATCACCTCTATCAATGCTCCTGCCAAAGAAGGAAAGGGCACCCCCCTACCGAAACCCCAAGCGTTCCCATTGACCTATGACACCAAAGGAAGAAGCAGAAAACCCCAAAAATGGCTAAGTATAAATGAATTCCAAGCCAAATGATCAAGCCGCAGTAAGAAAAATGAGAAAAAACAAGGCAATAGAGGTCTTCCCCACCCAAAAGGGATTGAACGCTCAAGATTGAAAGAGCAAGGTCAGATCAATGGCTCAGAAGCGATCTGCAATGCATCCGCTGAAAGGAATTTACGACTTTCCGACTTTCCAAACCCGCATTGCGGATTGCGGAAGTCAAAAAGGCATTTGTTTTAAAAATGGCACAATTGGGTTTCTGATTTTCGAAACCCGCATTACGGAATGCGGATTGCGGAGATGTAATTATTCCCAGAGCGTGAAGTTGGGTTTCCGAGTTCCGATAACTGCATCATGGAATGCGGATCGTGGAGGTGACTTCTGCGAAACTCCGAATATATGAGTTTCCAACTTCCGAGTTCTGCACTGCGGAATGCGGATTACAGAAGTGCAATTTGACCAGGGGCGCAAATTCGACTTTCCGATTTCCGCAACTCGCATTGCGGAATGCGGATTGCGGAGGACTAGTTTTTCTGGGGGCGCAAATTCAGGTTTCTGATTTCCACAACCGGCATTGCCGAATGCAGATTGCAAAGGTGATTTCTGCGAGGTTGGGAAATGGCACTCTGATTTTCGAAACCTGCATTGCGGGATGCAGATCGCGGAAGTGATTTTTGACAGGGTCCGTTTAGAAGCCCCGACTTCCGATATCCACATTGCGGATTGCGGGAGGATAATTGCGGATCTGAGATGTTTTACAGGGTAAATTTCGGCCATGGAAAATGAAGAATTTCACAGGGAAATGACACGATTGGGAGCCGATTTGGATGCCAAAGAGAAGCACAGCCTGGTTATCCGTCTAAACCAGCTTAACACGACCCAATCCGAAGGACAAACAGGTGTTCCCAAGGCCCAAATGCATGTTGAATAAGCACAAAGTTTCCCACTGGTGCGTCTAACAGACTCAGATGCAGTTGGTTCGAGCAGTGCGGTGTGAATGGCCTCATCCTTTCCAGTTCAAGACTGTTGTCAGTAAACGGCCGTTTATGGTTGAATTTGTTAGAGGTTGTTTGATATTTTGTAATCCTATAATGGCAATGTCTGAATTAAACCCATGGGTTGGATGTTTTTGGATGCTAAGAGATTAAAATCTTTGCATATGTGTTGAACTCATCCTTTCAATTCATGAGAAGACCCGATTCTGGAGCAGAGATTCTTGTGATGAGTGTTTTGATGTTTGTTACTTCCTGTGCATGTGTTCTTCATTTGCATTTACATTGATTGTTTGCTTATGCAGTATCTAGATCAAGACTACATGGTCTGAAATTCATATTTTATTCTTCAAATGCATATGACTAGGTATTCCACCCTTTCTTCTTGAAGTTGCAGGTTAGAATTCATTTATAAATGCTCTGGCTCTGTGATGGAATTTGTTTCCTTTTCTGCCTTCATCTGCTGATACCTTTGACTTGAAGAAACCTCATCTACCTCGCCTCTACCTCTTAAGTTTTGGTATAAATCAGTCATTTGTGACTATAAATCCACTGAAGTTTGACTCCATGCCCAATGGTGCTCTTGTCCATAACCCCAACTAGCTGAAAAATCCCTATAAGTCATTATCTGAAGGTCTAGCCACCAATTTTACCTATAACCAACTTGTGCAAATAATATCCTAAGTGTTGAGTGGATTGTGAAAGAGAGAGCCCTCTATGTGGTTGGAAAGGCTAGTGTCCATCCACCAAAGCTTGGTTTGAAATAGTTACCTCATGATCCCTTTTGCTGCAACCCAGGAAAATCTTGAGTGATAACATTCTGGCGACCATACTGGGGACTCGAAGGATTTCTTTACCAGAACAAGAATTTCAAAGCATCAAATAAGATCTCTGAGGGAAAACAGAGGATCATAAATTTCAAGGTTGTAACTGATCCAGGTGGATATCGGTGGCGGCCCACCTCTTCCTACCGGCTCAAAACAGTCTTCTGGCAATTTTGGCAAATTACTATTTTTAGCAGTTTTTCGGGTCCTAAACTTCCGGAGCCGTTTTGAGGCCCTAAACGACGTTTTTTTCGGCATGGTCGGGCAAATATGAGAACTACGCGACTACCCCATTCACTTGCCGGACTCGATATTTTTCGACCCTTTTTGTAATCCTTGAATAGATATTTCCAATGAGCTATTGTGCGCCCCAAATGGATATCGTATACAAAAGTTATGACCCCGGGAAGTTGATGTACTAACTTACCCAAACGGGGCCCACATGACTTTTAGCACTTCATCTCCTAGGGTTAGGTTTTTGGATGTTTGGGATTCTTTCCCTCATGCTTATGATAAATAGGCAATTTCGGCCTCTCTTTGTATTCATCTTGGCACGAATGAGCATAGCGGCCACATCTCTTCCTAGAGATAGCTACCACCATTATAGCTGTTGTATTTATAGTATGTTCTATTTCCGCTATTTAATAGAATATGTGTTTACTGTATCATTGTGTTCTTTGTAATATATCTGTGTATGCGAATATATATATGCTATCTTATTTCGTTCCTGCATAAATCTGGATCAGTAACATTTGCCCTAGCGACTCCAACTTTCAGATTGGCGAGTTTCTTGGAAGAATTCTGGCTTCCAGGAGGATACCTACCATAAGTCAGCTAGATCCTGAACTAGAGAAGTTTGTATCAGATCCAGAGAATATGATTAGGAAAGAAAAGAAAGAACAAACATGTATTTCCCCCATTAACTAGGTCTTTTTCTTTACCTAAGGAAGAGGCACATGCTATAGAGATTGTCTCTTTTGATTTAAAAATTGAGCAGACCTTATGTAGCTCTAAATCTGAGACAAATCTTGAAGAAACCTTGTTTGATCAAATAAAATTTCAAACACACTATTTGAGTGCTTTGTGGGAGAATTTACAAAAAAAGGGACTAGATCTGATTTCTGAAGGTGAACAACGGTCAAACATATAGTGGTTATACATTATTCACCTGGCGGCTCTACTATCAATAGAATCTAGGATTCAAAGCATCACTGGCGACTCCATTGTCTGAAGGTGGATTCTATGGAAACTTGCAAATATGCAAGGTATGCTCCTATGGATCGTTCACACATTCCAGGTTTTCCAAATCGTATGCCTTGTATATATTGGAAAACATATTTGCCCAAATTTAAAGATGAAGAAGGAGATGATGCAACTCTCCATTTAATTAAGTTTAATATGATAACTTAAAGGTGAAATTTCATGAAGGTTGCCTTATGAAAATGTTCATGGCTACTTTAGAAGGAAAGGCAAGAACATGGTATGAAAAGTTGCCAGCTACTAGTTTGTATTCTCTGGAAGATTTTCATTTAGCATTCTATGAAAATTATAAGGAAAGTTATTCATCTTTATCACTAGTTGAAAATTGTTGTAGACTCTCTTGAAAACTTTATTCAGCACATGGAAAATGATTATGGTAATGAAGAATTAATGGATGAAGAGATCAAAGAATTTTATTAAGATGACTTTCAACATCAAGAATATATATTAGATAATAGTTTCCAGGATATTCAACAAGATCTTTAGCAGACAATACTTTCTTATTTGACTATAAGTAAAGAAAATCAGGAGCTTACTATTCAAATTCCTTATCCTGAGAATGATGAAAAAATTCGGCAGCCTTTAGAAGTTTCAGAGGACACAGTAGAAGTCATTCAAGGTTAAAAAATTCTTAAGGTTCATCCATATGAAAAGTTGAATGGAACAAATCAGGGTGTTAATGCTGAAACACGTGTTCTTTTCCCCGAGTCGGTTGAAGATATTCAGTTTTTAAATGATCAAGAGAAGAATATGGATAGTCAATCGGTATTTTCTACAGTTATTTTACTCTCTAGGGCAGTCATTGAAGAAGAGTAGGTTTGTTCTCTGGTGTCCAATGAAGATATTCGACAATGTTTTCAGTTTTCAAATGACCAAGACACACATAATATCAATCATTCAAGTTATCCTTCAAGTCAATCATTTCCTGAGTTTTTGTCTCCTGAAGGAGTAGGTCAAAATCAGATTGCTGAAATTGCATCTATGGGAACCTTAAATAGTAAACCTGTTCATAATTATCCAGACTTACGAGAAGTTAGTTAAGGGAAGCAGGCTGTGTATGATCTCTCTGATAATGAAGGAATTGCTTTCCCTGATTCTTTTGAGAACCAAAATGATATTCTTGTTGAATCACACGAAGGGTCATTCTTTGATATTCCTGTTAAGCTACATGAAGAACTAAGCATAAATATTTTGATTGGTAACGATGATAGTCTGCAAGTTCAACAAGATGATAATATTGAGTTACAAGAACATAGTGTGTAACACCCCCTTCCATCATCAATGCAAGGAGGGGAAACGTTAACAACACACGGGCTTATCGCAGACTTAGCCCCAATAATTTTTGCACATAAATTCCTAACATTTTAAAACTTCTATATGCAGATTCGTTTCAATATAAACACAGCGGAATGAACATGCTAACAAGCACTCGAATAGACAGTAATTGCAATCATATCAATCACAGCAGAGAATGATTCTACCTACAGAGACCCAATCTCATTCGTATGCCATGCATGGATTCTATATTAATTCCTTTCATTAAACATGGGCAATTTAACATATTGCAGAACACAAAATGGAATAATTTATAATCCACAGAACACTTATCTTGAGAAGTTGATGTCCAACAACTGGCTACGTGAAGGCAACGTTCCTCCCAATCGTAGATCTCTATCCAGCCTATATTCCTTTAGCTGAGAGATCACCCCCGAGCTGGGCTGTGTATCCACTAAGGAGGACTAGCTGGTTTCACTCACAGCCATGGCTTCAGTCAAGCATCCAAGAGGATAGAGGAGGGTAATGCTAAGCCAGTGAGCTCAACCACAGAGCTACAGGCATCTCAAGTGAGCTCAACAGTTAGGCACCCACATTACCTACCACATCCAACACAAGGAAGATCCCCTTCTCTGTTACACAGTCCCTCAGGAAACTCTTCCCTCCAGTGCTCTTCAGGATGGGCATAGAAAGGTCCAGCTGCTGATCTTTGAGATCCTAGCCTTCACTGGGTTTATCAAGCACACCCAACCTCTGCATAGTCAATCCCCACTTGAGTTCTCACCATTCTGCTCACTAAATACTCAAATCCGTCACTCGTTTTCTGAGCTGCAAAAACTGGGTTTTCCCATTGATTTTGGGGTAGCTAATGCTTCCAAATTCGCCCCAAGGTTCATGCTAATGGATCCCCCATTGGATTTCCCTGTCCCATGCCAAATCTGGACGTTTTTGGTCTTTCAAAATCTGGGTTCTCTCAAGGTCGTGATTTTCTGGTTTCCTCACTGTTTGCTCTCGTTTTTTTGGATGGGAATGATGCTAGGTAGTTTCACCATGGAATGGGGTGAGAATGAAGCAACCTCCCATGAGGTTGAGTGACTTCTTGCCCAAGTAATCAGAGCCCATGCCCACCCATACAAATTTCAGGGCTGCCCATGCTCCATTGAAGCCATGGGCTGAAATCTCAACCACCTTCTTACAGCAGGCATTAATGTCACCTAGGGAAGTCAATGGGTTCTCATAATGACAAATGGAAGCCTAGGGTTTAATCCCATAGCCCCCTCACCACTCCCTAGTGGATACACGTGGCCCCTTCTCATTCGTTGCCTCCATAGCCAGTTTTTGGTATTTTATTTCAATGTTAAATATTTACATCAATTTACAATATCCCATGGCTTAATAGCACGTGGGTAACAAAATATCAAGCGTTTCTAATTTAAATAAAATCCGAGCATAAACTAGCGGGGCCTTGGCCTTGAGCTCCACGCTAGGCAAACATACAACGTGTGTATACAATATTTACATTAGAGCCAGTATTTCCTAAGGGTTCAAAATTGGGGTATTACATAGTGGAAAGGAAATTTCTCATTTTCAAAAGGTCGTTGTTGCATTTGATATTTTTCAAAGATCTACAGAGTTTTTTCCTGCTATGAATCTTAAGGAAGATAAGCAGATGACTGCTATTTCTTTGAATTATGATCTTGAATTTAATGAAGTAGAACAACAACTAGTAGCTGAGAATGAAAGCATACTAATTCTTTTTTTTTTATCATCAACACGAGGCAATAGTTCACGGTCTTAAAGATCCTTTTCCAAGTATATTGCAATCATCAGGGAAATGGAATTTTGCAGAATTCATGGATATAGGAATCTGTTTTGGATGGTGGGTTGAATTGTTACATTTACAATTTATATTTATTTTTGAAGAGGGTCCAAGCAAAGTATAGTCAAGTGGTCATTTGATGGATTGGATACATTGGGTCTCTCCTATCACTTGACCCAGTGATTTTGTTCAACAAAGTAGGGTAGGATAGACTGTGTGCAATAAGCTTGAATATCAAGCATCTGTTTCAGTTAGCCATTTTTGATTTTTATTTAAAAGGAAAAAGAGGCCACTATTCTACTGTTCTTAGTACCTCACAGGGAGGATAACATCCCCAGTTGGAGCCGTTGTTATCACCTCTATCAATGTTCTCGCCAAAAAAGGAAAGGGAACACCCTTATCGAAACCCCAAGCGTGCCCATTGACCTCTTACACCAAAGGAAGAAGCAAAAAACCCCAAAAATGGCTAAGTATCATCGAATTCCAAGCCAAATGATCAAGTCGCTGTAAGAAAAATGAGAAAAAACAAGGCAATGGAGGTCTTCCACACCCAAAGGGGATTGAACGGTCAATATTGAAAGAGCAAGGTCAGATCAATGGCTGGGAAGTGATCCGCAACGCATCCGTTGAAAGGAATTTCCGACTTTCCAAACCCGCATTGTGGAAGTCGGAAAGGCATTTGTTTTCAAAATGGCACAATTGGGTTTTCGATTTCTGAACATGCATTGCGGAAACGTAAATTTTTCCAGAGCGTGAAGTTGGGTTTCCAAGTTTCGAGATCCGCATCGTAGAATGCGGATTGCGAAGGAGACTTCTACGAAACTCCAAATATATGAGTTTACGACTTCCGAGTTCTACATTGCGGAATGCGGATTGCGTAAGTGAAATTTGACCAAGGGCGCAAATTCGACTTTTCGATTTCTGCAACCTGCATTTGTTAGGATATCTCATCATTCACTTTTATACTTTGCATGCACCCGCATGCTGCCCAATCATCAGTATGGTACCTCCAACACCTAGTCCTTAGTATCCCAACACTCGGGAGCTACTTTCCACTCAGATTTAGCCCTCATAGCCTGTCATGCGCCCAGTTCTCACCTTCCACTGAAGAAGGGCGCCTTTCTCACCTACCAGTCCAGTTACACTTAAGTTATCACTCCGATTGACCCATAACTGATGTTATCACTCCAATTGACCTCCGACGAGACATGACTGACAATTCTGAGTGCAGTTAAGCCCTCATGCGCCCTCCACTAAGCCTCCATCCCTAGATTAGTGCGAATTACCATCAATTACACTTATTACACACATTTAGCCTCAGTTAGACTTAGTTTGACACCTGTTTGATAGTGACTTGTGCATTGATGACCACCATTGATTGATGATGAGGACTCCTAGTTGGAGCCAAGCTATGCCATTCAGTTAATTCGAATGAACTCCTTAGGCAATTCGAATTGCTCACTCATTGTGACAGTATTGTATTGTATTTTCACCCTTATTGAGATTATAGAGCACTGGTGCATGCTTTTGCACAGTTTACACCATATTTTTTGAGTTTCATCTATTGTGATTGATTTACTTGTTCATTAGATTTGCTGTGACTAATTTTACAAGGTATCAGAGCCATTGCAGGGACAATATCTCTTTTCTATAGGTGTTCTACAAGAGGATTTGAGTGAATTTGATCAAAATTACTGAAGTTTTGGCATGAAAGATCTCATGTGCATTCACTCATGTGCATGCAAAGCAGAAAAATACACTCCAATCCACTCCAGAAGCTTGAGTTTTCCACATAATTCCTGGATTTGATACATTGGACCCATTTAAATTGTTTGATCTCCAATCCCAGGTGTGATGCAACTCTAAAAGGGTGGGTTGTTCGACCTTACTATTCTTGTTTTGATTGTGATTTGCAGGTTAATCATCTTCACCAATTGCATTCGCTCTCTTGTGTTTGACAAGTTCTTCTACATCAAGTGCACTCGCTATTTGAGATGGAATACTCTTCTTCCAAGCCAGTTCTTACTCCCTTCAATTATTTTGAATGGAAAGATGATATGGAGATTATATTACGCTCAAAAGGGTGCTATAGAGTCACTGTTGGCCTCGAATTGGAGCCAAGCACATTGTTTGAAAGAACAAAACACTACAATAAGCTTGATGAAGCTTATGGTCTCCTTTGCCTCTCCATTTCCAAGGATCTTCACTTCCATCTCAGTGGATTGAAGACTCCAAAAGAAATATGGGAGAAACTTGACACACTTTTTGGAAAGCAGGACGAGCTTAGGGATTTTCAATTAGAGAATGAATTGATTGCTCTTAGTCCTGAGAATTTCGAGACCATCAATGAGTTTTTCACAAAATTCAAGCACTTGTCATTGCAGTTGAAGAACATTGGTGTTGTGAAAGAGGATAAGCAATTGATCCTCTCCAGTCTCAAAAATATTGGGAAAGATTACTCGGTATTTGTCTCTACTTTCAATTCCAGTCGGCTAACTACCCTGAATTGGAAGATGCCTACCTTGAATGCCTTCATTGAGTCCGTCACAAAAGATCATGATAAGTTGATTCAAATTGGGTCCATAAAATCCAAAGATTCAGCCCTCTTTGCTCAAGGACCAAAGAATTCGAATGGTAAAGGCAAGCAAAGGAAAGAGAATCCCAAATTCGAGCCTACCAAGCAAAGAGATAAAGGCAAGCAACCGGAAGCACCATCTGGTTCGAGGAACAAGCAGAAGGGTAAAGAGGGAAAGGAAAAATCAAAATGTTCATATTGCAACCGTGGCTTTCATCTTGAAAGTTCATGCATGAAGAAAAAAATAGATCAAATGGCCCTCCTTTTGGAAAAGAACAACATATGTCTTCCCGATGGTGCACGGAAGAAGGATAGGAATGATGATCATGAAAGAGGTCAAGCACTCATGGCAACTGTTTCGAAACCCACCACTCTACTGATAGAATCCGGTGCCTCGAATCATATGGCTGCAAACATTGACTCCTTCTCTTCATTCGATCCAAGCAGCTCCATCCCCATCCATTTGGGAGATGACTCAAAAATTTCTTCGAAGGGAAAAGGTACCATCCATGTAGAGCATGGAAGCTTCTAGAATGTTCTTTATGTGCCTTCCTTGGCTTCAAATCTACTTTCTGTGTATCAAATGACACACACTGGTGAACCGAAGCAAGTTACATTCAGCCCTAACAATGTCAAAATTTCTAATATCAAAAGTGGAAGACTCATTGCAGTCGGAAAGGCAAACCACACTGCAAAATACTATGAGTTTTCTCACTTTGTGCTGCTTGAAAAGCCCACTGCTCTCCTCAATCATGGAAACGAGGTTAGAAGGCTTTGGCACGAAAGGTTTGGACACCTTAATTACAAGTATTTGCTGCTTCTACAAGAGAAATCCATTGTAGATGGTCTTCCACAACTTCGTTCCTCGAAGGGAATTTGCCCCGGTTGCATTGTTGGGAAGCACCCCAAGCACAGGTTCGACCGCGGCAAAGCTAGCAGAGCTTCCACCATTTTGGGACTCATACATTCTTATATCAGTGGTTTGCTGCCAAATATGTCCATGAATGGTTCAAGGTATGTTTTGACATTCATCGACGACTTTTCCCGCTTTACTTGGGTATTTTTTCTCAAAAACAAGTCAGAAGTGCTTGGAAAATTCAAGGATTTTAAGGCTTCTGCTGAGACCGCCACTGAGAGAAAGATCAAAGCTCTTAGATCTGATAATGGTGGAGAATATATCAAGACTGAGTTGCTGCAACTTTGTGCTGAAAGCGGAATTCAGATCCAACATACAGTTCCCTACACACCCCAGCAGAACGGTGTAGCGAAAAGGAAGAATCGGTCACTGAAAGAGATGGCTACCTGCATGCTTGAGTCAAAAGGTTTGGCTGCAAATATTTGGGCTGAAGCCATTAATGTTGTTGCATATATTCAGAACTGAGTTCCACATTCATCCATGAAAGGTGAAACTCCTTTCGAAGCATTCTTTGGTCGCAAACCGGATGTGTCCAATTTGAGGGTTTTTGGCTCCACTGCATGGGCTAGAATTCCTTCTGATAAGAGAAAGTCTTTGGATCCACAAAGTATTGAATGTATCTTGATAGGATATGGGGAGTAATCAAAATCATATAAACTCATGAATATCCGATCCAAAAAGGTATTCATAGATCAAAGTGTGAAGTTTGCAGAACCGCTGCCAGATCTGAAACTAGTTGAGGAAAACACTGCCGATCTGCACCCTCCACAAGAAGAAGATTCGAGTGATTATGAAGAAAGCATTGGATCTGATATCTATGATATTATATCAGACTTTGATGGCCATGACATATCAGGTTCGGAATCAGACCATAATGATCCTCCTTAGTTACCAAAGTGGGCCCAAAACACTCTACAATCTGCTGCTCCAAACATTGGAAATCCTGCTGATCCAAGGAGAACAAGAGCAGACTATCAAAGAGTAGGTATGGATATTTCTTTTTCTGATCCATTATTATCTGAGAAATGTTATTTCATGATTGGTTTAGATCCCAAATCATACTATCATGCCCACCGAGATCCATGATGGCAAACCGCCATGGATGAAGAGTACAGTTCTCTTCAAAAGAACAATACATGGGAGCTAGTTTCTCTTCCACCTGGAAGAAAATTAGTTCAATGCAAGTGGATCTACCGCACGAAGGTTGCTGCTGATGGCTCTATCAGCAAATACAAAGCTAGGTTGGTGGCAAAAGGTTTCTCCCAAGTCCAAGGTGTGGACTACACTGAGACTTTTGCACCGGTTGCAAAGATGGATTCCATCCGCCTAGTTTTGGCTATTGCCGCATCCAAGCACTGGGAAGTGCACCACATGGATGTGAAGAGTGCTTTTCTACATGGAGACCTTGATGAGGAGGTATATATGAAACAACCAGAAGGATACATATCAGATCCATCATTAGTTTGCAGATTGAATAAATCTTTGTATGGATTGAAATAGGCCCCAAGAGCTTGGTACGCAAAGATGGACTCCTTCCTTCTTTCTCAGAATTTAAAAAGATGCAAATATAATCCTAATGTGTACCTACAGCAAGTTAAAGGTAATTTGTTGATTGTGGTTTTATATGTTGATGATATTCTCATTACTGGTAGCACTCTCCTTACAATTAACATGCTGAAAACTGCTTTAAATCTAGCTTTTGATATGAGCGATTTGGGCTTGCTTAAGCAATTTTTGGGCTTGGAGATAGCTCAAAACTTTGATGGGATCACATTATCTCAGAAAAATTATGCTAAAGACATGCTATTAAAGTTTAATATGGTAGAATGTAAGGCTGCTCCATTTCCATTCCTCTTAGGAATCAGTCTTGAAGAGGGAAATACTACATTGCTTGCAGATTGCACTATGTATCGACAGTTGATTGGTTCACTACTCTACTAGACACACTCAAGGCCTGATATATCCTATGCCGTGAGTGTTTTATCAAGGTATATGCAGCAGCCCCATGAGATTCATTGGCAGGAAGCCAAGCGGATCTTGCAGTATGTGCAAGGTACGAAACATTTTGGCATACATTATGTTGCAGATTCTGAGCTAGATTTCATTGGTTTTACTGATTCAGATTGGGCAGGTGATAGCATAGATCGGAAGTCCACTTATGGATATGTTTTCATGATTGGACATGGGCCTATTTGTTGGTCAAGCAAAAATCAGGCAGCCATTGCACTTTCGTCAACAGAGGCAGAGTATCGAGGGGCTGTCAATGCCCGCATTCAAGCAGTTTGGTTGCAGGGTATTCTTTCCGAGTTTGATTTTTGTAGCACTATTTCGACTGTCCTATTTTGTGACAATCAAAGTGCTATTAATATCTCCACCGATCCAGTTCAGCGGCAGAGGACCAAACACATTGAGATTCATATGCACTACATTTGAGAGTTGGTGCATGATCGCACCATCATTCTACAATATTGCCCTACCGATGAGCAAATTGCAGACATCTTCACCAAGAGCTTCACTGAGAAGAAGTTCTCTTACCTCCGTTCACTGTTGGGGGTGAGTTCCATCATGCTGGAGACATATTAGATCCATTTTTATGTTTAGCTTGAGGGGGGGCTTTCTTCCCACTTGGTTTTCCCTCTTTCCTCACTTACATTATTTCACAATTTTTTTGGATTATTGTATTGGGGTGACCTTTGGTCTCAGTAACCAGGGCCCTACATTTTATTTTTTACATCATAGTATAGCTTGAGGGGGGGTGTTAGGATATCTCATCGTTCACTTTTGTACTTTGCATGCATTGCATGCACCCGCATGCTGCCCAGTCATCAATATGGTACGCCCAACACCTAGTCCTTAGTATCCCAACACTCGAGAGCTACTTTCCACTCAGATTTAGCCCTCCTAGCCTATCATGCGCCCAGTTCTCACCTTCCACTGAAGAAGGGCACCTTTCTCACCTACCAGTCCAATTACACTTCAGTTATCACTCCGATTTACCTCTGATTGACCCATAACTGATGTTATCACTCCGATTGAACTCCGATGAGACATGACTGATAGTTCTGAGTGCAGTTAAGCCATCATGCGCCCTCCACTGAGCCTCCATCCCTATATTAGTGCCACTTACCATCAGTTACACTTATTACACTCAGTTAGACTCAGTTTGACACCTGTTTGACAGTGACTTGTGCATTGATGACCACCACTGATTGATGATGAGGACTCCTAGTTGGAGCCAAGCTATGCCATTCAGTTAATTCGAATGACCTCCTTAGGCAATTCGAATTGCTCACTCATTGTGACAATATTGTATTGTATTTTCACCCTTATTGGGATTATAGAGCACTGATGCATGCTTTTGCATAGTTTACACCATATTTTCTGAGGTTCATCTATTGTGATTGATTTACTTGTTCATTAGATCTGCTGTGACTAATTTTACATGGTATCATAGCCATTGCAGGGACAAGATCTGTTTTCTACAGGTGTTCTACAAGAAGATTTGAGTGAATTTGCTCAAGATTACTGAAGTTTTGGCATGAAAGATATCATGTGCATTCGCTCATGTGCATGCAAAGCAGAAAAATACACTCCAATCCACTCCAGAAGCTTGAGTTTTCCACATAATTCATGGATTTGATACATTGGACCCATTCAACTTGTTTGATCTCCAATCCCAGGTGTGATGCAACTCTAAAAGGGTGGATTGTTCGACCTTACTGTTCTTGTTTTGATTGTGATTTGTAGGTTAATCATCTTCACCAATTGCATTCGCTCTCTTGTGTTTGACAAGTTCTTATACATCAAGTGCACTCGCTATTTGAGATGGAATACTCTTCTTCCAAGCCAGTTCTTATTCCCTTCAATTATTTTGAATGGAAAGATGATATGGAGATTATATTACGCTCAAAAGGGTTCTATAGAGTCACTGTTGGCCTCAAATTGGAGCCAAGCACATTGTCGGAAAGAACCAAACACTACAATAAGCTTGATGAAGCTTATGGTCTCCTTTGCCTCTCCATTTCCAAGGATCTTCACTTCCATCTCAGCGGATTGAAGACTCCAAAAGCAATATGGGGGCAACTGGACACACTTTTTGGCAAGCAGGACAAGCTTAGTGCTTTTCAATTAGAGAATGAATTGATTGCTCTTTGTCCTGCGAATTTTGAGACCATCAATGAGTTTTTCACAAAATTCAAGCACTTGTCATTGCAGTTGAAGAACATTGGTGTTGTGAAAGAGGATAAGCAATTGATCCTCTCCATTCTCACAAATATTGGTAAAGATTACTCGGTATTTGTCTTTACTTTCAATCTCGGTTGGCTAACTACCCCGAATTGGAAGATGCCTACCTTGAA
The DNA here is from genome assembly GCA_027924585.1 of Larix kaempferi. NCBI lineage: Eukaryota > Viridiplantae > Streptophyta > Pinopsida > Pinales > Pinaceae > Larix > Larix kaempferi. The sequence goes on along the minus strand of BSBM01000258.1, from coordinate 12,642,020 downwards.
TGCCTTCATTGAGTCCGTCACAAAAGAGCATGATAAGTTGATTCAAATGGGGTCCATAAATTCCAAAGGTTCAGCCCTCTTTGCTCAAGGACCCAATAATTTGAATGGTAAAGAAAAGCAAAGGAAAGAGAAGCCCAAATTCGAGCCTACCAAGCAAAGAGATAAAGGCAAGCAACCAGAAGCACCATCCGGTTCGAGGAACAAGCAGAAGGGTAAAGAGGGCAAGGAAAAATCTAAATGTTCATATTGAAACCATGGCTTTCATCCTGAAAGTTCATGCATGAAGAAAAAAATAGATCAAATGGTCCTCCTTTTGGAAAAGAACAACATATGTCTTCTCGACGGTGCACGGAAGAAGGATAGGAATGATGATCATGAAAGAGGTCAAGCACTCATGGAAACTGTTTCGAAACCCACCACTCTACTGATAGATTCCGGTGCCTCGAATCATATGGCTGCAAACATTGAATCCTTCTCTTCATTCGATCCAAGCAGCTCCATCCCCATCCATTTGGGAGATGACTCAAAAATTTCTTCGAAGGGCAAAGGTACCATCCATGTAGAGCATGGAAGCTTCCAGAATGTTCGCTATGTGCCTTCCTTGGCTTAAAATCTACTTTAAGTGTATCAAATGACACACATTGGTGAACTGAAGCAAGTTACATTCAGCCCTAACAATGTTGAAATTTCTGATATCAAAATTGGAAGACTTATTGCAGTTGGAAAGGCAAACCACACTGCAAAATACTATGAGTTTTCTCACTTTGTGCCGCTTGAAAAGCCCACTACTCTCCTCACTCATGGCAACGAGGTTAGTAGAATTTGGCATGAAAGGTTTGGACACCTTAATTACAAGTATTTTATGCTGATACAACAGAAATCCATGGTAGATGGTCTTCCACAACTCCGTTCCTCGAAGGGAATTTGCCCTGGTTGCATTGTTGGGAAGCACCCCAAGCACAAGTTTGATCGTGGCAAAGCTAGCAGAGCTTCCACCATTTTTGGCCTCATACATTCTGATATCAGTGTTCCGCTGCCAAATATGTCCATGAATGGTTCAAGGTATGTTTTGACATTCATCGACGACTTTTCCCTCTTTACTTGGGTATTTTTTTTCTCAAAAACAAGTCAGAAGTGCTTGGAAAATTCAAGGATTTTAAGGCTTCTGTTGAGACAGCCACTGAGAGCAAGATCAAAGCTCTTAGATCTGATAATGGCGGAGAATATATCAAGACTGAGTTGCTGCAACTTTGTGCCAAAAGTGGAATTCAGATCCAACATACAGTTCCCTACACACCCCAGCAGAACGGTGTAGCGGAAAGGAAGAATCGGTCACTGAAAGAGACGACTACCTGCATGCTTGAGTCAAAAGGTTTGGCTGCAAATATTTGGGCTGAAGAAATTAATGTTGCTACATATATTCAGAACTGAGTTCCACATTCATCCATGAAAGGTAAAACTCCTTTCGAAGCATTCTTTGGTCGCAAACCAGATGTGTCCAATTTGAGGGTTTTTGGCTCCACTGCATGGGTTAGAATTCCTTCTGATAAGAGAAAGTCTTTGGATCCACAAAGTATTGAATGTATCTTGATAGGATATGGGGAATAATCAAAAGCATATAAACTCATGAATATCCGATCCAAAAAGGTATTCATAGATCAAAGTGTTAAGTTTGAAGAACCGCTACCAGATCTGAAACTAGTTGAGGAAAACACTTCCGATCTGCACCCTCCACAAGAAGAAGATTCAAGTGATTATGAAGAAAGCATTGGATCTGATATCTCTGATATTATATCAGACTTTGATTTCCATGACATATCAGGTTCGGAATCAGACCATAATGATCCTCCTCAGTTACCAAAGTGGGCCCAAAACACTCTACAATCTGCTGCTCCAAACATTGGAAATCCTGTTGATCCACGGAGAACAAGAGCAGACTATCAAAGAGCAAGAATGGATCTTTCTTTTTCTAATCCATTATTATCTGAGAAATGTTATTTGATGATTGGTTTAGATCCCA